>JALGPY010000009.1:5842500-6265000 GCA_023055425.1 Linanthus parryae
CGTGCATGGTATGGTAAAGGGTTGCTGCGTACATCTTTTGTTGGCTCGTCGACAACCAATTGTCCCTCCTTTATCTTCCTATCCACCAACCATCTTAACTTTTTGCACTCCTACGTCGGGTGTGTGACTTGACCGTGGCATTCGCACCACCTTGGGTCTCGCAGCTGATCTCCAAAGGGTTTGGGCTCCAGTGCTGGTAGGATCCCATCTTTCCGCCAAAGGTCTATTGTGTCTTCAATCGAGCAAGGTATGGGTGGTTCTTCTCGGGGAGCGGACCGTTGTTGCTTGTGAGGAGATGACACTGCATGTACGTCGACATCGCGTCCTCGTTTGTATTTGAACCTTCCAATCTTGAAGCCAGAGCTTACTGGCGCACGCTCGCTAGTATACTTCTTCTTCATCTTGTCCACCAGAGGCTCAATGTTTCTGGTGCAGTCAATCAATTTTGAAAAGGTAGGCATATTCAAATTGATTAACATACCTTTATATTCGTTGCGCATGCCCTGGAGGCATATTTCCACCAGACGGCTTTCTAAGACATCATCTATGCACTCTAAGGACCTGGCCTGAACCTTTTGATGAAGGCGACCCCTTCTTTGTCGTGTCTCTGATGCATGCGGGAGAGATGAATGGTGGTGACCTTTTCCTCCACTTGAAAGAACTTGGTGTAGAATTTCTTCACCATGTCCTCCCATGACTTGACGGATCCTGCTTCGAGGGTCCTATACCACTTGTATGCGACCGTCCGCAAGGATTTATGGAACTCGCGCATAAGCAGCCTAGTATCCACAGCGTGTGGGCCCATTAGATTAACGAACCTCATTACATGTTAGTGCGCGTTCCCACCAGCTTCGTCGAATTTCTCCCATTTGGGTTTTTTGTACCTAGAAGGGTTGGACATCAAGTATATGTCCCTTGGAATGGGAGGTGCATTGTCAACCTTCAGGATTATAGTATCCGCGAAACTCTGATTAGCAATAATGTTGTCCAATTTTTGCTCTAGGGCAGCGACATTGGCGGGCGTACTTCCCTCAGGGGTTGATTGCGAAGCCGCGGCAAATCCCGGGATGTAAGGCATATTTGGATCATAAGGAGGTGGAGGTGGGAGTACATAACTCCCTGGGGCTCCATTCGTGTGTGGAGGCATTGTGAAGTAAGGAAGGGGATTCCCAGCAGGTTTCAGGGACGAGCCTGATTGAAGCCCTGGTGCCTGAGGTATGGGACCGTTGGGAAGGGAAAATTGTGGGTTTGGTGGAGCAGGCGTGTGCACCGTAGCGGTGGCGGTTGCCCTTGGCGGAGGCAACTGGGTTACTAGTGGCGGGACTTAAATCCCCTGAGCCGTGCTCTGAACGAGTCCTCCCACAAGCGCCATGATTTGGGCTATTTGGGTGGACTGAGCTTGCATGACCTTGGCCTGGCTCTCAATTGTAGCCTGCAACGCTTCCAATGAAGGTGAACCTCCAGCAGCCGTTTGGGTGCTGGTGTTAGTATTGGTGTTGGGGGTCTCCTCTCCCTGAGTTCCGTCTCTTGGAGGGGATTGATCACCCTCACGACGTTTGCTTCAAGAGACATGAATATTTATTTAATTGGTTGAATTGGTCGAAGTTTTGAAAGTGGATGGTTCACGTCGGGTTCACCAAATTGTGTACAAGGAAATCCTCAAGAGAGATCCAAGTGTACACCTCGAGTAGGAGATTAGAACACAGAGAAGTGTAGGGTGTGAGTAGGGAGAGAGTAAGCAAAGGTAACTGCTCTTGAAAGTGAGACAGTAGACTGGCAAATATCTAAGAGAGATTAAGGTGTCCAAGAGAATTAGAGAGAGTCTCATGGAGGGCTAACGATCCTATGTATAGTGGGGAAGTGACTGTTGTAAAGGGGTTAATGAACCATAAATGGCGTCTTAATAATAGCCCCAGTAACGGCACGTTCAACCGTGTATATAGGGACCGTTACGCACATGTCTGCATATGTCGGAGACCGTTATGAGATTGTCCGCATTTATGGGATACGTGAGCCTTAATCCTCTCCGTCAATTACCAGGGATCGCGCGCGAGCTTGGTTGTCGCTCTCGCGCGACGGGCCTTACTCTAGCCTCCAAACCACTAAGTCCCCACAAGTCCCGCGTGGTTGGTACGCGAGGGCCCTGTCTCGCAACCCCCAAGTGGATAAGCATGGGCAGTTATCCGATGTGTATGGAGCACAGCTAGGTTTACTGGATGGCTGCCACGTAGCTCTGATTCATCTGTCTCGAAAGCACCATCTACAGTTGGTTATTGGTGTTTCTGAGTTTGGAAGTAAGTAAAGAAAGGGTGGTTTATCTCAGAGGGGTCCTGATATCTTTTATCAAAGTTGTGGGGTGTTGGTTTCACATTCTAAAAATATAAAGGTAGGTTAGTTGATGGTTTTATGAGGGGAGCTTGTTGTAGTTTCTAGGATTTACCTTTCATTAAAATTGTATTTATTAATAGAGATTAATTAAGTTCTATATCATGAAAATAAATTAGTATTGTTTTTATTTCTAGAAGGGGTTTATTATATAAATAATATTAGTATGTTTTCATAATAACAGAAGCTAGTTTTATAAACCATAGTGTATTTTCCTAACAAACTACTTAATTTAGTATTTTATGGCTATATGAAAAACAATTTCTTTTTCGTCATTTATTTATCTTTGTGGCAACTTACCTTTTTAATAAAAGCAAATGAGTTTTGAGCTACTATTAACAATAACATTTTTAAACAAGTTGTTTATTTAATTAAATAAGTTGTCTACATAAAAAAATTCAAATCTTAAAATTAAATGCTATCCCTATATTTTAATAAAAGATTATGTATTTCAAATTTAACTCTTATGTCTATAGCGACTCTACTCCTATTTATAAAACTAATGTTTGTATCTAGTAGTTTTATTTCTTTCTTGGGAGATTAGGGGGTTGACGATTGCATTGCATATAGGACTTTGTGTGTGTTAGAGATATATTGATTAGGAATAATCGTTATTGTAGACATCGGGTTCGTAGACGGCAAATTTGTGGAGGAACCGTATTTACTAGGACTTCGCTTGCTTTTGTGTGACGAGCTCTCTTCAATCCAGGTAAATTTATATGCACAACACCTTCAACTATCAAAATGTGTTTGGTGTGTGTTTCTTGTGTATCGTACAACTGTTTTAAGTCTTAAATTTTGAAATCTCTCTTGCAAATATCTCTTTGGAAGGTATGCAGTTACTTGTGGTTACTAGAATGATCATGTGATATATTAATGAATGATAATGATATGGGGCGATGTACAGAGGATGCGTGTGAAAGCTACGGCCGGAGGCACACGTGAGACGATCCTCCTCGGGTTTCATACCCTACCCTATATGGGTTTTTATAATGTGAAAGCTATTAAGTACTACCTATGCATGTGTAGGTCACTACTGTATAGGGGTGTCGACACTTAAGGTTTCATAGTTATTTCAGGGAGAATTGGGATGGACTGTGATATCCCAAGAGGTACCCTATTTATTATTTATTGCATCGTGACCTCTCCGTGGGCATTCATTACCCGTTGGGTTCTAATACGCCTCAGCTAAACTGATTAAATGTGAAGATGCTTCAGTTATATTATGATTCAGACTTTAAGCCAAAACTCTATTTTACGCGTTGTGGTATATGCTTATGCAGTTTTTACTGACAATACTTTTATTGCATCGAATTTTTCCATTCCCACAGGTTATGAATAAAGTGGGGGAACGCGTACACGTAAGCTGAAGACTAGGATCGGGCAGCTAAGAGAATTTTTCATTTATTTAGAAAGCTGTCTTTTGAGAGTTTAGACAATGTCCTTTTTTATTTCAAACGTTTGTTGGAGGATTTCTCTGGGTTTTATTAAATAAATGCACTTGGATTCTCGTTTGGTTGTGCTAGGTTGGCGGGTTCCGCTGATCCCCTATGTCAAGAAGGGTGCACTTAGATTTAAGCCTCGCAGCTCCCTTACTGAAGAAAGTTTGGGTTTATACACCTTAATTGATAAGGAGCACAACATTCGCACGTATTTCCTAATGGGAGAGCATATGGCAGCTGCTGCAAGTGGGAAGAGGGACACGCTCAACTTGGCAAACCATTTTACTGTATGCTTCTTCAGGAGATATGGTTGCACCGACTGGATTGTGAAATTTCATCATTCTTTGATTTCCTTCAAATGTAAAATGGAAGAGCTCAAGCCTCGAGACCCTATTGAATATTGCTTTCATGTATATGGAATGAGCTGAAAACTTTCCAACGATCTTTGAAACGTGGTAACGAATCAACTATAATTTAATTAGGCGAGGAGGCAGGGATCGCAGAAGAAGATGATGAAGATGTGGAAGAAGGAATGAAGTTTTTTCTACGGAAGAAGATCCTCCTAGAAGGACTCACAAACGCAAAAACAATTCAATAGCTTCAAGTGTGAACGAAGCCAGACCTTCGAAAGGAAAGGGACAAGTAGCCACAAATACCAAGGTAGGTTCCCGAAAGAGTGCTCAAATATCCAAGACTTTGAATGATAATACCTTTGAAGCTTTACCATGTTGGAGAAAGTACCCCAACTTGCACCCAGCAAGGTTATTAGTGTCACAAGGAGGTACGAGATCCCAAGTGTGATAGGCAAGAAGTGCCTGGAATTCTTCCGTCATGGAAGAGCGCCATAGAGGATCTTTGAGAGCCGGGGTAACAGTGTTTGGGTCGATGTCGTAAGACGAACCTGAGACAGTAGCAGAAAGAGTGTATTTTGGTGTTCCTGTAAGGGCACCATAGTTTGACCGAGTGACCCTTGGGTGGTTTGACATTGTGGTCAGCTAGATAAATGGGGCAGGACGAGGCTCTGGTGTGGAGTTAGCATCTGGAGTAGGAGCTAGTGCCATAGTACAACGCACACAATGGTTTGGAAATATGGAGAAGGGGGTCGTGTAGACGCTGGTGTAGGGGGAGGAATTTGACGGAAGACATCACAGGTAAATTCGAGGATGTAGTAGGAGAACCGAAAGACAAAGAAGATGGGGGAAGAATAAAGGGAGACGAATGGAGGTGACTAGGCTTCCGAGACCGAGGAAGGAGATGGAAGCATGGTGGTGAGTGGACCAAGCAAGTTAGATGAAGTGATGGGAGACAGGGGGTGGGAGGAAGAATCTTGAAACGGAAAGGGGGTTTCAACAAACTTAACATGACGTGAGATATAGAGGCGATGTCCAGACAGATGTACGCACTTTGGGTTAATGAAGAGCCAAGAAAAACACATGGCAGTGATTGATCATCCAAATTGTTATAGGTATAAGGGTAAAACCATGGATAACAAAGACAGCCAAAGATTCGAAGCTTGGAGTAGTTAGGAGTCTGGTGAAAGATAGTCTAGAAAGGGGAGGTCATGGATGATAACTTGATTGGGAGACGATTATTAAGATAGACTGCCGTGGAGAAAGCATACGACCAATGAAGATTGGGACAGATGCATGGTGAAAAAGGCGTAGACGTGTCTCATCGATATGCCCGTGACAACGCTAAGAACACCGATGATGTCCTAGAGTATGAGGAGGTGCAGTAAGATGAGTAATGCCATGAGCAGAAAGAAACGAGTTAAGTGCTATATACTTGCCCCCGTTTTCAGAGAATATGGTTTTCATCGGAAGGTAAAACTATTTTTGACAAGAGCATGAAAGCGAAACAAAATTTCATGAACTTGAGACTTGTGATTTCGTGAAGTACATTCAGGCATAGCGAGTGAAGTAATCAACAAAAATAACATGATACTTCATGCCATCATAAGAAAATATAGGAGAGGTCTAGACATAATAAAAGACGAGTTACAGTGGCCACGAAGACCTGAGACCGGAATCACAAAAATCTAATTTGTGACTCTTCGTGCACTCGCACGCATCACAAGATTGTAAATTAGAGCTATAATTACCTGGAAGAGAACAATTTGAGACAATGTGTTGACAGATTGGGCGAGCGGGGTGACCAAGACGATAATTTCAAGCTACAACGGATGGACAGGATTCAGAGACAAGTGTCATCAAGGAGACATATGAGGAAGTTGCCACTCATAGACTCCATTCTTAAGTGGTCCGGTGAGAACGGGTGCACTCAAAGTACAATTCTTTAAGACAAAATCAGAAGAGGAGAATTCAGTGATAATGTTGTTTGAAGAACATAGTTTACAAACAGAGATTGTGATTCTTTTAATGGAGGGAACGCAAAGGACATTAGATAATATAAAGGGAAGGAGAGTGAGAGGAGAGGGACATCGAACCAGAATGAGTGATGGGCAGAGCTATGCCATCACCAATCGTTACATCATTGGAGTGTTGATATGGCTAGTGCAATGAGCGATTGTCCAGATCAGATGTAAGGTGATGAGTGGCCCCGGTGTCAAGAAGTGAGGCCGGTAAAGATGTAGATGAACCAGGAGCTATAGTGTTCACATGTTCCAGTGGGGGTCATTTTGGTGATCCCTGATAGCCACTGGGTGGAGGTTGCGGATGGGATGTTTTTGGGCGAGAATGATAGTGCCCAGACTACTAACATATCCATCCAAACTGAGGGCAAGCAAGAATGCGGTGACCATGAACCCACATCCCTGAAAAAGGTCAAGAAAAGGCTGAGGTAGAGGGAGATTAATGTTCTGCTTGACAGACGGTCTATACGGTCTGTAAGGATCACTCGTTGGTGGGGAACCCATAATAGAAGGGCAGGGCCGGTAAGTGAGGTTGTCCACGGCCGCGACCCTTCCCGGTCAGACCAAAAGAGGCATGAGAAAAATTTGAGTTGAAAAATATCACTGAAAGGGTTTGGTTTGTTCAAGGATAGCTCCTTGTGAGCGAGATGTAATATCTGTTTCGCGAGATTTGACGGCCTTGACTACATGAGCATATGCCTCATTCAGGTCGTCAAGAATGCAGTCAATTAAATCAAACCCACCCATAGGTTTTCCAAGTAGAGCAAGTTCATCTGCATTGTGTTTGAAAAAGTGAATGAAGTCAGAAATCGCCTTGTTTCCTTGGAGTGGTCGTTTGAGGTGCTCTTATATCGGAGAGATATAGCTGAGAGAGGATTTGCAGTAGATATTATGAAGAGTGGTCCAAACTTGAGCAGATGTTTCAAATCGTGAGACATGAGACAAAGATGATGGGGCCAGGATGCTGATGAGAAAAAGGATGTTTAGTTGATCATGTTGGTAATGGGACAAGTAATCAGGTTTTACCTGTGTCATAACAATGTCTGATTGAGCAGAAGAAAAGGCCGAAGTACCGGTTGCAATGCTGGCTGAGTGCTAGAAGTTCTTTTAGTGCTTTGCGGTGGGGGCTGGTCAGCTTCTTAAGAAGGTTGTGTCGGTACGTTAATAGTGGCCGACTTGACACGCGGATAAGGTGGTGGATTCGTGTAGGGTTTTGATCATGGATACGCAGCGGAAAAACATAATTAATCCATTCAATACCCTCCAAGGATCACAGGACAAGAGACATAACGATGGTAAGGGAAAAAATCAAGTTACACACCTTAGGGTTTCTCCTGTGATGACTTGTAACGTGAATTGTGTCACGTCTCTATAGTTGATCCACACCTAGAGTTGAGATCTAGATCTTCCTTCTCCTTTTGTGCTAGCTAAGAACGGAGGAAGAGGAAGAAGAAACCACACAACACGAGGCAACAAGGAGGGTGGCGTCCTCCTTGGTGGCCGACGGGGTAGGGGCGGCGGCAAGGGGTCGGGCGGCCCTCTTGCTTGCTTGCTCTCTCTCCTTTTGTTCTCTCCCACTCAAGTTATGACCAAAAGGCTCATAAGTGTGGGAATGAAGGAAGGAGCATCCTTTATATAGTCCAACAAATCCTTTCCAACTACCTAAAGGACCTATTCTAGTCCTACTAGAATTCGGTTTAGTCCCTTCCTTGCAAATTAGTCCTACTAAGTTTGCAAGGTGTTGCAAGGTGATACTTCTAATTAATTAATCATATTAATTAATTCCCAAATCTATTTCAACTCTATATAGCGTGTGACCCCATAGGTTCTATCTAGTTGGTAGCAACAACTTGCTAATATGGAGCGGTTTCTAGCAAAACATCCATTCTAGCCAACTAATAGAATAGTCATCCGACAAACCTTGTACAAGTAATTGTCTCATCCCTTTGTCTCTATAACCGGCTTGGACACGAGGCATACAAGTCACACTCGTATATCCAATCCATAGTTTCTCGATCCTGGGAATAGCCTTATTCGTGCAAATAACATCAATATCCCATATTGATTTATTTGAGTCTGGCCAGACATTGTATAAGCACTATCCCTCGAGTGGCCTAGGATATTTGCTCCCGTTATGTGGGAGGGAAAAATTCTATCTACGTCCACTACGATCTCTAAGCTCGCTTCTTATTTTATCCGGTACACGCCTTTATAGCTACCCAGTCACGGTGTAGTGTTTGACGCTACCAAAATCACAATAATCCACAACTAGAATATCTAGTGACTTCATGTCTAAGGATGACAATACCATTGCACCACGAGAAGCACTTGTGACTTAACATAACGTGTATGTAGCCTTCTCGGAGATGGGTCAATCCAGTGTGCCATTACCCTCAATGCACACCCATGTGTTGGATCATGATATCTCCATATCAATCCATCCCCATACTAGTCTATAGACGATCTTCCCATTAATCATTATACTGGACTATGGATATTTAAGATAAACAACACAATTGTAAATCTAAGGACTTCGTTATATTAAATATCCAATAAATAATACAATGAATGTTCTAGCCAAAATAAATTCCTACTAAACTAGATTGCCTCTAGGGCATCTATTCCAACAATTCGTGCCATCAACATAGCCGATGATGACATGGCCGCGGAGAATGGATTGTACATGGAGCTTCCAGGAAAGAAAATTATTTGGTTGAAGTGTGTGGGTGTTGGGGTGGGCTTGAATGATGATGAGGGCGTGATTAAGGAGATTAGGGTTTCGGATATTGGGGGTGTGTACAAGGAAATGCCAAGGAGAGATCCAAGTGTACACCTCAAGTAGGGGATCAGCACAAGAACAAGAACAGTAGGAGATGAAGGGTAGTGAGTAGGGAGAGAGTAAGCACTTGTAACTGTTCTTGAGAGAGAGACAGTGTATCAAGTTAGCCAGAGGATTCAAGCCTTGCTATAGAAGTTAAGTGTTCCTATATATAGTGGGGAAGTGACCGTTGTGGAGGGGTTAATGCGCCCAATAATGGCGACTTAATGGCCGCCTCGTAACGGCACGTTCGACCGTTGTGTACGAGAGAATCCTGCAGAGAGAATTCAATATACACCAAGAGTAGGGGATAGAAAAGACACAAGAAGTGTAAGGTTGTGTGTAGGGAGAGAGTAAGGCAATAGCACTGTATGAGAGACAGACACGATTTTGGCAGAGCTTCCGCGTAGTTCAGGTGAGTCTTCCCTTGTATGGAAGGGTTAACGATCCTATATAAAACAGAGAATGTGACCGTTGTAGTGTGGTTAATGCGCCCATTAATGGCGGATTAATTAGCTTAACCACAACGGCACGTTCGTCCGCGTATATAGGGACCGTTACAGCACGTTATCCGTGTATACCAGAACCGTTACGAGGTTGACCGGGTTGACCGGGTTGACCGGGTTTATGGAGCTCGTGCCATAAATCTCTCAAAGCAGTTACTAGGGGTCGCGCGCGGGCTTGGTTGTCGCTCGCGCGCGACAGGACTTACTCTAGCCTCCAAACCACTAAGTCTCTACAAGTCCCGTGAGGTGGTATGCGAGGGCCCTGTCTCGCAGCCCCCACGTGGATCAGCGCGGCTGGTGATCCAGTGTGTGTGGAGCACAGTTAGGTGTGCTGGATGATCGCCACGTGGCTAAGATCTGCCTGTCCAGAAAGCACTATCTACATTAGCCCCCTTTCTGCGTGTGAAGACGCATGGCCGGATAGACTTCAATTCGCAGGAACCAATGTACGCATCACCGCCACGCACCAATTCAAATACACGCAAATTCAGCCCCCATGCGTGTCATTATGACCTAAAATCCCTAGAGTCGTGCCGTCTGGTCTTTTAGGGTTTTAGGCATGACGTCAGCTTGTCCTGTGATTGCGCGATTCGACGGTGACAGTTGCGATTCGACTACTGAAAGGACGCAACCCTTCATTGTTTTTGGATAAATACTCTGTGCTCTCCATTGTTTCAAAGCATCACTTCTTTCTCTTAAAGTGAATTATACCCGGAAGCCTTCAAGAGCAGATTCAAATAATCAATTATCAATTCTTTCTTGTCAATCGTCTTCTTCAACTGTCCGCATCCAAGCAAGCTTTACCAAAACAAGGTTGGCCTTACTCAATTCCATTTAATGTACTGATATATGCTTTGAAATGTATTGGATCTGCAAACCCATGACTATCTGAAACATGACATTCGTTGGAAACTTCGAAAGAACCCTTGCTCTTTAAACTCAAAATTGATTTAATTCCCAGATTGTAAGGGTCCTGAATGTGGGGTTTCTGAAATTCCCAGCAATGCAAACGATTCTGTACTTTCAATCCCAAAATTGACACTAAACTGTTCATCTTCTTTTTGACAAAACATCGTTGCTTCAAACTGAACTGAAATTCGAACTGAAGTATGTGTGTTTCTCCCCCTTTTTTTTATTCAAGGCTTGAATGCCCCTTTTGCCCTTCCCGGGATTTGCTCGAATATCTTTGTGCGTATCAATTATGACGTCAGCTAGCGATATGTCCGCCTTGATTTTCGAGCTAATTGCTTATCAGATAAGCACACTTTCCTTGGGAAGTCCATCCGTATCATGACCTTCCGTCATTAATTAGGGTACGCCACCGAATCGTCGTAGCCTTTAGTAGGGTAATTGAATGTTGCCTTTATCAAGGCGTAAGTGATTGATTCTTACCCCTTTTCCAAGCTTTGCTGACTCAGCTAGACAACTGAAGGGTCTCCGTCGGGTCTATATAAACCGTGCCTTCTACTGCTTGTTTTTTTATCCCAAAATGTGGCTTGCCATGAGTCCTTACGACTGCTGGCTTCAACGCTTGTGCCTTTTTGATTCATGGCAACTTGAAGTTGTGAAAACTGAGTTTGTGCTTTGTGCCATAGAAATAGTTTCCAAGATCTTCCTTACGAGGCTTATTGATCTTCATAACCATCGTAAAGAAGATGCACATAATACCTCATGCTTGCTCGAAGAATTTTCTTCGTCTATTATGTTTGCAGGTCGTGTCTCCGGCCGCCTCCCGGCGAGGTGGAGTGCCGTACTGACCTTCTTACAGATTCGTAATGAACGGGGGGTTTCTCCTCTAGCTTTCCCGGAGGAGCACTACTTGCCTCCACGTTCTTGAACTCGGGGTGGCGAGCCATTGCGCTCGTCTCCGTGGACAAGGAGCCTCCTGCCCCAGGAGTTGCTGCTTGCCTTTTCTTCACCGCCGCATGCGCCTGAACAGGTGGTTCCTCTGGCACATGTCTTGGGCAGAAGACCAGACAGCGGCCTTGTCAGTTCCTGAGATCTTGAAGGTGGCATCGCATAGTTTTCGTAGCATTTGTAGGCTGTTCGTTTTATAGAAAGGCCCTACTTGCTACAGATCTTTGGTCGCGGACTATTATGTCGCATAGCTTTTGGTAGGACCAGTAGGACGAGATTTTACAGTAAGGATTTCCTTTCTGTGTAACTTTCACCTGTAGGTCGCTATTTAGATGAATTGCAAGCCATGTTGGCCATGTAATTAACTCAGTTTGAGCTTTCTTTTGTAAGCTGCTATCTAGACAGATAAATTGTGAGTCATTTTGACTCATAATAAAGCGTTTTGTATCATTTGTTGTTCTTGTCACAACAAATTATAGTTTCGCATGCGTGTTGGCAAATTTTGTCCTTTGTAGTTTTGTATTTCCATAATGCATTGTTGCTATAGCTGGCTATCTAATAGATAGATTCGCAGATCATAAAGATCATACATTAGAGCTGCTATCTTAGCAGGTAAGCTTTTAGATCGTTTGAGATCGCATTCGCATAGTGTTGCTATCTCGGCAGATAGGCTTGAAGATCACTTAAGATCAGACTCAAGTATAGCTGCTATCTCGGCAGATAGGCTTCGGATCAACTAAGATCGTTTTTGCTTAGTTTTACTATCTCAGCAGATAGGCTTGGGATCAATTAAGATCAGATTCAAGTATGGCTGCTATCTCGGCAGATAGGCTTGAGATCAATTAAGATCATGTTCGCATAGTGCTGCTATCGCGGCAGATAGGCTTAGGATCAAGTAAGATCGTGTTTGCTTAGTGCTGATATCTCAGCAGATAGGCTTAGGATCAATTAAGATCGTATTCAATCAATGCTGCTATCTTGGCATATAGGCTTTTGCTATTAAGAAATGGAGAAGTAGATGAAGCAATAAAGACAGCTGGAATTATAAAGTTCTTCCCATTTGGGAGAAGTCTTTTATTATGAACACTCTCATATGGGATAGGTGAGATTACAATTCCCTCATATGGGAAAGAAGACGCATGGGTCTATGATAATACAAAGCATAAAGTAGACATTGTAATATAATGCATGTACTGAGAGAAGTTAGGGATAGTACTTCTTAAGCCAGCGCATGTTGACCAAGCTTGGGGTTGTGGCCGTCCCATGTAGTCTTTGTATATTACAGTAGCCACTATCAAAGACCTCTTTGACTTCGAAAGGTCCTTCCAAGTTGGCTGCGAACTTTGGGTGGGCTGCCTCCCGCATGCAGTGATCCGATGCGCGCAGGACCAGGTCCCCTACTGCGAAATCTCGGCGTTGGACCGTTCTGTTGTATGCTCGGGCGATCCTTTCTTGGTATCGCTTGTTGGTCCGCTTAGCCTGCTCCCGCTTTTCTTCTAACAGGACCAAGTCATGATCGCGTTGATTCTCGTATAGTGCATGGAAGGCCTACCTTGCAGAGTTTATTTTTACCTCCGCAGGTACTACAGCTTCAGCTCCATAACATAAAAGAAATGGGGAGACTCCTGTGGGAGTCCTCGGAGAAGTTCGATATGCCCATAAGGCTATGTTCAAAGAATCAGCCCATTTCTTGTGGTCGTCCGCAACCATCTTGCTCAAGATTCTCAACAACGTCTTGTTGGTTGCCTCCGCTTGACCGTTCCTTTTTGGATAATAAGGAGTAGAACATATCTGCCTGATGTTATACTCCGCTAACTTTGCGGCTACTTGGCGATTGACGAAGGAGGTACCAATATCCGAGAGAATTGTGTAAGGAATCCCGAACCTATATATGATGTTCTCTTGAATGAAATGGACTACAGAAAGCGCATTTTC
Organism: Linanthus parryae; assembly: GCA_023055425.1. NCBI lineage: Eukaryota > Viridiplantae > Streptophyta > Magnoliopsida > Ericales > Polemoniaceae > Linanthus > Linanthus parryae. Next base: position 5,855,815 of record JALGPY010000009.1, read on the forward strand.
TGTCTTCAGTGGTGTTGCTTCTACCCACTTAGTGAACAGCTCAGTCGCGCTGAGAATGAACTGATTCCCGTGCGAGGTTGGTCGGATAGGGCCAAAAAAATCCAGAGCCCAAGTATGGAACGGCCATGGTGTTCCCAACGCATGTAGATCTACGGCAGGAGCATGTACTAGGTTGCCTTTGAATTGACACTCCTGGCATCTTTTTACTTTAGCGCGGCAATCTGCTTCCATGGTGGGCCAGAAGTAACCGACAGTGAGGAGCTGTCTGCATAACTTCGCACCTCCCTGATGTTCCACTTGGTGAGAGAGGTCCATCACCTCCTGTGCTTCCTTGCTTTCTAGGCATCGCAGTAGGTTACCCTCGTGGCACCTTCGCCAGAGTATGTCTTCTTGTACCACGTACCGGGCTGCCTTCCGTTTTAGCTTTTCGGCTTCTTTTCTCGACTCAGGCTTAATTCCTTGTGTAAGAAAGTCGAAGAGTGGCTTTCTCCAGTCCATGTCGTCATCGACCAGAGCAATTGCTAAAGAGTCCTTGATCAGCGCACAACTCTCGCAGTTCCCTTGAATTAACGCAACATCTGTCGACATGTCCGGCCAGTGAATCCCATACCTTTGGGCCTTTCTGTAGATTGACACCTCACTTTCTCCGCAAGTATGCTGGTGAATCTTTTCTAACAGTATTTGTCCTTCCTGATGCGAGACGCATCGCATGAGTATCCCACCTGGGCCATTGTAATAGAGAGCGTTGTCATGTATGCAGTACCCCTTGGTGGATGCCCAGTTTTCTTTGCTCGTTCCTTCTGCGATGGCGAGCAATATTGGCTTCCTCCAGTCTGCATCATCTAAGCATTCATCCTCACACGCGTCCTCTGTCAATGCCGAGGACGTTCGCACTTCAATTAGGATTCTCGCGGGGCATTTATCCGTACTAACCTTGGATCCCAGGGTGGCTAAAGCATCAGCATGCCGGTTATCTGCCCTGGGTTTATGCTCGTACCTGAAATCTACGAACTGTTGCACCAACTTCTGTACCAAGGTTCGGTAGGGCAATAGGTTTACCTCCTTTAAACCATATTCGCCCGAGGCTTGTTTGACGAGTAGCTTGGAATCTCCCATAACCGTCAAATTGCTTACTTCTAATGCCCTTTCCGCACGGAGTCCTGCGATGAGAGCTTCATACTCTGCTTCGTTGTTGGTGACTGCGAAGTCGAGTTTTGTGGACATCTGTATGACCTCTCCATCGGGCTTTGTTAGAACTATTCCAATTCCTCCGCCCTGCCTTGTCGACGACCCGTCGAAATGAAGCGTCCAATAGGGCAATTCAACTGCGTATATCTCGGGTCCCTCTAGTTCTTCCTCAATTACAGGCTCATAACTGTCATCAGGGAACTGTGCCAGCAAATCCACCACGGCCTGCGACTTGATTGCCCACGGTCGAACGCATGTGATGTCGTACTGAGAGATGGTCATATACCATTTTGCTAGTCTTCCACCAGGAGAAGTGTGAGTCAAGAGATACCATATTGGGGTCACTCTTTGTAACCACTATCACTTTGTGAGAAGCAAAGTAGTGCTTCAACTTTTCTATTACAAAGAATAGAGCAAGGCAATGACGCTCGATGTCCGTGTACCTTGATTCTGCTGGTTGCACTATGCGGGAGATATAGTAAATTGGCCTTTCTTGCCCTTCATATTCCTGAGCCAAGAGTGACCATATAGACTTTTTTGTCGATGTGAGGTATAGCAAAAGTGGCGATCCGAGCTGTGGTGCGATCATTACCCTTGACGATGTCAGTAACTCCTTTAGCCTTCCGAATGCGGTTTCGTGCTCTGCGGTCCAATTGTACACAGCATCCTTCTTAAGAAGATCGCTGAATCAGAAGGTGATTTCTGCGATCGCAGGGATGAACCTTCGCAGGTAAGATAGCTTCCCCAAGAATGTCTTCAAAGCACTTTGGTTGTGCGGCGCCGTCATGCTGGTGATGGCTGATACTTTTGCGGGATCAGGCTCGATGCCTTGGCGATGTATTACACATCCCAAGAATTTCCCCGAGGTTACTCCGAATGCGCATTTCATGGGGTTCATCTTTAGCTGGAAACTTCTACATCTTTCGAAAACTCTCCGCAGATCCTCCAAGTGGTCCCTTTCTTCCTTGGACTTGACAACCAAGTCATCAACATAGAATTCCACTTCTTTATGCATCATGTCGTGGAACAGGGCCATCATAGCTCGCTGATAAGTCGCACCTGCATTCTTGAGTCCGAAAGGCATAACCGTGTAATTGAAGACTCCCACTGGCGTGATGAACGCGGTTTTCCGTGCATCTTCAGGGTCCATCTTGATCTGGTTGTACCCACTGAAGCCGTCCATGAAGCTGAACATGCGATGACCCGCGGTCGAACCTATGAGTAGATCAATGTTGGGGAGCGGAAAATCGTCTTTGGGACAGAAACGGTTAAGGTCTCGGAAGACCACACAGATGCGAATTGCCCATTCTTCTTCACCACCGGCACAATGTTGGCCAATCATGTAGGATGGTGATTCGGCTCGATGAATTTGGCAGTCAACAATTTGACGATTTCTTGCTTGATCTTCACGTTGATCTCCGGCCTAAAGCTCCTTGTGCTCTGCTTCACCGGCTTAGACCCTGGGATTACATCTAACCTGTGCATAGTGATGCTCGCGTCCAGGCCATGCATCTCATCGTATTCCCATGCGAACACATATTTGTACTCAGTTAGAAGTTGTAGCAATCTTTCCTACTCCTCGCTTGTGAGGTCTGCACTCAGAAAGACTGGCCTTTTCTTTTTTTTCGTTTGGGCTTAGGAATACCTCCTTCAGCTCCTGCTTTTGCGGTTTGGGCTTGTCCTCCATGCATTCGGGCGCTTCTTTTAGCTTCTCCTCTAACACGCCTGGTGTTGGTTTGTCTAATTCCATAACCTGCTCAATTTGATTGATTTGCTCAGGGATATCCCCATGCTCGGGTGGGGACATCCCCGCGCACCTTCATATGCGGTAACATTTCTTCCCGTTAGCGTAAAAGCTTTCTATATCCTTGCCTTCGGGATCATGTTTTGCTATCCTTTTCAGGGTGTAAACATTCTTTCTTTGGTAAGCAATCCGCGGTACCTCTTCTTGCACAGACGACTTTTCCTTGGACTCCTCCCTTGTCACCATCACTCTTGCAGGTGACTGATCTTTGATGTCCTCCCATTGAGGCAAAGGAGTGGGGTTGAACGGCCCCGGCGTTTGCTCATGTGCCATTTCGGTGAACCATACTGCCTCGGAGAGGTGCGCTTCATCCAGATTGAAAGGGTTTACCGAAGCTGGTATCTCCACCACTCTATCGTTCCAGATAGCTTTCATCACCTGGTGAGCTGTCGAGGGGATTGCATCGAAGCGGTGAATCCAGGCCCGACCGATGATCATATGATACGTAATGTTTGCATCTATGACATAGAATCTGGCTGAACACTTGATTTTGCCAATCTGGACACCCAGACGAATCCATCCTATTGTCATCCTGGAGTCACTTCCAAACCCCATCAACGGGGATGGACGTCTAACAATCTTCTGTTCCGGGATTCCTGCCAGCTTCAGAGTGTGGAGAAGGACCACGTTAACTGCTGCTCCGCCGTCGACAAATGCTCGTTTGAACTCGACACCATTGATTACTGCCGTCACATACAAAGGCTTCTGGTGGCTCGCATCTGTCCTTTTGTCGCTTGCGGAGAAGGTTATGACCTTTTCCGTGGAGCGAGATGCTCTGACAACCTTCCCATTGGAAACCACGATATCCTCCTCGTAGTCTTCTGCTATCCTTAGGATCGCCTTTGTCATCTCTTTCCGGCATTTCTCCGAAAAGCTCATTTCATCGAAGAACTTGCTGAACCCGTGCAACCCTTTCATCCGATCGGCACGCTCGTCTTCCGTGTCTATGCTGTAGTCCTCCTCATTGCAGACTTCAGCAACGATGGGTAGACCATCCTGCGCAATCTCTTTGAGGTCCATTATTGTGATCATAGCAACCTCTTTGCCTTTCGGTTCTTGCTCCGCATGGGCAGGCCTTGGATTGTTTCGCACATCCTGCCTCTGATCACTGGCAATCAACTCGCCATCCTTCATCTTTCGACTCACCATGTTTCTGAGCTTCTTGCAGTCAGCCGTGGGATGCATGATCTTTCCGTGGCATTCGCACCACTTTGGGTCCCTCATCATCTCCTTGAAGGGTATCCTTTCGAGCGGCGGCAAGATACCATCTTTACGCCATTGTCTGCACAAGTCACTCGCTTCCTCTACTGAACATGGTAAAGGTGGCGCATCAAAGTTTGCGACCTTTGGCTGCTTTTGGGGCGAGACCGTATTCACTTCTGCCTCACGTCCCCTCTTGTAGCTGAACCTCCCAATTTTAAAGGTAGTCCCGCTCGGGGATCGCTCAGGGGCGTGCTTCTTTTTCTTCCTTTCCACTATAGGCTCTATGTTCTTTGTGCATTCGATCAGCTTTGAAAATGTAGGAGTTTGTAGGTTGATAAGCATACCTTTGTACTCGTCTCGCATGCCCTGCAGACATATTTCCACGAGCATGCCCTCAAGTACTTCATCCCTGCATTCCAAGGACTTAGCTCTGAACTTCTTGATGAATGTCACTCCATCCTCCTCGCGCTTCTGGTACATGCGAGAGAGATAAATCATGGTCACCTTTTCTTCCACCTGGAAGAATTAGTGTAGAATTTCTGGACCATGTCGTCCCAGGCCTTCACGGATCCGGCTTCCAACGTCCTGTACCACTTGTAGGCCACGTTCCCCAGGGATTTCGGGAATTCGCGCATCAGCAACTTGGGATCAGCCCCGTATGGCCCCATCACATCGATGAAGCACATGACATGCTCGTGGGCGTTTCTGTTAACGTATTCGAACTTGTCCCATTTAGGAGCCTTGTACCCGGCAGGGTTAGGCATGAGGTAGATCTCGCGTGGGATAGGGGGATCATTTTATACATTCGGGATTATAGTATCTGCGAACGGTTGGTTAGCCAGGATGGTTTCTATGCGCCGCTGCAGCGACGTCATACACTCCAGTGCATTTCCCGGCAGCAGGAGGAAGAGTTGTTGCAGGTGGACGCGACACATATGCCGCGGTCGGGCTAGGGGCATACTGCGAATTCACGTTGCCCCACGTTGCCGATGGAGGAGGCAAGGGGTATGGTGAAGTCGGACTGGGTACCAGAGTTGGCGGTTGAGGAGTGTGAGTGGCAAGGGGCAATATTTGGGATGTTTGCCCCTGAACTGAGGGTAACTGCACCGTTGCCGTTGGAGTTTGAAGGTTAGGGTTAGGTGGTGTGGTTGATACTCCCAACCGCTGAGTGGTGGAAGCTCGTCCTCCCTGAGAGACGGCAGTGGCTGATGCGGGATTTGGGGCGAGAGTCCCCAGGATGGTCATTATCCGTTCCAGCTGCGCAGACTGAGCTTTGAGAGCCTTCGCCTGATTCTGGATGGTAGCGTCCAAGGCCTCTAGCGTCGGAGCTTCACCGGCGGCCGTAGGAGTGCGGCGGGTCTCCTCTCCTGAGGTGGTCTCCGTGGAGGGCGATCTGTTACTGACATCATCTTCATGAGACATGGTTGCTTGCAGTGGTAAGTTCACGTCGGGTTCACCAAATGTGTACGAGAGAATCCTCCAGAGAGAATTCAATATACACCAAGAGTAGGGGATAGAAAAGACACGGGAAGTGTAAGGTTGTGTGTAGGGAGAGAGTAAGGCAATAGCACTGTATGAGAGAGAGACAGGATTTTGGCAGAGCTTCCGCGTAGTTCAGGTGAGTCTTCCCTTGTATGGAAGGGTTAACGATCCTATTTATAACATAGAATGTGACCGTTGTAGTGTGGTTATTGCGCCCATTAATGGCGGCTTAACTAGCTTAACCACAACGGCACGTTCGTCCACGTCTATAGGGACCGTTACAGCACGTTATCCGCGTATACCGGAACCGTTACGAGGTTGACCGGGTTGACCGGGTTTATGGAACTCGTGCCATAAATCTCTCAAAGCAGTTACGAGGGGTCGCGCGCGGGCTTGGTTGTCGCCTGCGCGCGACAGTACTTACTCTAGCCTCCAAACCACTAAGTCCCTACAAGTCCCATGAGGTGGTATGCGAGGGCCCTGTCTTGCAGCCCCCACGTGGATCAGCGCGGCTGGTGATCCAGTGTGTGTGGAGCATAGCTAGGTGTGCTGGATGATCGCCACGTGGCTAAGATCTGCCTGTCCAGAAAGCACTATCTACAACCGTAAATATGGGGCACGTTACGCATTAGTTCCGTGTATGCAGGGACCGTTATGAGATCGACCGCATTTATGGAGCACGTAGCCCTTGAATCTCTCAGAGACAGTTACTAAGGGACGCACGTGAGCTTGGTTGTCATTCGCGCGCGACGGCCGTGACTCTAGACTCCAAACCACTAAGTCCCTACAAGTCCCGTGCAGTTAGTATCGCGGGTGACCCTGTCTCACAACCCCCAAGTGGATAAGCTCGCATGGTTGTATCTGTGAACTAGAGATGTGATAGAGTGTATGCGGAGTACCTCTAGGTATGCCAGATGACTGCCACGTGGACCGTGGTAGGTCTGCTCAGAATCCACTATCTAGATTAGCACCCTTTTGCGCGTATACGATGCGTGCCGTTGTGCAGACGCATAAAATCAGTCGTGTGTGGCCCCACGCAAATCCTCGTACCAGTTCAAATTTTATTCTACAACCCTAGCCCCCAGAAATAGCCATGATTTCCTAGGTCTCTGTACTGTCGAGTAGACTTCAATGAGGCGTGGCTGTTGTGAAGCTAACTAGACGCCATCCACATATTTTCGCCTTAGAGTGATTTGATAGGCCATCAATTTTGCCGATAATCAACGTAATGTTGATTCAGCAAATCAGAACGGTCGCAACCTTTCGAGCTTCGGAACCTTATTTAAACCCTTCGTGGAAACGATAAAAAAATTCCACCATTGCTGCTACTGGAGTTTATGAGCCAGAGAGAGAATTCCCACCAAGACGTTCATATTTTCAACCAGATTCTCGATCAAGTCGTTCAAACAATCCAATCACTCAGAAGATAACAAGGTTAGTGATTCAAATCTTTCACTTTACCTCTTGAATACGAACCAGTACCCAATCTGGGCTCAAAACTACTTGTTCTTCATGTTCTTCATGCGAACAGGGTTTTGATCTACAAATCCTGCTCATTCGTGTTTGTTTTGTTGTTGTTGTTGTTTTTTTTTTTTTTGTTTTTTTTTTTTTTACAAGAGATGGCTAGCACCAAAAGCTTGAAGGAAGCAGTTGCTCTTCCCGAAGTCCCAAAAGAACTATGGTGCAAGGCCCCCTACCTGGGAGGGGAAGATTTTTATCTGGCCACAATCAGAGGCAATACAATTGAGGTACCCCCTGCAAAGAAGGTCTTGCAATTGGCTCTGGAACCCTAAAGAGATGATTGGGACCTTGCCAATGTTAACGATATCCATCGACTCAGTCTCGAAGCAGGACTTCACCCCTTCACAGATCTTCTTCACCAAACCTTCACCGAGAAAGCAGGAATCTATGGTGCCGTACGCGCGACCAAAGGGTTGAGTGTGCGACTAGACAACGACATGCTGATGACCCTATTTTTTAGGTATTCAAAGAAAACCCACAGTTTTCATTTTTCAACCTTCGAAGCTGGTCCCACACTCGAAGATGTTGAAGCACTCCTAGAGCTTCCTTGCATGGGCTATGTGGATCCTCTGGATGCTCTGAGTACAAACGAGGAACTTCTGATCTTCGAGGAGATGAAAGGATGCATCGATTAAACCTTCTCCAACATTCGTGACTGTTGCGTCTGGTGCAAAAAACATCTGGTCCAAGTGGATCTCCTACATCTATCGCGACTTTGCCAACGCGGAGATTGCTCAGGATGTAGTCAAGAGAAATAAAAAGGCGCCAACTTCACTAGAAGGGAAGGGTTCTTCTTACACTCTGTGTGGTTTTTGTTTTTGTTTTTTTTTTTTTTTTTTTTTTTTTTTTTTTTTTTTTTTTTTTTGCGTCTGGTTGTCAAGGTACCATATAGACGGGCACCCCCATGATGGCGTGTTCACGCATGTACTTGCACTCGCGGTCCGACTTTCACTTGGACAAAGAGTGGCGTTAGGACCTTTGGTCCTTGGTTCTTTATACCACTGCCTGGACTAATTTATGACACATGTGGAGCAATCGCATGGTCGATTCGACGTCGTGACCTACGTCAAAAGTTGCGTTCCTCTCCATGTGGGCGTACGAGCGATAGCCTTTATATGCTCCCGCCCCCTCGGTTTTGAAACTATGGAACGCGCCTAAGGCTAGGAAGCAACTCCTCTGCCCGCGAGCATGGTGCGCTGGTATAAAACCCATACTGTTCAACGCTCATTCGCTTTGGTATGCGACGATTCTTCCTACTTCAACCCACGTCATTACGCTCATCAGTTGGAAGATTTCGTTTTTAGGGAAGAGATGTACCCTGATAGGCATGTGAAATTCACCCACACGCATATCATTGAAGGTTCAATTTGCTATTCCCGGTTCGTCAACTGGTGCAAAAGGGGATACCTTCCTGCTTTGGGCGAATATGGTATTGAGTGCGCGAGCTACCCCGTCATCACAACTCACTATGATCCTATTAGAGTGAGCCCCCAGCTTCGATTTGAAACCGACGCCCCCTCACTGTGGTTTGACTTAGTCGTGAAGGGCTTCTACAAGAGGTTGTTGTATAAAGAATGCAATGACTCGCTGATCAGCATTCTCCCACTAACACATCCCTCTGGTAGCAGGCAAGGAGAACTGACTCCCGCCTGGATTGCTTTTTTGGAATTCACAAACTCGTCTCCAATCGAGGAACCGACTTCAATTTCAACCCATCAGTGCTCTTGCTCTTAGAATAGGGGTCTATCCCTTCAAATCGAAGCCATCCAGGGACGCGAATCAGTACGGGTATTATTCCATTCAGGAAAGGGATCACCATCTGTGCGCAGAGTTGATCTTGGGGGAAAATATCGAGGAAGTCAAGAAAGATTCCTATGCTGCGAGAAGGGATTATGCAAATGACTTCAAGAAGGTACTTGAACTCCTATCCTTACCTGCCCTTTTGTATAACCTCTATGTTATGTTGAACTCGTCCTTTTCTTCAGTGCTGCTTCCGGAGGTTCGCGTCTGGAGATCGTAGTACTGCCTGAAGCTAACGTCGTCATCGAGCCTGAGATGCCTATGGTGAAAGAGGTCGAAGCTAAGGCATGGTCCTCTCTTGCAATTTTCATCTCGGCTATCGCGGAGTCGAGCCTGAACCCAAAGAAAACAAAGATTCTGGCGAGCCATTAGCAGACGCGGCGGCACCTAGGCCAGCAAAACGCGCACGAAACTACCCTGCTCCCAAAAAGCAAGCAGCCACCAAAAGAATCCAGAGTTCAAGGCAAACCAATTTAGCAGATTTTATCGAGTACATTCCGAGAGCTTCTTTCTCCAGGCGACAAGGTAATAAAATTGCATTTAACATGTCGCATCTGAATGATTTTGGAACAAAGATTTTGCTTATATGAGCATGTATTTCAGATAGCGATAGATCTGAGGAAGCTCCGGAAGGCCCTACTGAAGAAGACGTGATCGCGGAATCTGTGTCTATGGCGAAGAATACCGTGGAAGAAGCAAGGCTGCAAGAAGAACACGACCTCGCGAAGGCCATGAAGAAAAGCCTTGAAGAACAGACTCAGCGTACACAGTCCACTGTGGGTCAACTGGAGCGCGCTCAACAAGAATTTCAAGAGATCGTTGGCGACGACGAAGAGGAAGGTACTATATACCTGTTTGCCTTATCTCATCAAGAACTTATCTATGAAGCCTTAAATCATGGTGTATCTAAGGGTGAAATTCATCGTTGGTTAGTGAACCAATGCGGTGAAGCGTCAAGTAAGCAATCCCCTTAGAGTTGCTGTAGCTCCATCACTTTTCATATAATAATAATGAGCTCCTTCACGTATAACCAGGTCACGCGACATTAAAGGGAATCGATGATAATCTGAGTCATAGTACTTACGCAGATATCCCATATGAATGTGCAAGTGTTTGTTATCATAAACCCCTTGAATTCCAGTCATGTGAACCTTTATTTCGGACTCAATAATACTTATAATATTGCAGAACAACCTTTGATGCCAAGGTGACCTCCCCTTCGCAGTGCTGTCATTCGTGTCCCACAGTCTGTCATTGAGGCTAATCAGGGGAATAAGTTGGTGGAAAGAACTGCTACCATACCTCAGAGGCCCGGCAGTAAAGAGGCTGTCGTCGCGCCCCTAAGGCCCATTGATGCTGAAGTTGCTGATCTTGAGAGCGAGCGCCTCGAGAGGAAGAGGAGCTTCTACTGGGCAGGAACAATGTGCCCTCCGCATTGACCAAGGAACAGCTCCTCAAAAGTCACCCCAAAGGGTTAATGCTGATCAAGAGTCTCCCCAAAGGGTTAATTGTCCAGAAGGGGACATTGAGTTAGCTTAGACAACCTCAGAGATTCCAGTAGGCTCTACTCCTGCAGCTACTTTGCCCATCAATTCTCCTTGAACTTAAGCTCCTTAAGGGGTGGCTTCTTTGAATCCCATATCCCAAGACACAAAAATTGCAGAAGCTGACCCAGTTAATGTCGCTCTCCCAGATGCGTTGCCTGCCAATGAAAGGGAGATTGGACATGAGTCCAATGCAAGTAGCGGCGGTCCAAATCAAGATATGGTTGATGCTCAATTTCCAAACCTTGAAGTTAACACTGCTGCGATTCCTGGAATGCAACCTGATGCCGCACCTGCAAATGTGCCAGAAATCCCCGTGTCTGCAGCAAGTGTACCTGAGTCGAGGGACCATGGTGATGGTAACACATCTCCTCATAATGCAGCCTCAAGGGCAAGCACTCCGGTGGCCGCGGCCGAAGGTGCGAGCACAAGGGCCTCAAGCACGAACTTGTCCGTCTCTAGCTTGGCAGTAGAAGATGAGGCTCAGATGCCGCAAAATCCTTGGAAATGTGGGGTTCGCAGGTTGCTGAGCCGGTCGTTGCTGAAAGGAAATATGCAATTCCTGAGGAATATTTCGCGCGTGAGGCTGTAGTAGATCAGAGATTAGGTGAAGCAGCCCCTTCTAGTGGCCAAAGAGCGACTCCAATTGCCTCACTTCAGCAAATTGTTGAGGGAACTGGTAAGACAATTTCAGTACAGGCATTTTGCTTAACTCGTGATTTCATGTCATCACTAAGTATTTTCCTTTTATTTTGTACTTACAGGCATAGATCATACTTGCCTGGAATGGCTCTTGAAGGTGCGCATATCGTATCCGACAGTATGTTTGAGAGTTCTGGAGTTGGCACCTAGAGATAGGGCAGATCTCCTTTAGGAGATGGCCATTCTGCTGGAAAGAATACGCAACACAACTCCGGCAAGCACTTCTATTTCTAGTGCCCAATTTCTTCTCTCAAGTGCGTATGGCCTTCAACAGGTTGCAGTAGGTAGGCTGAACCTTGATTTCCTCATACAGAGGCTAATCATGATTAACAATTCCGCACAACTCAAGTTTGGCTATACCAATTATAACAAGGAGAAAGCTGGACTTAAGGCGCACAAGGAGATGCTTGACAAAGCCATTAAAGAGTTTGAGGAGGCGGTGAAGCATCATAAGAGCAACAAGGATCGCTTGGATCGGTTGTCTGCAAATTCTGTGAAGCTAGAAGCTAATGATTCTCTCCTGAAAGGCTTTCTTGATGACTAGTATCTTAGCATTGTAATAGTTTAAATTGTTCTTAGAACAATGTCTTTCGATGTAAGTTTTTCCGCCATCTTAATCACAGCCGTGAACTTTACCTTTTCTCTTGCTTTGCGTATATTAAGCATTATTTTGTCTTTTTTGACTAACTCATGCTTTTGAGTATTACCTTATTCGCAGATCGATGCTATTTTAATCAAATATGCTTAAGTCTGTTGCCATTTAGACAAACTTTTGCATCATGTATTGCTACTATCTTGCAAAAGCAAGGTCAAGCGCAAAGGGCTTTATCATAACAGATAAATATAAAACTTGCGCGTCTACTTGGTGCGAGCAGATAAGACTTTTAGATTTTTGCCATTATACAAGAATGAGCTTGATTAGGAAACTTTTGTCTAGACGGATAGGCTTAAAACTATGTATTGATACTCTTTGGACAGATAGGCTTAAGATCGCGTATTGTTGCTATCCAAACAGAGGCTTTAGTTTTGTATATTGATTCTATCTGAACAGATAGGCTTAGTTTTTGCGCACCAGTGCTATCTAAACAGATAGGATTAAGTTTTGTTGCTATCTAAATAGATAGGCTTATTTTTGTGTATTGCTGCTATCTAAACAAATAGGCTTAGTTTTCGCGCACGAGTGCTATCTAAACAGATAGGCTTATTTTTGGCTTGTTCGCGCTTCTTCTCCAGTAAAATGAGGTCATGGTCGCGCGTATTTTCATGTAAGGTGCTGAAGGCTAACCTCCAAGAATTGACCTTGATCTCAGTAGGGACCACTGCTTCGTCTCCATAGCAATGTAGAAATGGGGATGCCCCTGTAGGAGTCCTTGATGCGTGCCATAGGCCCATAATGCCAGGTGTAAGGAGTCTGCCCAATTTTTGTGATCATCCATGACCATTTTACTTAAGATCCTTTGCAGGGTTTTGTTTGTGGCCTCAGCTTGGCCATTTCCCTTAGGATAGTAGGATGTTGAGCACACTTGCCTTACCCCATACTCCACCAATTTTGCAGCTACCTGGCGGTTGACGAAGGGAATGCCATTGTCAGACAAGATTGTATTAGGAATCCCGAAGCGATAGATAATGTTCTCATGAATGAACTTAACCACTGCCAGTGCATTCACTTTCTTGAGTGGTACTTCTTCGACCTATTTGGTGAACTGCTACGTCCCAGTCAGTATGACCTTATTTCCATGCGATGGCGGACGAATGGGACCAATAAAGTCCAGGAACCAAGTGTTAAATGGCCATGGGGTTCCTAATGCATGTAGATCGACTGCAGGTGCATGCACTAGGTTGCCATGGAATTGACATTGCTGACATCTCTTGAATTTCGCGCGACAATCCGCCTACATGGTTGGCCAGAAATAACCAACAGTTAGGAGCTGCCTGCATAAATTCGCGCCTCCTTGGTGTTCCACCTGGTGAGACATTTCCATGACTTCCTGAATTTCCTGACCATTCAGGCATCTGAGAAAATTTCCCTCATGCCCCTTTCGCCATAGCAAGTTTTCCTTCAGTACGTACTGAGTTGAATTCCTCTTGAGCTTCTCAGCTTCTTTCCTGTCGCTTGGAAGGATTTTGTCCTGCAGATAGTCGATCAGAGGCTTCCTCCAATCTGCCTCACCATCGATGGCAGCGATTTCCAAAGAGTCCTTCAGCATAGCACATTTCTCGCAGTTCCCTTGTATGATCGCGTCATGCAATGACATCTTTGGCCAGTGAATTTCGTACCTTTGCGCCATTCTTTAAATGGAGGCCTCATTTTCTCTGTAGGAGTGCTGATGAATCTTTTCTAACAATGTTTGGCCCTCTTATCCTGTGACGCATCGCATCAAGATTCCTCCGGGTCCTTTGTAGAAAAGCAGATTCTCATGTATGAAGAATCATTTGGTGGACACCCAATTTTCTTTACTTGTTCCTTCAGCCATCGCACGCATGATACGCTTACTCTAGTGTTCTTCTTCAACAAACTCATCTTTGCATAAGTCCCTTATCAAAGAAGGAGTTGTTTTGACTTCTATGGAGATCTTGGCTGGGCATTTGTCTGAGCTGATCTTCGACCCTAGAGTGGCTACAGCATCTGCATGTCGATTGTCTGACCTAGGAGTGTGCTCATACTTAATGGATTCAAACCTTTGCACCAGCTTCTGCACAATTGATCTGTAGCTCAGTAAATTTACTTCTTTCAGACCAAATTCTCCAGAGGCTTGCTTAACAATCAATTTAGAATCCCCCATCATTATCAGGTTGTGTACTTCCAAGGCCTTAGCCGCAAGGAGACTATTAATCAAAGCTTCGTATTTAGCTTCATTGTTCGTTACTGCGAAGGCAAGGTTGTTTGACATCAGAATGACTTCTCTGTTGGGTTTAGTCAGTACAATTCCCATTCCTCCTCCTGACCTCTTGGATGATCCATCAAAGTGTAACTTCCAATACTGGGACTCCATCGCGTACACTTCTAATCCCGTTAGATCTTGCTCCACCATAGGCTCGTAGTTCTCATCTGGGAATTGCACCAATAGATCCTCCACTTCCTGTGACTTGATGGCCTTTGGGAACGCACATGTTATATCATACTGTGACACGGTCATGAACCACTTTACCAATCTCCCAGAGGGAGCAGAGTGTCCCATTAGGTAGCGAATGCGATCGCTTTTGGTTATAATTAAAACTCGTGGGAAGCAAAGTAGTGCTTTAACTTTCCTACAACAAAGAATAAAGCAAGGAATTGACGTTCGATGTCTGTGTACCTCGACTCACCAGACTGGACCACGCGTGAGATGTAGTAAATAGGCCTCTCCTTTCCTTCAAACTCCTGAGCTAACAGAGCTCCAATGGAGTTCTTCGTTGAGGTAAGGTACAGGAGCAACGGGGATCCAAGTTGAGGTGAAATCATAACCTGTGGAGATGTCAACAGTTGCTTGAGCTTTTCAAAAGCGATCTAGTGCTCTGTTGTCCAAACATACGCCGTGCCCTTCTTAAGAAAATTCCCAAAGCAGAATGTGACTTCTGCTATTTCCGGTATGATTCTTCGCAGATAGGAGAGCTTTCCCAAAAATGTCTTCAACGCACTCTGAGTCTGAGGTACTGGCAAGATAGTAACAACTCAGACCTTCGCTGGATCAGGCTCGATCCCATGTCGATGTATCACGCATCCCAAGAAATTCCCTGAGGTTACCCCAAATGCACAATTCATGGGATTCATCTTGATCTGAAACTTTCTGCATCTCTCAAAAACCATCCTGAAGTCCTTCAAATGATACTCTTTCTTCCTGGACTTGATGACAACGTCATCCACATAGAATTCCATGTCCTGATGCATCATGTCATGGAAGAGAGCCATCATCGCGCGTTGGTAGGTCGCGCCTGCATTCTTCAGGCC
This sequence comes from Linanthus parryae, assembly GCA_023055425.1. Lineage (NCBI taxonomy): Eukaryota > Viridiplantae > Streptophyta > Magnoliopsida > Ericales > Polemoniaceae > Linanthus > Linanthus parryae. The sequence continues at coordinate 5,870,987 of JALGPY010000009.1, forward strand.
AAACGGCATAACCATGTAGTCGAATACTCCCACGGGGGTGATGAAGGCTGTCTTTCTTGCGTCCTCGGGGTCCATCTTGATCTGATTGTAGCCACTGGATCCTTCCATGAAGCTGAACATCTGATGACCAGCAGTAGAGTCAATCAGCAGATCGATATTGGGCAATGGGAAATCATCCTTTGGGCAGAAGAAATTTAAATCTTTGAAGTCGACGCATACACGGAGAATTCCATTCCTCTTCGGGACAGGCACGATGTTGGCAAGCCAGGTGGGATGGTGATTGGGCTCGATGAACTTGGCATTTAGGAGTTTCACTATCTGCTCCTTTATCTTGACATTAACATATGGGCGAAAGGTTCTCGCGCTCTTCTTTACCGGTTTTGATTCTAGGATGACATCCAGTCTGTGCATAGTGACCTCCTTGTCCAAACCTGGCATCTCATCATAATCCCACGCAAAGACATCTTTATAGTCCTTAGCAGATCCAACAGTCCTAGTTCTTCCTCAACATCAAGATCAGCGCTTAGGCAAAACTGGTCTTTTCTTCTCCTCCAGTGGGCTCAGAAACATCTCCTTCAGTTCCTGTTTCTGAGGTTTCGGGCGATCTTCTATGCATTCAGGAGCTTCCTTCAACTCTTCCAGCGATGCCTTATCCCCTTCCCTATTTGGAGCTTTTTTTAGATCGTAATTTTGCTCAAGGACATCTTCGATGGAAGGGGACGAAGATGTCCCCACGCACCTTCAGATGCGATAGCACTTCTTCCCATTGGTATAGAAGCTCCTTATTTCTTACCCTCTTCATTATGTTCGACAACCCTCTTCAAGGTGTAGACATTCTTCTTTTGGTATGCTATCCTCGCCATTTCCTCTCGCGCAGGCTGCTTCTCCTTCGGAGCCTCTCGCATGACCATCACTCCTACCGGTGATTGGTCCTTGATATTCTCCCATTTGGGCAAAGGAGTTGGCTAAAACGGTGCTGGAGTTATTTCGTCTGCCATTTCTGTGAACCATACCGCCTCAGACAAGTGCGCCTCCTCCAAGTTAAAAGGATTCACTGAGGCTGGTATTACAACCACTCTGTCTCTCCAAATGGCCTTCATTACTTGGTGAGCCGTGGAGGGCACAACATTGAAGTGATGGATCCATGCCCGGCCAATGATCATGTGATAAGTAGTGTTGGCATCGGTAAAATCGAACTTGGCGGAGCACTTGACTTTTCCAATCTAGATTCCCAGGCGGATCCACCCAACATTCATCCTAGAGTCGCTTCCAAAAACCAATAATGGTGATGGCCTGCTGACAATTTTGCTCTCTGGGATCCCAGCCAGCTCGAGGGTGCTGAGCGGAATCACATTCACTGCTGCCCCTCCATCGACGAAGGCTCTTTTAAACTCGATGCCATTGACAACAGCAGTGACGTACAACGGCCTCTGGTGGTTCGTGTCCACCTTCTGGTCCGATTCATCGAATGTCATGATTAGTCCACTTGATCGCGTGGCTCTGATAATCTTGCCATTTGAGACTAAGAGCTCCTCTCCATAGTATTCTTCCACCCTTAAGATTGCTTTTGTCATCTCTTGTCTACAGGTGCTGGAGAAGTTCATATTGTTGAAGAACTTCTCGAACTTGTTGGAGCCTTTCATCCGTTCGGCACGCGAGTCTTCTGTATCCATGCCATAATCTTCGTCTTTGCAGATTTCAGCAACCACTGGGAGTGCTGCATCTGCAACCTCTTCAAGGTCCACGATTGAGATCACGGCTATCTCTTTTCCCTTGGGCTCCGGTTGCATGTGGGACGGCAAGGGATTGCTGCGCACATCCTTGGCTGGTTCATCAACGACCAACTGCCCCTACTTGATCTTCGTGTCCACTAGCCATCTTAGCTTCTTACATTCCTTTTTTGGGTGCATGACCTGCCCATGGCATTCGCACCACCTGGGATCTTGCAGTTGTTCTCCAAAGGCTTATGCTCCAGTGCTGGTAGAATTCCATCTTTTCACCACCTCTTGCAAAGAGTTATCGCGTCTTCAATTGAACATGGAAACGGGGGTGCCTCCCTGGGTGTAGGTCGTTTCTGATTTTGGTAAGATGGTACCGCACTTACTTCGGCCTCACGTCCTTGTTTATACCTGAATCTCCCGATTCTGAATCTGGAACCTGCTGGCGCGCGATCATTCGCGTATTTCTTCTTTTGCTTCTCCACTAGTGGCTCGATGTTCCTAGTGCAGTCAATAAATTTTGAAAAGGTAGGCATGTTCAGATTGTTAAGCATACCTTTATACTCATTGTGCATACCTTGGAGGCAGATCTCCACAATAAGGCCTTCAGAAACTTCATCCACGCACTCCATAGACTTGGTTCTGAATTTCTTGATGAATGCAACCCCTTCCTCTTCATGTTTATGGTGCATTCGAGAGAGGTGTATGGTCGTGACCTTCTCTTCAACTTGAAAGAATTTGGTGTAGAATTTTTTCACCATGTCTTCCCAAGTCTTGATCGACCCAACCTCCAGCGTCCGGTACCATTTATATGCGACAGTCCACAGAGATTTGGGGAATTCGCGCGTCAGCAGCCGGGTATAGATACCATGTGGGCCCATCAATTCAACAAATCTCATCACATGCTCCTGTGCATTCCCACTGACTTCATCAAACTTCTCCAACTTGGGAGGCTTGTACCCAACGGGATTGGGCATCAGGTATGTGTCACGCGGGAGGGGCGGTGCGTTAACAACCTTTGGGATGATGGTGTCAGTGAAGTATTGGTTTGAAATGAGATTTTCTAACCTTTGCTCCAAGGCCGTCACATTGGAAGGTGCGCTTCCTCCTAGGGAGGATGATGGGGTTGCAGCAAGTCCAGGGACGTAGGGCATGCTGGGATCATAGGGAGGTAGAGGTGCGTAGCGACTCTGGACCCCCGTTGCATATGATGGCTCTGCGGGGTAAGAAGATGGATTCCCAGCAGATGCGCGTTCTGGCTGGTAAGTTGGCATCAGACGAGATTCTGAAGATCTTGATTGTGGCACAGGACCATTAGGCAGAGAAGCCTCGGGTTTTGGTGGTGCAGGCGTGAGCATCTTAGGTGCCACAGTGGACACAGGCAGAGTCACGGTTCCCTGAGGACTGGGTGCTGCAGTGGATCCAGGTAGAGCCAAAGCTCCCTGGCTAGCACTCTATGCAAGCCCTCCGAAATTAGCTATGATATGGTCTATCTGGGCAGATTGGACTTACATAGCCCTTTCTTGGCTCTGGATTGAAGCATTTAGGGCCTCCAAAGAAGGGTTGCCTCCTGTATCCGTCTGGGTTTGAACATTGGTGTTGGTTGTGAGGTTGTCTTCTCCTGAGACATCATCTCTTGCAGGAGGCTGAATTCCTTCACAGGGGTTAGGCTCAATGGACATGGTTGCAAAAAGTCTAGAAGAGCTTAAAGGTGGGTTGACGTAAGGATTCGTGGCGCAATGGTAGAGCGTCTGACTCCAGATCAGAATGTTGCGTGTTCGATTCACGTCAGGTTCACCAAATGTGTATAAGGAAATCCCAAGGATAGATCCAAGTATACACCTCAAGTAGGGGATCAGAATAAGAACAAGAACACAAGGAGATGAAGGGTAGTGAGTAGGGAGAGAGTAAGCACTTGTAACTGTTCTTGAGAGAGAGACAGTGTATCAAGTTAGCCATAGGATTCAAGCCTTGCTATAGAAGGTAAGTGTTCCTATATATAGTGGGGAAGTGACCGTTATGGAGGGGTTAATGCTCCCATTAATGGCGGATTAATGACCGCCTTGTAACGGCACGTTCGACTGTATATATGGGGCACGTTACGCATTAGTTCCGTATATGTAGGGACCGTTATGAGATCGATCGCATTTATGGGACCAGTAGCCCTTGAATCTCTCAGAAAGTCACTAAGGGTCGCGCGCGAGCTTGGTTGTCGTTCTCCCCCGACGGACCTTACTCTCGCCTCCAAACCACTAAGTCCTTACAAGTGCCGTGCATTTAGTATCGCGGGTGACCCTGTCTCACAGCCCCAAGTGGATAAGCTCGCATGCTGGTATATGCGAATTAGATATGTGATAGAGTGTATGCGGAGTACCTCTAGGTATGCCAGATGACTTCCACGTGGACTGTGGTAGGTCTGCTCAGAATCCACTATCTACAAGGGGTAAGGGACGACTTGCGGAAGAGGTAATTTTTCTATTAAGGTGATGTGAACAGTGCTCGTGAACAGTGCGCATGAACAATACTTGTGAACAGTAGATGTTGGTAATGAAGAAGACGACGGCACTGTTAGACTGTACAATGAGCAAAAAAGCGAGAAGAAAAACAACCGGTATTTTCCCGAATTGGGTTCTTAGAGAAGGTGTTGATGTTTGATCGACGGTGAGAGGTAAATCGTACAGTTTAGGGTTCCTATGTCTGTTCTGATCAGGGATTTGAATATCGGCCAATATTGTACCGTATCGGGCAGTACGAAACGGTATCGGTAGGCACCAAAACCGGCACGCCTGATACAGTACGGGTGGACCGGATTCACAGGAAAAATGGTCGGTACAGAACCATAGACTCTTTTTTCGTCTCCTCCAAAACGGTACACTTATTTTTTCGGCCGACTCATAACGTTACGCTCCACAAGCTGGAAAAGATGGATCTTGAAAGATGAAAAAATGGAAGGGAAAGTAGAGAGAGAACGAGAGGGAGGGAGAAATCAGAACCAGAACGAGAGGGAAAGGCCGCATACCGTTATTCCATTGCACTTGTTGATTCGAATTGAGGAACCCGTTCTTCCCGATGGTTATCCTCCGTCTCTCTCTATCTCTCTCACGCCTGTACTGCCTGTCTTTGTGGCTGCAAATGCTCTTCTAAGTTCTAACCTTATATTCTAACCTTATCTCCTAGTGACTAACGTATCTACAAGTAGAATTTGTTTGACCTTATCAAAAGTATTGACTGCCACTAGAATTTGTGAAGTATTAGTTAGGTCTTGTCTGTTTGTATTTTTTAGAAGGTAGGTTGTGTTTACTTTTAACTTCAAATGATGTTATATTAAAATTATATTTGATATGCAAAACAATGTCTTCAAATTATTATTTTGCATCATTCGACCATTTTTTAACATTCACGCATTCGGTCCCCAATTCCCGTTACGGTTTGTCCGTTACATGTCAAAACCATTTTCCGCAACCATTACCAACATGCCGGCCGATACTGTTATTTAAAGCTATGACTCTAATACCAGTTAGATCGAAGACAATAAGGAGAATAATTGTATTGCTTAAGAAACATTGAGAGACTACATCTGTTTATATAGAATACTAGAGAAGCTATCAATACCACAAGCTAAGTCTAAGATAATTGCTATTTAATTCCTATAGTTCCGATGCAAAATTCTTTTATGAATAACAGCAAGTCTTATCATTTCCTTGCACAAATCGATTATACCTTCCTTCCTTCTTCTTTGATTTCAAGGTAAAGGTTAATAGCACATCCACTTGACTGCCTCACTGAATCAAAGAATGAGTCACTACATAAATATTTAACTAGACCACCTAAGGAAACCACAGCTACTCCAACATAGACAAAATGTTGGAAATAGCTTGTAAAAGCTATGAATATTTTGTCCCACATATTGGAAACACATTAATGCTATTAAAGTGAGTTAATATATAGAGTGGTTATCATCTACAACTCGCACACGCGCGCGCACAAGGCGCAATGTGTCGCTTTTGTAGGCGCACTTAGGGACTTTGGCGACGTGGCACGTGCGCGTGTGGCATGAGTTAGTTTAACCAATAACTATATTTCCGTTTTATATTTTGCTGGTAGTTGTGGCGGTTATTTTCAGTTGGTGAAGGGTTGTGTTGTTATAAGTAGTCAAAACTGTTATGAACAAACACACCCTTTCATCCATGCTCTTTCGTGAACCATAAATAAGCCAAGCACCAGCAGAATTTGTATTAGTTTTCAATCACAGTTTCACTAGAGAATTCTACAGAAACTTCTGCAGATTGCTGGCTATAGAACCGACGCGAGTTGTTGTATCCTAAAGAAGAATCGCCTGAACCCGGCAGCATAGTGGGGGCGATTTATCCCTTAAAGAAAACGTTCATCGTTCCTCAAGTCCTGTTTTCTTCCACAATCCATTATACTCGGCGTAACAATTTTAAGGGATAAATCCTGCAACAATGGAGGCTGGAGGAAAGACTGCAACTTTCAAGATGATGAATAGAGACTTTGTCAAACTGGACCGGTTTGATGGAACCAATTTCACCCGTTGGCAAGACAAATTGATGTTTCTACTCACTGCACTGAAGGTGGAAAATGTTCTGGACGAGAATTTGGAGCCAATACCAGAACCAAAGGACGATGACACTGACGAAATAAAGGCGCAACGTAAGAAGAGGGAGGAGGGCGAACTGGTTTGCAGAGGACACATTCCCAACACAGTGTCGGATCGTTTATACGATCTATCCATACCAGAGAAGTCACCAAGCAAAATTTGGAAGACGTTAGAGAACAAATACAAGGCTGAAAAGCAAGGATCAGATAAGTTTCTTATTGAGATTTTTTTTTATTTTACTATGGATGATAGTTCTCCCATTCTCGATCAGGTTTACGAATTCCAAATCCTCACTAATAAACTTCGAGATCTTAAGATTGTTGTTTTTGATGAGTTGTTAGTGGTGGGTATTATAACTAAACTTCCTGAAAGTTGGCATAAATACATGAAGGAACTTCTTCACACAACAGAAGACTTCAACCTTGAACAACTCCAGAAACATCTCCGAATCGAAGAAGAAACTCAAATCCGGAAAAGAAACCTGGCGGGTCCTTCTAGTTCTAAATTGAACTTCGTGGATGACCAAGGTAGAGTGGGAAAGAAGAGGAAATTTGATGAAACCGGTTCCAATCCAAACGGTGCTACCAAGAAGAACAAGAAGAATATGAAATGTTACAATTGCGGCAAGAAGGGACACTTCAAAAAGATGTGCAACAAGCCTAAGGTTCAGAATGGGACTTCCAAAGACAAGTCTAACGGAAATTCCAAACAGGCTAATGTCATCAGTTTCTGAATTAGTCGCCATAGTTTTTGACATGCACATTGGCATGATTATGGAGTTGAACATGGCGCCTAAATATGCTTCTCATGATTGGTGGTATGATTCTGGTGCTAATGTCCATGTTTGTAACAACAGGTCGCTTTTTGTGCATTATGAAGAGAATCCCAACGAACGTGAAGTTCTTATGGGAAATCACAATGCAGCCAAGGTTCTCAGACATGGCAATATTCAAATCCAATTCACTTCCAGGAAGAAGTTGACCCTGCAGAATGTTCTCTATGTTCTTGAAATCAAGAAGAATTTGCTGTCGGCTAATCTTCTTTGTAAGAACGGCTTCAAGGTTGTGATTGAAGCTGACAATGTAATTTTATCTAAGGCTGGCATGTTTGTTGGAAAGGGCTATGCTTGTAATGGGATGTTTAAGCTATCTATTAATGAAATAAATGCTAGTTCTGTCTACATGATTGACTCTATTTCTTTATGGCATTCTCGTTTGGCGCGTTTAAACTTTAGATCGTTGAAATTTATGCGAAAAGATGGTTTAATATCTTGCACTAGTAATCACGACTCTAATTGTGAAATTTGCATACAATCGAAAATGACTAAGAAATCTTTTCCAGGTGTAGAAAGAAAATCTCAACTTCTATAACTCGTGCATTCTGATATATGCGAATTAAATGGCATAGTTACTAGAGGTGGTAATAGGTATTTCATAACATTATTGATGATTGTTCTAGATATACCTATGTTTATTTGATGAAAACCAAGGATGAGGCCTTTGAAAAATTTAAGTGTTATAAGGCTAAAGTTGAGAATCTCATGGAAAGGAAAGTTAAAACTCTTCGTAGCGATAGAGGTGGTGAATATTTTCCTCATGAATTTTCAGCGTTTTGTGAAGAGCATGGTATTGTACATCAAACTAGTGCACCATACACGCCACAACAAAATGGTTTGGATGGGAGGAAAATAGGACGCTAGTAGACATGGCCAATTCTATGCTCTTGAACGCGAAATTAAAATCCTCTTTCTGGGGTGAAGCGTTACTTACCGTCTGTTATTTGTATAATCCTTCACGGAAATCAAAGGTTTCACCTTACGAAGTGTGGAAAGGCTGAAAGCCAAACTTGAAGTACCTTAGGGTATGGGGATGCATGGCCTTTTATCGTGTTAGAGACCCTAAAAGAACAAAATTAGGACCAAGAGCTCTCAAGAGCGTGTTTGTTGGATATGCCAAAAACTCAAAGGCATATAGGTTATTTGATTTAGAATCCAATTGGATAGTGGAATCAAGGGACGTGGAATTTATTGAAAATAAATTTATCGATGATTCCAACTCGTCAAAACCTACTCCAACAATGAATCATGGCCTATCTCTTGGAAATAAGAGAAAGGCTTCGATGATATTGAAACTCCACGGAGAAGTCAAAGGGAACGGAAGGAAAAGGAATTGGGCTCTGATTTTGTCTAACCGGACTCTCTTGTCGTTCTTATGGAAGGAGATAGAGAAACTGTCATGAAGAAAATTCATATTGCACTCGATACGGAAGATGATCCAAAAACATTCTCTGAAGCTATGTCTTCTAGAGATTCAGGTTTTTGGAAAGAGGCTATAAACGACGAAATGGACTCGATATTATCAAATAATACTTGGACATTAGTCGAATTTACCTCCTGGTTCAAAACCTATTGGGTGCAAATGGGTGTTTAGGAGAAAGTATAATTCCGATGGGTCACTACAAACCTTTAAGGCTAGATTGGTAGCAAAAGGTTTCAAGCAGAAAGGGGGTATTGATTATTTCGATACCTATGCACCCGTGGCTAGAATAACATCCATTAGAGTGTTGATGGCACTTGCCTCCATTTTTAATTTGCATGTACACCAAGTGGATTTTAAAACCGCCTTTTCCTAAATAGATAATTATATGAAGAAGTATATGTGGAACAACCGGAAGGATTCGTGATGCCAAATAACGAAAAGAAGGTTTGCAAACTTGTTAAGTCCTTGTATTGGTTAAAGCAGGCACCGCAACAATGGCATGAAAAATTCGATGCCGGTATTTTATCCCATGGATTTAAGCATAACCATGCGGACAAATGCATATATTCAAAATTTACGGATCGTTATGGTGTTATTATTTGTCTATATGTGGACGATATGCTTATTTTTGGGACAAACATGGAAGGAATTTCGGAAACGCAGAAGTATTTGACCTCCGAATTTAAGATGAAGGATCTTAATGAGGTAGATACTATCTTAGGTGTCAAGGTGAAGAAACATGGTGGGGGTTACGCTTTATGTCAATCTCATTACGTAGAGAAGTTGTTTCCTAAATTCAAACATTTAGGATTTAACGAAGCTAACTCACCGTATGATTCTTCGGTAAAGTTGACGAAAAATGATGGCAGAGCGGTTCCTCAATTAGAATATGCTAGCGTCATTGGGAGTTTGATGTATACAATGCATTGCACTCGACCTGATATTTCCTTCGCAGTTTGTAAACTCGCTAGATACACAAGTAATCCTAGTGCCATGCATTGGAAAGCTGTTGGTAGAATTCTCGTTTATCTCAAACGGACTTCCAACTTGGGATTATTTTATAATAAGTTCCTAGCGGTATTAGAGAGTTACACAGACGCTAGTTGGATAACTGGCGCGGGTGACAATAAGGCAACTTCTGGCTGGATCTTTATGATGGGAGGAGGAGCAGTCTCTTGGGGTTCCAAGAAACAGACATGCATCTCCCATTCAACTATGGAGTCAGAATTTATTGCCTTATCGGCTGCAGGCAAAGAAGCAGAATGGCTGAGAAATCTGCTATTGGATATAAAGTTGTGTCCACAACCGATGCTGTCTATTTCTTTGTTTTGCGATAGTCAAGCTACAATGCTTAGAGCATATAATAAAGTTTATAATGGAAAATCTAGACATATTAGCTTTCGAGATGAATATGTAAGGCAGTTAATCAGCGATGGTATCATTACCATAGTTTATGATAGGTCAAGCGAAAACTTGACTGATCCGTTTACTAAGGGTCTTTGCAGAGACTTATTAAGGAAAATATCCAGTGGAATGGGATTAAAACCCTACGATCACATGTAGCGGGAACCCAACCTTATGCTTAATTGCTAAACAAGGTTTAATGGGTAAAAACAAGGCGCAATGTGGCGCTTTAGTGGCGCTTTTGTAGGCGCACTTTGGCACGTGCGCGTGTGGCGTGAGTTAGTTTAACCAATAACTATTTTTCCGTTTTATATTTTAAAGGTAGTTGTGGCTGTTATTTTCAGTTAGTGAAGGGTTGTGTTGTTATAAAGAGTCGCAACTGTTATGAACAAACACACCCTTTCATCCCTGCTCTTTTGTGAACCATATATAAGCCAAACACCAGCAGAATTTGTATTAGTTTCCAATCACAGTTCCACTAGAGAATTCTACAGAAACTTCTGCAGATTGCTGGCTGTAGAACCGACGCGACTTGTTGTATCCTGGAGGGGAATCGCCAGAACCCGACAGTATAGTGGGGGCGATTTATCCCTTAAAGAAAACGTTCATCGTGCCTCAAGTTTTGTCTTCTTCCACCATCCATTATACTCACCGTAACACTAAAAGATCTCTTCTAATCGGAATGTCACCACATCAAATCCTTGGATGAAGTATACATAGCCCATGTTCTAAACTTTATGAATGTTGCTCAACCTTGAAAAAAAAGATTACTTAAAAGCTGGAACATACAGAGCCTGAATGGCAAAGCATACATACACCTTTCAACATCTTATAATACACAAGGACTGGACAGGCACAGTTATCTTTCTCTATCGTGGAAACTCTATAACTCTCTTACAGTGTTTTTGTATGAGGATGATAAAAATAAATTTATAATTGAGGCCAAAAATAATTATATACACAGTACAACAGAAGGAACTTACAGTCCCACGCATGGCTATGAAGTTTCGCAGCTCGCCATCAAACTGAGAAGCTTCAAACCATAGTATCTGCCCATATATATACTACTATACAATCTCGAATCTTTGGTGCCACAATGAGCATATTAGCCTGAAATTTGTCTCAGCACAGGTCGCGCTACAGTTTCTTGGGCAAGTTGTATGTTTTCTTAAGGAACCTTGTAGCCATGTCATCATTCCTATGACACAGCACTCTCAGAATGGTGTTAGGTTCTGTCGGACTCCATATACCTGTTGTTGGAGGTACCTGTAGCTGCTTAGATTTTGCCGATAAGTTATCACCACCCTGAGCAGCGGCATTTCTGAACTGTGCAATGAGGCTTTCAGTATCAGAACGTAAAAGAGGGAAGACTCGCTTCACTGTGACTGCAAGCTTGTCAACCAACTCAGCTGGCAATCCATCACCATTAGACCAGAACAGATCCGTAAGAAACTTGAAATCCTCCTCTATTATATCACTATCTTGCCTGCTAAATGCGCGAGATGGACCTCCAGCGAGTAAAACAAGTAAGAAACCTTCAAATGAAGCTCTCATCACGTCTGTGATAAGACGTGTCCTGACTTTATCATGCACAGTAGCTGAAATGATCTCCAAATGCTTCTCTAGTTCTTCAAGGAAGGGTTCTATTCGAGATGAAGAAACTTCTCCTACATATAAGCTGTCCATAAGAACATGACTTAGATAATGGAAGACAATCTTGTAAGCCGTGGCCTTGCATAGCTCTTGAATACCATCGAGGCAAGCAGCTTCAGAAAGTTCAAAAGCCTTCCCAGTCTCATCCCAGAATTCAGATCTTAAATCTTTGAGATGGTTGATTATCCTCTTTCCCACAACATCCAATTGCGTACGAATGTGATGCAGTGTATTGATACGAACACAAAGCTGTAACAAACCAAATGAACCATCTCCATCAATGGTCTCCACCTGAGGTTTCCTTCTCAGAGCTGTATTGGACTTTTCTTTCGTCCTGAACACGCCGTGCAACTTCGATCCACCTTTACATCTGGTCAAGGCAGGCAAGCTTGGCATGAAGGTACTTCGTGTTCCTGCAAACCAAATAAGGGTGAATGAGTCTAATTACTCGTCACATCTAAAATAAAACTGCATTGCTAACAACAGTACTTACCGCAGCCAGATTTTGATTTTGTTATGTATTGTTGAAGACATCGATCAAAGCCACCCATCAAATCAGGGAGCAAAACTGAATGCATTGTTATTGGCAACAAAAAGAATGCTTCAAGTGTTTCATCCATTATTCGTAAGACTTCAACGGCGGAGGGAGCAAATCGCTCTCTGTTTGCCCGTGGGTTCCAGACCTATAACAGAGATGTCAATCAGCATATAAAACTGGGCATGATTCATAACATGAGAAGACAAATGAAACCAATGAATTCAAAATCCTGTCAAGAGTTTTCTCTAATCATGTATAAGGTTTATTGGTTCCTACTGCACTTTTCTCATCAGCTGTGAAAAAGCTGGATGTATTCCTAATCCACTGTTCTCATTAGCTTTGAAACAGCTGAATGTACTTTTGTCGTTTCCTTAGCTTATTATGTTCAAAGGTTTAACCGGGAAACATCTTGTTGAGCCAAAGTGAGTAGAATTTATTGAAGTTATCAGAAGCCATGATTAGATAGTGAAGGTATAGTAGGTGTGGTCAGTGAAGGTTGCTTAATTTATGCAGTAATGGTAGTATCCTTCATGAGTTACTTTGCTCATAATCATAGGATAGCCTAATTGGTTCATGATCAGTATGTTATGAAAGCGAAATTTCAAAACTATTCATCACCAAAAACTAGGAACCAGGGGTGCTTCTGCAAGGTCGCACACCCACACCGGGTGCTTCAGGGTGCTCATGGGTGCTTTGTGGGTGCGGTAGGGTCATTTTGTAAGTTTTAGTTTAGAGGTCTTCTAAGACACAACTACAATTTAACAAAATTAACGTGCGTCTTTTATGACTTGTGAACATGTGGTGTGTATTGTCTGTTTTGTAGAATGGTTAATGCATTTGGTTTATATATAATTTAGACCATTATTGTATTTATTTTCATTTTTTGCACGGAAATGGATATCTCGTTAATAATAAACACACACACAAGTAGATTTGCCGCACCCAACCCACACCCGCAACTCTAATTTTTGGAAAGCTGCTGAACCCGCACCTCGCGCACCTGCAGTCCTGCACCCATGCTTCTTAGCCTAAAATATCCTTTGAACCCTTTGTCCAAAATAATAATGTTGATCTGTTATAACTTCTGGGAATCAGATGTTTTCTCCAAATATTTCTAGGCTACAAACAAAACCATAAAGAGATTGGAGATAGAAACCTCAATTGCCACGTACATTTCTTTCCATCCTTGGGATGAACAGAATTGACAGGATTTTAAAAGATAATACAGGGACCTTTTTATAGGATGACGAAACTGAAGAACATGGGAATCATGATGTTTACATGTGAGATGAAAAAAAATGATACTGAAGAAAGCAAAAGACACTTCTAAATGTGTCGCTAGACAAACACTAACTGACCACCGGTCAGACAATTCCACTGTGTCCTATTTATTATGTTTTGCTATGAATCTTAACTGGACAATTCTAGATACTGGACAGACACAAGTCTGTATATTAGTCATCATAACTCAAGTGGATTGCACTTTTATATATCCTTCTAGGCAGAAAGTAGATGCCGTAGCGAAAAAATTTTTCATTAATATGTTTCATTTTTCTATCGATTAGTTGATTTTAGGAAAGGAGTATATATGACTTCAGTAACAAACATAACCTTTTAAGTTTCATTCAAAATTTTAATGTCTGATATTTTGAATATTGTTTGTATCAATATGAATGTGTAACGAAACTTGTGCTTCTTTTCTGTGAAAATTTCCATCTTTCTTACATAGATGTTCCTTCAAGCAAAATGCCCAACCAAGTTCAGTTTCAGTCTATTTCTTCACTTTTAGATGATGCTAGTTCCACTTATACATGATGTTTAATAGTTACAAGGCCATTTTCCGATGTAGGTTAAGTCCCAATCCTAATCATCTAGGATAGGATTCTTAAAATGTTATAAGTACTCAATTAATCTCAGATCTATCCCATTAACATGTAACGATGGATAAAGTCAATATAAAGTGCATAATTGCAGACCTCTTGTTGCAGGTTCCGGTCCACCCATTCTTCAAGTCTGTCTACTCGTGTCCTTATCCATGTCTTTACTAGACCGCAAATCACGGTTTCAGCTTCATAAGGTGTCATTTCCTGAATTATTGCCTTCCCACCATCCTCACTTTCCACTGAATCTTCAACAGCAATTTGAACGAGAACCTTTTCTAATTTATCAGCAGCCAGCAAAACTTGTACAGCATCAGGTGACAACTCACTGATACCTGATACAAATTGCTTTAGCTTATTCGCATAACACGTGTGAAGTGTTGCTACCGCTACACCAGCTGCCAGAGGATGCCACTGTTTCAGTATAGGACTGTATATCTCCTTCTCAGTAAGTGCCAGTTCAGTAATGTCTTGAGCAAGAATGCTTAGGATGGGAAGTGGATTCCTCTGATCTGTGGAGGAGCGCTTGCTTAATTTAATCGCTTCCATTTTCTGTATACAGCAAACTAATAGAAGCATGAGTTGTCTTTCAAACATAGTTGTATAAAGCACTGAATCTATGGAGACATGTTCATTCACAACAATGGATAAACCAATGAGTATTTAGAAATATTCAGGAATACCAGTGCTTTTTAAAAGCTTTGGCAACGAGGAGGTCAAAGGAAAACACCAATAGAATGTTCAGGATCTATATGTTCATTTTCCTAGCCAAATACAGTTCCAAATAGTCTAGATTTACTTGCCTGAGCAAAAGCAGCTTGCAGTGAAGATCTGATGTAAGTGTCAACCTTGTCCTGTTGTACATCAACTTGTTTGTTTCTCCTCTGTTCACGAGAGACATCATGTACCAGTATCTTGGCTGCTGATACAGCCAGTGATACACAGGCCTGCAACAAATCTACATTACCACTATAAAATGTGTCATGGTAAGCAATGAGCTTTTTCTCTGCCCAACCCAATATCAAGCTTAACGTAGAGTTGAAGAATTTGGAGCAAGCTGAATCCTTCGCTGGCTTCCTGTCCTTTTCAACTTCCATCAAAAGATTACTAGCAGCGAAAAGCAAGTCATTTTCAGTTTGGCCAGTGGTCACGTAACGATGGAATAAAACCCATGAAAAGCAAAGATTGTGCAACATCTCGTTGATTCCAAGGATTACCCAAGTCTTCTTCACAAGTTCTAGAACATCATCAACTTCTTCCACAATCGATGTCTCTTCATTTACATCAAAACAAGACTCCAAAAGCATTTGATAGAGTCGAAGATTTAGGGGTACTCCATCAGCCCAGTGGCAAATCTCAGAGACAGACCCATCAAATGATCTGCTTGCTAGAGACATAACAGTGGTACGAAGAACAAGCATCAACTCAGTTTGCTTACCCATTTCGATGGGTCTCTCTAAGGCCCCACGAATTATCTCTCGGAGCTGCTTTCTATTTGTATCCTGTTTATCTAAGGGAAAGTAAGGATGCAAGAGTAGTCCTGCTTCAATAACTTTAAAATTTCTTCTCTGCCATAATTCATATTCCTGCTGATTTGGAAAATCCGAAGGTTTAATCTGTTGTAACTGCTCAAGTGGTAAAACAATCGACTCCATGCGCTTCCCCAGCTGAAATTGAGTATATACAATAGAATGCAACAGTTAGCTGCATGAAAATTATGGACAGTCTCTCCTCTCCTACAACAAGAAAATAAGCACCTGCTGTTTCAATAAGCGAAGGGTCATTTACTACAGGAAACACAACTAAGAAATATCATGAAAATGGTAGGCATCGTTCCTTTACATCTACATTTCCATCCAACGGCCTTGATTAGCCATACTAAACATAGCTCAAGTCAATGTGAACCCGTGTTCCCACAATTATACAAGAAAGTTGAAATATCCAATACAAAACCCCAATTTATGTGATTGCCGAATTGATATTGTTTTGCCCTCGAAAACAAAGTTCAGTTCAACTTCTCTGGCAGCTCTGATGCTATCCACTATCCATACATTGCAAACAAAACAAGCACTTTCATAGGACGCTCTAATCACAAGTTACTTATGCTTCTAAGTAACCACAATGGAGTACTGTCAATAAGTTAATTATGCTTCTCTAGTAAACTGTAGTAGTACATAAGTAGATTCATTTCATTATTTACTTCTTCAAAAATTTCAAAATTCAAAATTTGAGGGATGATCTCACCTGTCCAGCAGCAATCCTCAACAACCCCCTTCGGATCCTCGAGTCAGTCTGCTCAGAGACCCTCATCTGAACCCTTATGAGTTCACCAACAGTAACGGGTTTCTTCGCCCGGCCCGAACCCGGATTCTCCTGAGACTCCTTCTTCTTCGACGACCTAAATCCCAAGGCCTTCTTCACCTTGCTCGCCGCCGTCGACGTCAGTGATCTCTGCAACGACGGAACCGAGGACAACGACGGCGACCTCTCCGGCGCCGCCTTCGAGATGTAGGTCAATGGCCTGCCGCCGGAGCTCCGGCAAGCTGCAATTAGGATTTCGTAAGCTGTTTCCCGGATTTCGGAATCAGAGAGATCGGAACCCAGTTGGGCGAAAGGATTCGGGAGCTCATCGGTACCCATATTGGATTGTTCTGTGAGTTGGGTTTTGCGTTGGAGAGAGAGAAAGTGAACAACCCACCGATGAGACCCGAAATGGGAAAGTTTATCTGTGTGTGAGATAGTGTTGATGATGACGATGTGGTGATTATCTGTAATTCTGATTATTGCCGTTTATATTTTGAGAGAGAGAGAGAGAGAGAGGTATTGGGGGTATCCGATTGATTCTTGCTTGACTTTTAAGGAATGAATTGAATTGAATTACTGAGAGGTTTGTTTTTGAAGATGATGGAGGGAGAGCGCTTTCTGGCAGGAATTGAAAGTGCAACACGGTTGGTGAAGAGAGAGAGAGAGAGAGAGAGAGAGAGAGAGCTGAAGGAGTAATTGCAACAGAATACTCCAGGTGAACGCGGTCTCATTGAAGCTGGGTCGCGTGTACAGAAACGATCCAAGTCAACTGGATCTTGGAACAACTACTGGTTCGTTGGGGGCGGAAAAAGACAAATTATATGCGTGATTACCGAATCGGAATCATTTTCCTTGAAAATAGATGAGATGCCCTACAGCCGAAAAGCATCCGAGAATCGCTCTGTCTTGCTTCGGCAAATTAATTCGTTGCCCGGCTCGACATGGTGGTTGTTCAAAATAAAATTTGGTATCTTTTTTAGAAGAAAACTTTTAATTAACGAAAGAGAATTGCAGAGGGCTCTGACAAGGGGAATTGGAATAATGCCAGTATCAGAATTGGTCTTTGAATTCTGCACATGGCTGAATTGGTATTTGAAAAATACCCCCCTCCCTTTTTAAACAGATGCTTAGAGCATCTCCAACAGATGGTGTATAAACTGTCTTTGGCACAAATATAGGCCAGATTTGTCCAAAAACCAGCTCCAACAGATGGTGTAAAATCTGGCCTATATTTGCACCTGGCCTATTTTTGGACCAAATCTGGCCTAAAACAAAGACAATTTGACCCTGGTGTAAAAATTTAAAAATTCAGTTTTAATGCTATCATCATCCTCTGCTCTTCTCCTGCAAATCCAACGTTCGGATTTGTGGGTAAAACAACTGTAATTTCAGAAAGTGTCAAAACAAATCAACTATCAAAGCGAAAAACACAAAAAAAAAAAAAAAAATAAATAAGAAAAATAAGTTTAAATTCAATCACTTCAACAAATGAATTAATTCGTTACTTTTTACAAAAATTATTTCTTTGTTAAAATATACATGTGTATAGTAACATTATTGTTTATTAATGAAAAATATGAAATAATAAAATAATGCTTGTGGCCTATATTTAGGCCATCTGCTGGAGCAACAACTCAAAAAGTGCTGGTGTAAAATTTAGGGCAGGTACAAGTTTAGTCCAAGGACAATTTTGCTGTTGGAGATGCTCTTACAAAAGTTGTTAGCAAATAAGTGGGGCAACGGGTGTGACGTGTGACATGGATGATGGCATATACCCTATAGTGGGTGAGAAACTGTTGAATTACCCTGCTACCCTTGTCAGTGAGAGTGATGTTCAAACTCAAAAACAAACCCTAACAAATGTGTATATCTCTCTAACAACATTGAATGTTTCCATTTACCCTAACCTACTAAAGTACAATTGAATTAACTTTAACTGTAAACTTAATGAACGAGCTGCCTTAAAGCCTCAAAATTGGCTCATTTTCACTCTCATTTACTCTGGTTCTCCCACTTTGTGTATAGAAGTCTCTCTCTTTCGCCATTGTTGTTGAGCTACGGTAAACCCTAAACTCTGGTTCTACATTTGCTATGATTCTTATATTCTCGTCAGAATGTTCTAAAATGTGTGCTAGTATAGTGTTTTTATTAAATTTGATCTTCATTTGTGTTTCTGAGTAAATTTAGGTTCATTATATTGATGTTGTGTTCTTCATTCTGGGTTTCATGTGTGTTGTGGATTGTGTGGAGACTGAAACGAGTAAATGCTCGTCCCTGTATTGTCTGAAAGGACTGGGACGATGCATCTGCCCGTCACAGTCTTGGTTACACGACTTAGTTGTTCACTTCATAGACTGGGACGGGCATATGCATCGTCCCAGTCCTTTCAGACAATACAGGGACGAGCATTTACTCGTTTCAGTCTCCACACAATCCACAACACACATACTGAGACGAGCATACCCTAAACCCTAAACCCTAAAATCATTATAATTTTTTTTTAAACCTTGTAAAAAATGTTTAGTGTAATTACTAAACCATAAAATCATGTAAGGTAAACTTTTAACCCAAAAATCATGTAATCTTGAACTCTTAATCATGTAATCCTAACACTTGGACCAAAACCCTAGTTCTAGCGGCTAACATAGAGATACAAGCTGATTTATCCAACATAAACCAACTAAACCAAGACATAATCTACGCAGCCCACCGAAACACCAAAAGAAACAAACCTAAACAACAAAATGACCCCCTCCCCAAACAGACAGGAGGGACAACACAGGACAAACCAACCCAACTGTCTGAGGAGGACCCAAACATCTACTAAGTACAAAAGCTAAAAGGGAAGACATTCTAGTACAGTTCAAAACAACCAAAGTAGGACAAACTAGGCATCAATAAAGGGCATAATAGCCATGGAAAGCTCATCAGAAACCACCAACGAGGATGAAGGAACAGCAGCAGACTCCCTCCCATGGAGGTTCACAGCAGGGGAGCAAAGAGACTGAACATCTTTGGGGGCCTGAGCATCAACACAGCTAGGAGCAGGAAGCAGCAGAACATTCTCTTGACCGTCTGGAGGAAGCATTGCCAAAGGAGTAGCATCAGAAACAGGAACCGGAGCCAGGTAACTGGGAGCAAACTGAGCTTGAGCAGCAATCCAAGCAGTAAGATCCACATCCACAGCAACTTCAACAAGAGAAGATAGATATAAAGCAAAGAAGCATCATGAGCAACAAGCTGAGTGAAAATAAGAAGCCGTAGCAACAGTTTGCTGCCATAATCTTTCTTGATCAACGTAATCATTTTCAAAAATCATTTTATTTCTAGAAGTCCACAAGGTCCAAAGAATGGCAGCAAACCAATGCCAGTTATTGCTTCTAGTGAGACGTTTCTTTTTCTTCATCCATCCTTTAAGCCATTGATGAATATCTAAATTACAATGAGGAATAAATCCAAGGTTTGCCACCTCCCAAAGCTCTTTAGCCCTAGTACAATGAAAGAAAATATGAGAGGAAGACTCAATGATTGTAGGACAAAGAGGACAGTGTGGATCAATATTATTAATTCTAGAATTAAGGTTTTGTAAAGTAGGAAGGGAGTTAGTTAAGATCCTCCAACAAAAGGAGATCAAATTAAAAGGAAGACCAGATTGCGAAAGAGAACACCAGTTGAAAGAATAGGAGCTAATATTGAATTGAATTTTTGAAGAAGAAAGATTGGGAGAGGAATTGTTAAAATTTTGTAAGAGATAAGCAGATTTAACAGAAAAGATTCTCATGGAGGATGGCTTCCAGAAAGGCTGGTCTCTTTCAATATCAGGCCTGATAGGGATTTCCAAAATCAATCTAGCAAGTCATGGAGGAAAGATCTCATTGATCAGCTCTGCATTCCATTGATTAGTAGCATGGTGTATAAGCTCAGAAAGTTTCTTGAATCTGGAGGCAGCATTGACACTGAGCAGGCATTCCTTAATAGAATCACCAGGAACATTATCAATCCAACCACCATTGGAAATCCAAATAGTTTCTCCAATTGCAACATTCCATATTAACCCTAAATTCAAAACCTTCCTTCCTCTACAGATTGCCTTCCAAGCATAGGATGATGAGTTAAGATTGTTAATAGCCAAAAAAGGTTTTCTTTGGCAATATTTCTTAGTAAAGTAATCACTGAAAAAAGAATGAGGCTCTGCTATTATTCTCCAACTATTTTTAGCTAACAGAGCTTTATTAAAGCATTGAACATTTTTAAAACCTAAACCCCCATTTCTTATGCTATTGCATAGAAAGTGCCAAGATACAAAGTGAATACCCTTGTGGAAACAATTACCAAACCAGAAAAAATTGGACAATAAAGAAGAAATGGTATCACAATCTTTTTTGGGGAAAATACAGATGGACATTGGGTAAACTAAAATACTAGTTAAGACAGATTTAACTAAAGTGCTTCTGCCAAAGAGATTAAGCGTAAGGCCATTCCATCCACTACCGATGGAGGAGATTTTATTAGTAGTATCATTAATTAAGAACTTGTTATTACCTTTAGCATCAAAAAAAAAAAAAAAAAAAACTCCTAAGTACTTACCAGTACTATCCTGAACCTGGACATCAATGGAGCTAGTAAATACAGTTTAATGAACAAGGGTGCAGTTGGGACTGAAGACAAGAGAAGATTTATTAATGTTAATACTTTGTCTTGACTGAGCTGCATAATCAGAAAGAAGGTTTCTGATGTTAGAGGCAGTATGAGGTTGAATTTGGAAAAAGAGAAGAGTGTCATCAGCAAATTGAAGATGTGAAATAGTATTGTGCCAAGTGTAAGGAATACCAATGAGGAGGCGTTCATTTTCTTCATAATGAAGCGTACTTGAAAGGACTTCAGCAACAAGGGAAAAAGAAATGGTGATAGAGGATCACCTTGCCTAAGCCCCCTAGCAGGAGAGAAGAAGCTAGATTGAGAGCCATTTACAATACACGAGTAGGAGACAGTAGTCTCGCATTGGATAATAAGCCTAATAAATTTAGTGGGAAAATGCATTTGAATCATCAAATGCTCAAGGAAATCCCATCTGACCCGATCAAAGGCTTTAGAGATATCAAGCTTAAGGGCTCCAAGTTTAGGTTGGTTTGTGGTATTAGCTTTGTGGATAGTGTAAACAAGGTCTTGGCCTATAGATATTATCTTGAATAAGCCTTTGTGGGACAAACCCATTTTGGTTCATTGAGACCAAGGAGGGAAGAACATTCTTAAGTCTATTAGCCAATACTTTGGCTATGATTCTATAGATAACATTGCAAAGGCTTATGGGACGGTAATCATTAACTGTTTGCGGATTTTTACACTTTAGGAATAAGCACAATATGCGTTTTGTTGATTTCTTTAAGCATAAAACCTGAGTTTAGGAAAGATAGGACGGCTGAGGTAACTGAATTACATGTGATTGCCCAGGTCTGTTGGAAGAAGGCTGGCTGGAAGCCATCACGCCCAGAGGCCTTGAGAGGAGTCATAGAAAAAACAGCATTCTTAACTTCAGAGGCTGTGAAAGGGGCAATTAAATAATTTTGCTCATAAATTGTTAACATCTTGTTGACATTGAAGAGCAAATAAAAGGCATAGAGATGATTATTTTTTTCTAAAAGCTCCTCATAAGAAGGGGTAGGAGAGGAGTATAATTTTTCTCATCAATATGAGAGGAAGACTCAATGATTTATATCATCCAATCTAAATCATACAATTGTGAAGTACTACCAAACCAACTTAGGAACCATTACAATGATCACTAAAAATGTTATTCAAATCATGTAAACCCCCTAAATCAATCAACCATGAATTCCTAAATCCTAAGTTCATAAACCACAAGTCTTGTAATCCCTTAAAACCACAGATCATATATTCTAAACCCTGACATCGTATTCAATAAACACCTAAACCAACTAAATATCATCAATGTTATTACTAAAAATGTAATTCAGCCATGTAATACCCCTCTAATCAATAAACCATGAATTCCTAAATCCTAAATCCATAAACCCCAAGTCTTGTAATCCCCTAAACCCTATATCATGCAACCTAAATCCTCTTTGTAAGACCTCCAAGACTGAGACGATGGACCTCTCGTCTCAGTTTTCAGATCCAGCCGAGGTAGTTACTCGTCTCAGTATTGGAGGTATTCCACGTCTTAGTTTTTCACTTCATAAACTGGGACGTGCATTTTCACAATACTGAGACGAGTAACTGCTCGTCTTAGTTTGTAGTCATCCTCGTCCCAGTTATTTAAAGGTTCTTACTTGACTCATCTTCCAAGTCACTGTAGGGTTTTGATCATGGATACGCAGCGGAAAATATAATGTATCCATTCAATACCCTCCAAGGATCACAGGACAAGAGACATAACGATGGTAAAGGAAAAATAATGTTACACACCTTAGGGTTTCTCCTGTGATGACTTGTAACGTGAATTGTGTCACGTATCTACGGTTGATCCACGCCTAGAGTTGAGATCTAGATCTTCCTTCTCCTTTGTGCTTGCTAGGAACGGAGGACGAGGAAGAAGAAATCATGCAACGCGAGGCAACAAGGAGGTGGCGTCTCCTTTGTTGGCCGACGGGGTAGGGGGCGGCGATAAAGGGTCGGGTTCAGCCCTTTGTTGCTTGCTCTCTCTATTTTATTCTCTCCCACTCAAGTTATGATCAAAAGGCTCATAAGTGTGGGAAGGAAGGAAGGAGCATCCTTTATATAGTCCAACAAATCCTTGTCAACTACCTAAAGGACTTATTCTAGTCCTACTAGAATTCAATTTAGTCCCTTCCTTGCAAATTAGTCCTACTAAGTTTGCAAGGTGTTGCAAAGTGATCCTTCTAATTAATTAAACATATTAATTAACTCCCAAATCTAGTTCAACTCTATATAGCGTGTGACCTCATAGGTTCTATCTAGTTGGTAGCAACAATTTGCTAATATGGAGCGGTCTGTAGCAAAACATCCATTATAGCCAACTAATAGAATAGTCATCCGACAAACCTTGTACCAGTAATTGTCACATCCCTTTGTCTCTATATCCGGATTGGACACGAGACATACAAGTCACACTCGTATATCCAATCCATAGTTTCTCGATCCAGGGAATAGCCTTATTCGTGCAAATAACATCAATATCCCATATTGTTTTAGTTGAGTCTGGCCAGACATTCTATAAGCACTATCCCTCGAGTGGCCTAGGATATTTGCTCCAGTTATGTGGGAGGGAAAAATTATACCTACGTCCACTACGATCTCTAAGCTTGCTTCCTATTGTATCCAGTACACGCCTTTATAGCTACCCAATTACGGTGTAGCGTTTGACGCTACCAAAGTCACAATAATCCACAAATAGAATATCTAGTGACTTCAAGTCTAAGGATGACAATACCATTGCACTGCGAGAAGCGCTTGTGACTTAACATAACATGTATGTAGCCTTCTCGGAGATGGGTCAATCCAGTTCGCCATTACCCTTAATGCACACCCATGTGTTGGATCATGATATCTCCATATCAATCTAACCCCATACTAGTCTATAGATGATTGTCCTATTAATCATTATACTGGACTTGGGATATTTAAGATAAACAACACATTTGTAAATCTAAGGACTTCACCATATTAAATATTCAATAAATAATACAATGAATGTTCTAGCCAAAATAAATTCATACTAAACTGACGCATCTCATATGCCCAATCTGACGCATCTCATATGCCCATGCTCCTAGTGTGCCCTTCATGCTTCCACTGCACAAGCGGCTTTATAAGTTGATCTGGCAGATTCTCATCTGTAGGACTCTTGCATATCCGAACGTCTCCTCTATCGACAATATCTCGAATAAGATGGAACTTCCTGAGCACGTGCTTGGAAATCTAATGTGACCTGGGCTCCTTTGATTTCGCGATCGCCCCAGTGTTGTCACAGTACAACTCAACTGGATCCGCAATGCTAGGAACCACACCAAGTTCAGAAACAAACTTTCTTATCCAAACAGCTTCCTTTGCTGCGCCATTTGCAGCAATGTGCTCAGCCTATGTTGTAGAATCAGCCACTGTCCCTTGCTTGGAACTCTTCCAGCTCACCGCTGCTCCATTCAGGCAAAACACATATCCCGATTGTGATCTAAAGTCATCTCTGTCAGTTTGGAAGCTTGCATCCGTGTAACCCCTTACATGTAACTCTTCCTCACCGCCAAATATCAAGAAGGCATCCTTAGTTCTTCTCAAGTACTTCAGGATGTTCTCGATTGCAATCCAGTGACCCTCACCCAGATTGTATTGGTATCTGCTTGTCATACTCAAGGCATATGACACATCTATTCTAGTACATAACATGACGTACATTGGAAGGACAACCACTCTTCGAAAGAGTAATTCCATGTGACATAGGCAAGAATCCCTTCTTGGAATCTTGCATGTTGAACTGATTCAACACCTTGTCAATATATGTACTTTGACTTAGGCCTAGTAGTCTCTTAGATATATCTATATAGATCTTTATACCAAGTATATAGGCTGCTTCCCCTAAGTCTTTCATTGAGAAACACTTTCCTAGCCAAGCTTTAACAGATTGCGACATGGGAACATTGTTTCCAATGAGTAGTATGTCATCCACATACAAGACCAGAAAAGCTACAGAGCTCTCACTAACCTTCTTGTAGACACAAGACTCATCTTCGTTTCTGATGAAGCCAAACTCATTGACTACTTCATCAAAATGTCGATTCCAACTCTTAGAAGCTTTCTTCAATCCATAAATGGATCGTTGCAGCTTACAGAATTTGTTGGCTTGTTTTGGATCTTCAAAACCCTCCTGCTGTATCATATACACGTCCTCGATGAGTTTCCCATAAAGGAATGCTGTTTTGACATCCATCTCCCAAATCTCATAGTCGTAGTATGCTGCAATTGCAAGTAGGATTCGTATGGATTTGGTCATTGCGACTGGTGAAAAGGTTTCATCATAGTCAATACCATGAATCTGTCTGAATCCTTTATCCACCAATCGACCCTTATAGGTAATCACATAACCATCCATGTCAATCTTCTTCTAGAAGACCCACTTGCACCCTATGGGCCGCGCCCCTACGGGTGGTTCCACCGAAGTCCATAATTTGTTGGCATACATGGATTCCATCTCGGATCTCATGGCTTCTAACCACTTCTGAGAGTCTGGCCCTTTTATGGCCTCTTCATAGGTAGTAGGCTCATGATCTATGAGCATCGTTTCACCGGAATTAGTCACGAGAAGTCCATACCTCTCGGGTTCCTGGTGCACTCTACTAGATCTACTAAGCTCTTCTGCTACCTGAACAGGCTGCTCCACAACTCCTTGTGGGTCCTGCTCATGTTCCATAATTGGTTCAGTGATTTGTGGTTCTTGAATCTCTTCAAGTTCTACAGTCCTCCCACTTGCTTCTTTAGAGACAAACTCTCTTTCTAGAAACACGCTGGACCGAGCAACAAACACTTTGTTCTCAGTTGGATTGTAGAAGTAGTAACCCTTAGTTTCCTTAGGGTACCCCAGAAATTTACACTTATCCGACTTTGGCCCTAGCTTGTCTGATTGTAAACACTTTACATAGACATCGCAGCCCCAAATCTTCATGAACGACAGTGTGGGACGCCTCCCACTCCACATCTCATGTGGTGTATTCATGACTGATTTAGATGGAACACGGTTAATGGTGAAAGCTGCACTTAATAGAGCATAGCCCCAAAATGATAATGGAAGATCGGTTTGACACATCATAGATCGAACCATGTCCAATAGGGTTCGATTCCTCCTCTCGGACATGCCATTTCACTGTGGCGTTCAGGGTGGAGTGAGTTGGGACACGATCCCACACTCTCTAACATAGTCGTCAAACTCTTGGTTCAAGTATTCTCCTCCACGATCCGATCGTAGAGCCTTGATACGTTTGCCAAGTTGCTTCTCTACTTCACTTTTGAATTCTTTGAACCTTTCAAAGGATTCGGATTTGGCCCTCATGAGGTACACAAATCCATATCTACTGTAGTCACCAGTAAATGTAATGAAGTAGACGTAACCACCCCTGGAAGGCGTGGCAAATGGCCCACACACATCAGTATGTATGAGCGCCAATTGCTCACTAGTCCTCTCACCTTTCTTATTGAAAGGGGACTTTGTCATTTTTTTCAATAAACAAGCCTCACATGTCTCATATGATTCAAAATCAAATGAGTCTAGGAATCCATCCTTATGGAGTCTAGATACACGTTTCTCGTTTATATGGCCTAAACGACAGTGCCATAAGTAAGCAGGATTTAAATCATGTATTTTAATCCTCTTGGTATTAATGTTGTAGACAGGATTGCTTAGATCAAGGACATATAGTCCATTAAATAATTGCACACTACAATAGCGAATATTATTTAAATAAAAGGAACAACAATTGTTCTTTATTGAAATAATAAAATCTTCCTCGTCCAAACAAGAAATAGAAATAATGTTTCTGCTCATAGCAGGCACAAAATAGCAATTATTTAATTCTAAAACTAATCCTAAAGGTAGAGATAGCTCGCACACGCCCACAGCCAACGCAGCAACTTTTGCTCCATTCCCAACGCGCAGGTCTATCTCCCCTTTAGCCAATCTTCTACTTCTCTTTAGATCCTGCACATTTCGACAAATGTGAGATCCACATCCAGTATCTAATACCCATGATGTAGAGACAGTTAAATTGACATCTACAATAAAAATACCTGGTGGTGGTGGAATCACTATTCCAATCCTCTTGTCCTTCAGATATTTTGGGCAGTTCCTCCTCCAGTGTCCAGGCTGACTACAGTAGTGACATTCACCTTTAGTCACACCTTTGGAAATGCCACCAACACGCTTAAGGGCCGGTTCCTTGGACTTGGCAACTGGCTTGCCTTTTCCCTTGGAGGATGAGGCAAACCTTTTGCCCTTTCCTTTCTGTACCATCATAATGGCCTTGCCCTTACCCTTGTTGATGCTTTGTTCAGCTGTCCTCAACATATTGAGTAAATCTGGCAGTGGTTTCACGATCTCGTTCATGTTATAGTTCATGATGAACTGTCCATAACTCTTAGGCAACGATTGCAACACGAGATCAATTGCCAACTCTAGGCCGACCGGAAACCCTAGTCGCGCGAGATTCTCCAAATATCCTATTATACGGAGTACATGAGGTCCCACAGGGTTCCCTTCAGCCAGATGACACTTGGACAATGCCTTAGAGACCTCATACCTCTCAACCCTTGCCTGATCTTGGAAGATCTGCTTCAGATGCTCGATCATATCGACATCATTCATGTTTTCGTGTTGCTTCTGAAGCTCATAAGTCATGGTGGATAGCATAAGGCACACCGCATCATTGGCGTCATCAACACGCTTTTGATACGCCTTTAGGGCTGCAGGGGTATTGTTCTCTAGACCTGCTGGAACTTGCTTCTCTATTGCGTACAGTTTCTTTTCTTGCTTGAGAACGATTCTCAAGTTTATGTACCAATCAAGGAAGTTGGTTCCAGAGAGCTTGTCCTTCTCAAGGACAGATCGTAGAGAATGTTGTGAACTCGCTGAGTTGTTTGCCATTTGGAATTCTACAAAAGGAAAATACGCAAGTTTTAGTATTTGTGAATTTTTGACTATATCCAATAATGGCTAGTTTTCAAATATAGCTCCCACTATTTTTCTACGGATTCATAACCCTCAAGATATTAATGCGAAAAATATCCTTATATTTTCTAGTGGGCCAAGATCCATGTTTCATCTCCTTATGAGCTTGCTTTGGCAAGTCACCCATAATTTGACTACTTTAGGTAGGAACAATTCCAATTGCATCCCTATGCAACTCTTGGTTCAATTGGAAAAATAACTCCTTATTTATCCATCCGTATGGATAATCCCAATTGATTGCCTCTAGGTTTTTAATTATATTAATAGCCTAGTTGTTTACAACCTCTTATTTAAACAATTGCACATTACTTGTTTGTGCCATCGCATTCCATCATTATGAACCAAGTCGCCTTGATTTGGCATGCACCAACTTGATAAATCATGATGATAATGAGTGTTTAAATAACGAGAAGGCAAGAACACAATATTTGAATTTTGAGGGATTTTAAATTCAATTTTAATTGTTTTTGTTGATCCATATCAACTGATCTATCTATTTGAGCTTGGGCACAACTTCAAATAATAGATCCGGGTTGTCTAATTATCTTATTATCCTAATTTGCATGCATCATCCATACACCAACCACAAAATAATAAGACAATAAAATAAACAACCACAAAACAAAATAAAATGTGATGTGGATATGGCCTTTTCTAGACTAAGATAATTCCAAGCCAATGGAATTATCTATGAACCCTAAAAGCAAACACATCTCCATGCGTCTTCATCTTTTGGTCCATCCTTAATAGTCATGTGGAATGCTCCATGCTCCATCTTTTGTAGCTTCCTTTGACTTTGGGCTTCTTTTCTTCAATCCTGGCTTACAATCTATTCTATCTAGCACTAGCTAATCTACTATACTAAATAAAATAAATCTCTCAAGTTGAGAAAAAAAATGGCTCGCATGCCATAAAACCCTAATTAAATATTACAACAAATTGATCAACTCGCAGGCCGTAAACCAAACCACAAAATTAAACAATCACACCAAACCACATCCTAAGGCCATATCCAACCACCATGCGATTTGTACATAAACAGTTAAAATCCAATTTTAATGCGCTTGGTCAATTTTAATTGATTTTAGGAATTTTGTAGGGTTAAAACGGTCCAAGGGGCCCAACAATCCAATTGCCCGAACCCCAAAGAGGACCGCCAAGGCCTTGGGCCGGCCGGCCCCTAGCCCACACGGCTAGGCCGTGTGCTAGGGCTGCCCCCGACCCCTAGGCCGTCCCATACTTGGGTGGCAAGCAAGGAGGGGCGGTCCCCTTAGGGGGGGCGAACCTCTATGGGAGTTGTCCAAAAACAACTCCCTTGCTTGTTGCCCAAGTTTGGTTGTTTCCTTGTTTGAAAAGAACTCCTTCTTTCATTAGGATGCCCAAACCCTAGATCTAAGATTCTAAAATTTCTCAAACTCACTAATTCATGCATCCAATGCAAAAACTAGGTCTTGTTTTGTTTGATTATTGACAAATTGCATCATATGCTTGATTTGTCTTGTTTTACGCGATAAAAAATAAATTTAAAGTGTAAAACTATCAAATTGTAACACATAAACCACGTTTATGCTCTACGACATGTGGTTCTGATACCATTGTAGGGTTTTGATCATGTATACGCAGCGGAAAATATAATTTATCCATTCAAGGATCACAGGACAAGAGACATGACGATGGTAAAGGAAAAATCATGTTATACACCTCAAGGTTTCTCCTGTGATGACTTGAAACGTGAATTGTGTCACATCTCTATGGTTGATCCACGCCTAGAGTTGAGATCTAGATCTTCCTTCTCCTTTGTGCTAGCTAGGAACGGAGGAAGAGGAAGAATAAATCACGCAACACGAGGCAACAAGGAGGTGGGGCCACCTTTGTTGGCCGACGGGGTAGGGGGCGGCGGCAAAGGGTCGGGTTCAGCCCTTTGTTGCTTGCTCTCTCTCCTTTTGTTCTCTCCCACTCAAGTTATGATCAAAAGGCTCATAAGTGTGGGAAAGAATGAAGGAGCATCATTAATATAGTCCAACAAATCCTTGTCAACTACCTAAGGACCTATTCTAGGCCTACTAGAATTCAATTTAGTCCCTTCCTTGCAAATTGGTCCTACTAAGTTTGCAAGGCGTTGCAAAGTGATCCTTCTAATTAATTAATCATATTAATTAATTCCCAAATCTAGTTCAACTCTATATAGTGTGTGAACCCATAGGTTCTATCTAGTTGGTAGCAACAATTTGCTAATATGGAGCGGTCTCTAGCAAAACATCCATTCTAGCCAACTAATAGAATAGTCGTCCGACAAACCTTGTACAAGTAATTGTCACATCCCTTTGTCTCTATATCCGGATTGGACACGAGACATACAAGTCACACTCGTATATCCAATTTATAGTTTATCGATCCTGGGAATAGCCTTATTCGTGCAAATAACATCAATATCCCATATTGATTTATTTGAGTCTGGCCAGACATTCTATAAATATTTGCTCTTGTTATGTGGGAGGGAAAAATTATATCTACGTCCACTACGATCTCTAAGCTTGCTTCCTATTGTATCCAGTACACGCCTTTTTAGCTACCCAGTTACGGTATAGCGTTTGACGCTACCAAAATCACAATAATCCACAAATAGAATAACTAGTGACTTCAAGTCTAAGGATGACAATACCATTTCACCGCGAGAAGCGCTTGTGACTTAACATAACATGTATGTAGCCTTCTCGAAGATGGGTCAATCCAGTGCTCCATTACCCTTAATGCACACCCATGTGTTGGATCATGATATCTCCATATCAATCCAACACCATACTAGTCTATAGATGATTGTCCTATTAATCATTATACAGGACTTGGGATATTTTAGATAAACAACACATTTTTACATCTAAGGAGTTCATCATATTAAATATCCAATAAATAATACAATGAATGTTCTAGCCAAAATAAATTCATACTAAACTAGATTGCCTCTAGAGCATCTATTCCACCAGTCACCAGCTGTCACTGTCCCCACACAATGAACAAATGTGATACCAGTAACCCTAATATTGTAAATAGTAAACCCTAACATGTTACCTATACCCTTAAATTCGACATTTTCTTAAAATCTTTAAAATTCTATTATCATAAATAAAATATTTTCATATAATTTAACCTGAATCTTTGAAACCCTAACATTGTAAAAAGTAAAACCTAAAACTACTAAGTACTATAATGGGTACCAAAAATATTATTCAATAATTTTAAACCCCTAAATCCAAGATTATCTAACGTCATAATGTTAAATGTCAGGAATGCCTCGCAGAGATTATTATTACGTCGTATTTGTGGGTCGTCAAACGGGCATATATAACTCTTGGCCAGCATGTCAGGAGCAAACGACGGGATATAAGAACATTTGCTATATTAGGTATGCAACATATGAAGAGGCTGCAAATGCTTGGTTTGAGAACTAGCAACGCCTCCGTGAAATCGACCGTACCAGACAACCAACTTCATACGACGGTCCATCCACTTCTCTAGACGTAGTTGCTCATGCGCCTCAAAAAGCTAACTTGTTCCTTGTTTTCGTTATTGGTTTTGTTGTTGGTTTCGGTAGTTGCTATATAATCATGTCGTAGGTATGCGTTCGTGTGTTTGTAATTGTTGGTAGTCGTTGTTTGTTCATTGTTTCCTATGTAATCAATTTGTAGTAATAAAACAAATTTTAAAAACAAAAAGCTCATTCAACACCAACAAAAGTTTTATCTCATTAAAAGTTTGTACACCAAGTCCACCTACTTACGCACCATCTTGTCTTTCCTCTTACCCTCTCCATCGTAAACCGGAAAGTGAAAAGGAACCATCCAAATTAAAATACAATAATTTGCCTTCATATATTTCAGAGCCTTTTTGTCTTGTTCAGTCCTACCCCTAATGGGATTACATTCCATAAGGTGCTCGATCATTCTGACGACATAGAAGCCCGGATCTTTCTTCATATTTGTTGCATATCTCCATTTATCTCCGGCTTGAAGAAGTGCGTCATCTCTAACCCATTCCTCTTAATTAACAACCTGTTTGGCGCTCTGCATACACCGGATGCTTTTAGCATCTTAGGGAATTCCTTGCAAAGAGCACCAAGGTCCCATTGCTTTTTGCCCATGCCTATCACTGGATCGAAGACTTGAACCGACATATTTTCCACTTCAATGTAAACGAGCAACCAATGTCCTGCCCCTCCCTTATATGGCATTTTTTAGAACCATGGCATGAGCCACTTACATGCTTTGGCCATCTCTAACCCACGGTACG
This sequence comes from Linanthus parryae, assembly GCA_023055425.1. NCBI lineage: Eukaryota > Viridiplantae > Streptophyta > Magnoliopsida > Ericales > Polemoniaceae > Linanthus > Linanthus parryae. The sequence continues at coordinate 5,903,336 of JALGPY010000009.1, forward strand.
TCCGATTCCCTTGAAAATAAAGAGCCAACTCCTTCTGACGCGCTTCCTCACTCAAGTTCTTATTCACCCATGCATGATACCAGTTACCGTCGGTGATGACTATGTCTGTCCTGGCTTCGCGTCGTTCCTTCGAGTACAACCGTCTAACCAAATAAGTCATCTCGTCCATTTGACCCCATCCCAAAGTACATTTATCCCAAAGTAAATAACGGAAGAATTCTCGTCCAAGCACCTTGCAACCACAGTTTATCCCCTGGTAATCTTTGAAAGGATCGTCTAGCCAAGCATAGAATTCTTGACGAAATTCTAGGCCCGACTTAGTCTTATTCCTCATAGTAAAATTTGGAACATACACACTGGAGAGCAAGTTCTTAGGAATATAACCATCTTGTGCCAATGCAACCCCATACAGCGTAGTCTCCCAATCAATTCTTGCACGATTACGGCTCTAGTAACATTCCTGACCATTCTCCCAAATAAATTGCATGTCATCCCGGCTGTATATGTCATGTAAGTCATCCCCTCTCTTATAATCGTAAAGCGATTGGGGAGACCAGCACTCTTCCAATCTTTCACTTTCAACCGCGTCATACCACGCAACCCAATCCTGAGGTCCAAACTGATCAATCGCAATCGCTTCGGGCTCTGTATTTGATTCTTCACGGAGTTTCGAGTAATTATATTTCATCCATTCTGCTAATTTTTCATCGGTGACTGCACCCTCATCTTCCTCGAACCCAGCTACTTCTGCTGCCCTAGACGGTCCTACTTCTGTTTCTACGATTGGGGGTGCTTGGACTTGCCTGGACCCCCCTGCTTTTGTTTCTATTGTGGGGTTAGCCTCAACTGGATTGGAGCCATCGGTTCCTTCTGTTTCAGTGACTGGGGTTGACTCGATTGTCCTAGAACCCCCTTTCGCTGTTTCTCTAACTGTGGTTGGCTCGATTGTCCTGGAACCTCCTTTCGCTGTTTCTCTAACTGTGGTTGGCTCGATTGGACCCCCCTTCTGGGTTGGAATCAATGACAACTTCTCTTTCTGTATCCTAACAATAGGATGAATATATTTATTAGGTCACAATTATATTACATTACATAAGTCAAACACCGTAAATAAGAACAATATGCGTACCACGCTAAGGAACCGAATGTCGGTCGTTGGGTCTACTCGCACTTCTTTCCAAGCAGTGTGCAGATCTTTTACCATATCGTGCGTTGCTTCTCCCCACTCGCCGAGCTTGTTCAGTCGTTCCACTTCTTTCATATCGTGATGCTTGATCTTTTCACGTACACTAGTGCAACCGGTCTTACATTTCTTTTTAAAGGCAACCAATTCTTCCTCCATCTTACCCATCCTACTGCTCATTTATGTCATTTTCTAACTCAAATGGATGTGGTTTTCTTTGATAGGAACCAGTGCCTCTTAAAAAGTTTTCCGCCTTTCCCGCTTCAAGTCTTCTAAGTCAACTCCCACAGTTCTCGAAGCTTTGGGTCGAACGGCAGCTGGAGGTGTTGCAGACACTGAAGGTTGGGTTCTCGGTGGAGATGGAGGTGGGGTTGAGGAAATCACAACTGCACTCTTTCTCCGTCTCAGGACAAGACTAGTATCATCCTCTTCCTCTTCTTCTTCCTCATCAACAAGAGAAAGTTTTTTGCGCTTCTCCGTCTTCTTCTTATTCTTCTTGGACTGTGGGCCAGGCTCGTCTTCGTTAACTTTTTATGCTTCTTCTTCTGCTCGGCCCCATCATCCTTTGCAACATCTTTCTCTCTCCTCCTCTTCTGCGGCGTATTCGTAGCCACTGCCTCATCCGTATGCACTCCCTCAAAGCTGTAGCTTGGTGTGAATTTTCGATTAGAACTCATGTCATCCTCAAGCACTGTCCTCTTCTCAACCAGAGCAGTCCAACTGGGGTGAAGTGGTTGGTCAGGCTGAGTCCTACTGTATTCAATGAAGCTACTCCATTAGTGTTGTTTCTTCTCTTCCTGCGTTAAGACGAGGGTAGGATTAACAGACTTTATCTCACTCCAGCATTCTGCTGCTTCTTCCAAGCCCAATGCGCATCCTCTCCACGTCCAATTAGCCAAGCACGACAACTTCCTTTCCTGATCTACCCTTGGTTTTCCCAGCTGATCACCAAGGTGGGGTATGGCCTCGCAAATCCATGCCAGAAATATGTGCGGAAAGTTCAACACGTTGTAATTCCGGCGGCCGAGATGATCCATATATTTTTTTCAAGCCTCCTCAGCCACTTACTCAGCGAAATCTGGCCACAAGTACCTGCCCCATCCGAAGTTGTTTGCCCATTCAAATCCGAAAGCAGGCCAAATGGTTTCATGGATATTGTGTCCGCATTGGTTTTCACAAACATCATTCGTCCAATCAGACATACCATTAGGAGTCTCACATAATCAAATTTCTCCTCCTCAGTTGAATCTTTAATTTTGGTCTCCAGGCCATGCAAAACCTTTTCAATTTCCGATACATTGATGTTGTTACCGAGCCTGTGATCAGGTAAATACTTTGCAGCCCAACTGTATGCATGCTTTTTATCACCATAACCAGTTGTTTCGTTCAAGCTCAGCCCTAAAACCAAACAAAACTCCTGCTATCCAAACCGAACTTGCATGTTGTTAACGCAGAACCAAAACTCAGGATATTTTTTCCGCGTGTTCATCTTTGCGTGCATGACAAGATTCACCACCATATTGGGAAAGGTAACGTTGCCCGCGCAATGGATGTCCAACAAAAACTTCAGCTGTGGGAGCCTTGCCTCAATCAATTCCTGAACTTCAGGGCAGACTTATTGCAAACTCTGCTTGTACCCTTTCAAGGCTACCCTCGTAGTGATGTTTCCTTTATCGACTTTAATATTGCACAATGGAAGCAGTACATCTCCCAACTTCTTGTCGAACTCCGAAACCGTAAGTATTTGCTTCTACAATTCAAATTAAACTTTCATTAGTAATAATGTCAGATTGATAATGAAATACTTCTGTAGATAGTGTGCTTTAGTCATATGAGTCAGCCCACACGTGGCAGTCATTTGGAACATCTGGTGGTGCTTCAGTACTACACAAGCATTACCCATGCTTATCCATATGGGGGATGCGAGACAGGGCTCCTCGCATATCATTCCAAACGGGACTTGTAGGGACTTAGTGGTTTGGAGGCTAGAGTAAGATCTGTCGCGCGTGAGCGACAACCAAGCCCGCGCGCGACCCTTTGTAACTGCTTTCAGAGATTTATGGCCACGTGTCCCATAAACCCGGTCAACCTCATAACGGTTCCGGTATACGCGAGAGAAGTGCGTAACGGTCCCTATATATGCGGTCCAACGTGCCGTTATGGTTAAGGTAATTAAGAAGCCATTAATAGGCGCATTAACCCACTACAACGGTCACATTCCCACTATATATAGGATCGTTAACCCTTCATTGCAATCATCTAACTACGCGGAAGCTCTGGCCATTTGCATTCTGTCTCTCTCTCAGTTACCATTGTCTTGCTCTCTCCCTACTCACAACCTACACTCCCTGTTTTCCTATTCCCTACCCCTGGTGTACGCTTGGATCTTCCTCAAAGGATCCTCCTGTATACATTGGTGAACCCCACGTGAGCAACTTTAGCAAGCAATCATGTCTCACGATGAAGATGCCAGCACTAGATCTCCCTCAACAGAGACAACTTCAGGAGGAAACCAGCCCTAATTCCACAGTATCTAGTGGTACTCCAACCTTGGATGTTGAATGCAACCCTCAAGATCCAGGCGAAGGCTCTCCAGGCTCAATCTGCACAAATGGCCCAGATCATGTCGATTCATGGAGCTCTTGCTCAGAATCTGGCACCGGGAACTACTGTCTCTCAGGGGACAAGGATAACGCCCACACCTCCTAGCTCAAGCTTACAAATCCCACCAACAATTGTCCAGCCATCTCTTACCCAAGGACATATTTCCCAACCATTGCTTGTTACGCTTGTTTCTCAGCTCTTGAGCATTCCCACTAAAGTCCAACCACATCACCCCCTGCTTCCCTCGCCGATAGTGGTAAACAACGCTGGTTACGCCCCCAATCCAAGTGCTGCATATGTGCCTTCCCCGGCTGCAACCCCTCTTCCTACTGCGGGAGAAAGTACACCAGAAAGCATGACAGCCTTAGAGCAGCGCTGGATAATTTCCTTGCGAATCAATGTTTCACGGACACTGTTATACATGAGGTTGATAACGCGCCTCCTATTCCGCGCGAGATTTACCTAATGCCCAACCATGCGGGGTACACATCTCCCAAGTGGGAGAAGTTCGATGATGTCAATGGGAATGCTCAGGAGCATGTCATGCGCTTCATCGACATGATGGGGCCACAAGGTGTTGATTCTAACCTAATGATGCGCGAGTTCCCTAAGTCTTTGGGGCACGTCGCATACAAGTGGTACAGGACATTGGAAGCTGGCTCCATAAAGACATGGGAGGACATGGTCAAAAAGTTCTATACCAAGTTTTTCCAGATGGAGGAGAAGGTCACGATGTTTCACTTATCGTGCATGTATCAAAAGCGTGATGAAGAAGGAGTCGCATTCATCAAGAAATTCAGGGCAAAGTCACTGGAGTGCAGAGATGAGGTGGTTGAAAGCTGTCTCATCGAGATATGTCTCCAATGAATGCAAGATGAGTACAAGGGTATGTTGATTAAGTTGCAAATGCCTACTTTTTCGAAGTTAATCGATTGTACCAAGAATATAGAGCCCATAGTTGAGAGGCAAAGGAAGAAGCATTCCACTGAGCGAGCCCCAGGGGGATCGACCTTCAGGATTGGCAGGTTTAATTACAAGAGGGGACGCGAGGCTGAAGTCAGTGTAGTCTCACCGCACAAACAGCACAAGGGTTCGACCGCAGATGTGCCGCCATTACCATGCTCCATTGAGGAGGTAATCGACCTCTGCAAACAGTGGCGTAAAGATGGGATCCTACCCCAGTTCAAAAGGGCACCTTCTAGGGAGCAGCTAAGGGATCCAAAGTGGTGTGAATGCCACGGTAAAGTCATGCATCCCACAGCTGAGTGCAAGAAACTCGAGTGGCTCGTGAACAAGAAGATGAAGGAAAGGGAGCTGGTCATCAGCGAACAGAGGCAGGATGTACGCAATAATCCCCTACTAGCCCACTCAGAACAAGGCCCAAAAGATAAATAGGTGGCCATGATCGCGATCATGGTCCTCGAAGAAATCGCACAGGATGGGCTACCTGTCATAGCTGAAGTTCATGATGAAGAAGACTATAGCATGGACACAGAAGACTCGCGCTACGACAGGATGAAGGGATCACACGGCTTAAGGAGGTTCTTTGATTAAATGAACTTTTCTGAGAAATGCCGCAAGGAGATGACAAAGGCGATCCCCAGAATGGAAAAATACTTTAAGGAGGATATAGTTGTCTTTAATGGGAGTGTTGTAAGGGCCTCTCGCTCAACTGAGAAGACAATGGATTTCTCAGAATCAGACAAGAAGACAGATGCGAGTCATCAGAAACCCCTGTATGTCACGGCAGTAATCAATGACGTCGAGTTCAAAAGGGCGTTTGTTGATGGAGGAGTGTCCGTCAATGTAGTCTCACTCAACACCTTGAAGTTAGCAGGCATTCCCAAGAAGAAAATTGTCAGAAACCCATATTCGTTAATGGGATTCAGAAGCGATCGAGGATGACAGTGGGGTGGATTCGCCAGGGACTTCATATAGGAAGGATAAAGTGTTCCGCCAAGTTCTACGTCATTGATGCGAACACCACATACCACGTGATCATTGGTCGGGCGTGGATCCATCGTTTTGACGCAGTACCCTCAACAGCCCACCAGGTGATGAAGGCCATTTGGAATGGCAGAGTAGTTGAGATACCAGCTTCGATAAACCCATTCAACCTGAATGAAGCGCACTTGACTGAAGCAGTATGGTTTACCGAGATGACGGACGAGCAGACACCTGGGCCATTCAAGCCAACCCCTCTGCCCCGATGGGAAGATATCAAGGATCAGTCACCTGCAGGAGTGATGGTGACAAGAGAAAATCCCAAGGAGAAGATGCCTGCGTGCGAAGAGGTGCCAAAAACAGTTTATCAGAAGAAGAACGTGTACACCCTAAAAAGGGTAGTGAAGCATGATAGCAAAGGCAAAGAGATAGAAAGTTTCTACTCTAATGGGAAGAAATGCTACCGCATATGAAGGCGCGCGGGGGTAACCCCACCTTAGCATGGGGATATCCCTGGGCAAATCAATCAACTCGGACAAGCACCAGGAGAGGCCAAACTGAAGCCAGACCCACCGGAGGAGAAATTGAGGAATGCGCCCGAATGTATGGAGGACAAGACAAAGCCACATAAGCAGGAGCTAAAGAAAGTATTCCTAAGTCCATCCGAAGAAAAGAAAAGGTTGTGTTCCTGAGTGAGGATCTCAAGGGCGAAGAGGAAGAAATATTGCTAAAACTGCTCACAGAATACAAAGATGTGTTCGCCTGGGAGTACGACGAGATGCCTGGCCTTGATACAGGGGCGAAAATGCATAGGTTGGATGTTGTCCCAGGATCCAAACCAGTAAAGCAGAGTGCAAGAAGTTTCAGACGAGAGATCAACATGAAGATCAAAGAAGAGATAGTGAAATTGCTGAACGCCAAGTTCATTGAGCCTAATCATCACCCCACTTGGTTGGCCAATATTGTGTCGGTCATAAAGAAGAAGGGACATCTCCGCATCTACGTGGACTTCAGAGATCTCAACCGTTTCTGCCCCAAGGACCACTTCCCATTACCAAACATAGACCTGCTCATCGACTCTACCGCAGGTCACCATATGTTCAGTTTCATGGATGGATTCAGTGGGTATAATCAAATCAAGATGGAACCTGAAGATGCGAAGAAAACTGCGTTCATCACGCCAGTTGGGGTTTTCAGCTACACGGTTATGCCCTTCGGATTGAAAAATGCAGGTTCAACTTATCAACGTGCCATGATGGCCCTTTTCCATGATATGATGCATCAGGAAGTGGAGTTCTATGTTGATGATTTGGTCATCAAGTCAAGGGAAGAAGCAGATCATCTGGGAGATTTAAAAAAGGTATTCGAAAGATGCAGGATCTTTCAACTAAAGATGAACCCAATGAAGTGCGCATTTGGGGTAACTTCTGGGAAATTCTTGGGGTGTGTGATTCACCGCTATGGGATTGAGCCTGATCCTGCAAAGATTTCAGCCATCACTAGCATGGTGGCACCCCACAATCAAAGCACCTTAAAGACGTTCTTGGGGAAGCTATCATATTTGCGAAGATTTGTACCGGCAATCGCAGAGCTGACTTTCTGTTTTGGTGATCTTCTCAAGAAAGGCGCCATGTATAACTGGACAAAGTAGCATCAGGTCATGTTTGAAAAGCTGAAGGATATTTTGACATCACCACGTGTAATGATCACGCCTCAATTGGGGTCACAACTTCTGCTATATCTGACGTCGATAAGGAGGTCTGTAGGAGCGATGTTAGCTCAAGAGCATGAAGGACAAGAAAGACCAATCTTTTACATCTCTCGCGTGGTACAGCCGGCTGAGTCCAGGTACACTGATATAGAGCGCCACTCTCTTGATTTATTTTTCGTCATAAGAAAGTTAAAGCACTATTTTGCTTCTCACAAAGTGGTGTTAATCACAAAGAGTGACCCCATACGGTATCTGTTGAGTCATTCCTCTCCCTGTGGAAGGCTAGCAAATTGGTATATGACCATCTCGCAGTATGATATCACGTGCGCCAGTCCAAAAGCAATTAATTCTCAGGCAGTGGCAGATTTGTTGGCATAATTCCCGGAAAACAATTACAAGCCTATGATAGAGGAGGATTTAGAAGGACCTGAGATTTATGCGGTCGAATCACTTTATTGGAAACTGCACTTCGATGGATCATCAACAAGAAGAGGAGGGGGAATTGGTGTTGTTTTGACGAAGCCAGATGGCGAAGTCATCAAATGTCAACTAAGTTGGATTTCCCAGTTACTAACAACGAGGCAGAATATGAGGCTCTAATTGCAGGGCTCCTTGCAGTTAAGGCACTGGAAGTGAGCAAATTAATGGTCATGGGAGATTCGAAGCTCATTGTCAAACAGGCCTCATGTGAATATGGTTTAAAGGAGATCAACTTATTGACCTACAGGACTATGGTTCAGAAGTTAGTGCAGCAGTTCCACGATGTCAAGTATGAGCATACTCCTAGAGGTGATAATCGACATGTGGATGCCGTAGCCACCTTGGGGTCCAAAATCAATGCTGAAAAATGTCCAGCAAGGGTTTTGATCGAAGTCAGAACTACCCCGGCTCTAGCACAAGAGTTATGCGAAGAGGAAACTGTAGAAGCTGAAGATTGGAGGAAGACAATACTGCACGCGATTGCTGAAGGGACAAGCAAAGAAAATTGGTCATCCACAAAGGGGTACTGTGTGCATGATAACTCCCTTTACTATAAGGGACCAGGAGGAGTGCTCATGCGATGTGTCTCGCAGAAGGAAGGGCAGGCACTATTAGAGAAAATCCACCAACACTCCTTTGGAGAAAATGAAGTGTCCATCTATAGAAAATCCCAGAGATATAAGATTCACTAGTCAGAGATGTCAACGTGTGCTGCAATCATCCAAGGGAACTGCGAGAATTGCGCATTGCTCAAAATTCATTACAAATTGTTGCAATTGATGACGACACAGATTAGGGAAAGCCACTGTTTGACTATTTAAAGGAAGGAATTGAACCAACCCAGAGAAAATAAGCTCACAAACTCAAAGGAAAGGCCACTCGATATGTCGTTAAGGAAAACATACTCTGGCGAAGTGGTCACGAGGGGAATGTGCTCAGATGTTTGGATAGCCAATAAGCACAGGAAGTAATGGATTTGTCCCATCAAGTGGAGCACCAAGGAGGCGCGAAGTTATGTAGACAACTCCTTACTGTTGGTTACTTCTGGCCCACAACGGAAGCAGACTGTTGCACCAAGGTCAAAAGGTGCCAAGAATGTCAGTTTAAAGGCAACCTTGTACACGCTCCTGCTGTAGAGTTGCATGCATTGGGAACACTTTGGCTATTTCACACGTGGGCCTTGGATTTCATCGGCCCTATCCGACCAGCCTCGCATGGGAATCAGTTCATCCTCACCGCAACTGAGCAATTCACTAAGTGGGTAGAAGCGGTGCCACTCAAAGCAGCAAACGCACTGGCGGTCGTTAACTTCATTCAGGAGAATATCATACATCGTTTTGGGATTCCCAATTCTATTCTCTCAGACAATGGGACTCCTTTCATCAATCGTCAGGTGGCTGCGAAATTAGCAGAGTACAATATATGGCAGGTGTGCTCCACGCCCTACTATCCAAAAGGGAATGGACAAGCAGAAGCCACGAACAAGACATTGCTGAGGATCCTAAGTAAAATGGTCGCATATGATCACAAAAAGTGGGCGAATTCCCGAAGTATGGCTCTATGGGCAAATCGCACATTGCCGAGGACCCCCACAGGAGTCTCTCCCTTCCTTTTGTGTTACGGAGCGGAGGCCGTTGTTCCAACTGAAATAAAGGTTAATTCTGCAAGACTCGCCTTTAGCACTTTGTACGAAAATCAACGCGACCACAATCTTATCCTGTTGAAGAAAGACGTGAGGAGGCTAAGAGAGCTAGCATAAGGTACAAGGAAAGGATCGCTCGCGCATACAACAAAACTGTCTAACACCGGAACTTTGCAGTTGGAGATCTGGTCTTACGAGCTTCAGACCACTGTATGCGAGAAGCAGCTCATCCCAAGTTTGCTTCTAACTGGGAGGGACCGTTTGAGGTCAAAGAGGTTTTCGACAGCGGCTATTGCACCATTCAAAGGCTTCATGGGACTGCAACAACTCCAAGTCCATCAACATGTGCTGGATTAGGAAGTACTATCCTTAGCTTTGTTTATTTGCTTTTCAATTCATATGTTTCATCGCTTCCAAGTTCATTTGTATTCTGCATTGTTTCCTCCCATATGGGGAATCTGTTTTCATACTCCTCCCATATGAGGTGCTTTAATGATAATAACTCTCCCATATGAGAGAACTTTATGAAATTATTGCCTTGTTGCTTCATTTATTTAATTGTTCATATTACTCATACATGATAATTAATTCAAAGCCTATCTTCCTATATAGCAACAATAACAAAAGTATGATCCTAGGTGATCCAAAGCCTATCTGCCTAGATAGCAGCGATAATAAAACATGATCCTATGAGATCCAAAGCCTATCTGCCTAGATAGCAGCGATAACAAAACATGATCCTATGTGATCCAAAGCCTATCTGTCTAGATAGCAACAATAACAAAACATGATCCTATGAGATACAAAGCCTATCTGCCTAGATAGCAACGACATCAAGAACATGATTCTATGTGATCCATAGCTTATCTTCATAGACTGTGGCAATAATAACCACATATAAGCTCATCTGTTTAGATAGCAGCAACAGTAATTGAAAAAGCCTTATCCATATTAAGCAATAAATGTTGAAATGCGAAAAGAGACAATTCAATGCAGAAAACAAAGCCCACATGGTGTTCAAATGTTTGAAAACAAAACAGCATTATAGCACGCAGAAATACATGGCTATTGAAACAAATCTTTGTCTAAAGGGTCCTCTGGTGATAAGAAGATCGAAGCCTTCTCCGCCTTGGCAATGTCCAACTTCAGCTGATCAAATTTAGCTTTCATCTCGTAGAAGAGTTTGGCAGCTTCATCGGCCTTCTTCTTTTGTTCCTTCAATTTGTTGGTTTCAACGACAAGGTTTCGATGGCCATACTTCAGCATAACAGAGTTAAGGATTTGGTTAAGCCTCCGAAGAAGGAAACCAAAATCCAACTTGCCTCGGGCATTAACTTGAAGTCTTTGGCACGTCTTGAAGAAATATCGCGCATTTTGAGGAGAAATGGTAACCGGAGTTGTTACAGATATCTGCTCCAAAAGGTGGATGGCTTCTGTCAGGTAAATTCTCCTATCAAAGGGGCCTAGCTCCAAAGCCCTTTCAAATGACTTTGGATACGACAGACGCATCTTCATAAGCCAGTCCAAGTCAGATTGCCTCATGCCTACAGAAATGACAAGCTTAAGTGTGAAAACATTAATAAAAAGATATAACAGGTATGAAATGTGACACAACATACCTGTTCCCTCAATAATTTCGCGCAATGTTTGGATGCGCATGGCCTGGGATGATGAATCATTTGCTTGTTGCATTACTTGACTATCGGCTAAAGCCTCGCGCTCGTCGTAATCAGCTGGTATGACATAAGTTTCAACACCTGCAATAGCCGTTGTAGCCTGCGAACCCCATAAACTCCATGCATAAGGAACTCGAGAGAAGTCCATCTCAACAGAAGGGATGGCAGGGTTTTGCTCAGGGGGCCTTGAAACACCAACTGAGGCAGCATATCTAGAAGAAATTGGTGGATTATTAACACCACTAACTTCAGCAGCAGGATTGACAGTTTGAGGAATAACACCATTGTTATCAGCCAATAAAGCTTCTTCAGGAGGCCTCCGTGTCTCAAGAGTATCCATGGGGGCATCCACATTCGCATGCGAAGACTGAAGAGCATTTTGATCAGCTTCCAAGACTTCCAAGACTTGTTCATTTTCAATAGATTCCCTTGGCTCAGGAGCCACTATTGGGGCATCAACATTCTCATGAGACGCATGGTCTTCGTTGACTTGTTCGTTTGTGTGAACTTCAGCTCCAGCACCCTCTGCTTCCATCTCTTCTCCCATGCCATCCTCATTCGCACGTTCCTCTTCAATGCCTCCCTCTCGCATCTCGGTGTTAAGGCCAACATCTTCAGATGTCTCAGACACATATTCTAAGGGCTCCCCTGCATCATCTATAGTCATAGCAGGCTTCTCTGTGTATGAACTTCGCTCTGGAACGCGAGCCATGGGAGATCAACTTCTTTGCTCAAGCACCATAACGTCCTCAGAGCTACTCTGAGCGATTGCCTCAGCAGTAGGAACAATGGCACTTCTTAAGAATCCAGACATGTTTTAATAATTTCTAGGAGGAGAGATGAGCTGAACCTCGCACAGCAAGGGGTCACAAGGATCCAGATCACCCAAGCCTTCAAAAGTATGAGGAATTATGAGGCTAAGCTCATTGTTGGTTGAATCAGCAGCAGGAACACCAACACCTACCTCGTAAGTGGTCAAGCTCGTAGTAGGAGCATCAACAATCATGCCTCGCGCAGTAGCAGGATCACTTGAAGCAGCAGCAGGCTCATTCAAAACAGCACCACCTGCAGGACGAATTTGGATAAGTCACTTAGGTAATTTGAGTTATGAACTATTTATTATGTTCTGTTCTATGTTTAGATCAAAAGCTAGCACCTCCACACTCATGTGGGATTGCAGCTCCAACACCATATGCTATAAATGCGACACCATATCCTACAGATGTTCCCTCATCTATCACATCCTTAAGGTGTGCATGACCTGACGTTATGTGAAAACATGCTACAATACGGAATGACTTATTAACTTCACTTGCAAACATTTTTCAAATGCTTACATGAGGGTTCGCCACACTTGCCCACTAACCATCGTTGAATGTCATGTTTAGATACACCGTGCTTTATTGCACCAATGATTACCTCTTGGTAAGTTACAGCAAGATTAAAGATCGTACCTTCTTCACCACCAGCGATTTCTTCGAAATCATGTTGCGCTTGCTCTAGAGCAGCCACACTCATGCTGCCAGCATGTTGCTCTTCCAATCTTCTCCTTTTTACCACTTCCACATCATCCTCCTCAAGCTTCCTTCATCTCTCTTCTGCCTCAGCAGCCATCCTCGTGGACTCCTCAATTATGGCCGCATCTATGGGCTCACTTGACGCATCCGGGCAAGAGCTCTTTGTCCTTCTACTTTCCTTGGCCAAAGGGCCACTGATAGTCTCAGCATCATCATCTGCTAAGATAATATTTTTTAACAACATTATTGTTGAAAGTTTCGATTCAAAGAAAGAAAATTAAGTTCATTCAATTACCTTCTGAACTTTCTTTCCTTGCTTCTTCTTGTTCTTCTTCTCTTTCTTCTTCTCTTTCTTCTCTCTCTTCTCTATCTTCTTCCTCCTGATCATATGGGATAAAATCTTCAATTACCAGTTTCTTTCGGGACTTGCTGCACAGACGACCTTTTCCTTTGCCTTTGGGAGCAGGAGCCTCCGTGGGCGGCGAAGCAGGAGCTTCCCTGGTAGGCGAAGAAATCACAATCGACTTTTGTTTTTGCCTTTTTCCCCTTGGAGCAACCTTTGTGTCCGCTTCAGCACTTTCGCTTATCAGAGAACGGGTACATCCATCTCCTGGCGCAGCAAAGTCTCCACTTTGGGATCCATCTTCATAGTCATAGAGATGACCTTCTTACTTCTATTTGCATGAAGGATAGCATCAACCAGTGCAGTACAGCGATCTCCATATGAGAATCTCCTCAAGCAGCACTGAAAAGGGGAAATTTATGTAAGACGTTGCACCTCAAAAAGAGATTTATTTTAGGAAAGACAAAGAAGTGCTATTTACCTTAGCGAAAGATTCACTGTACTCAATCATGCTCTGGAGTCAGTCCTTAACAGCGGCCACCTTCTCAGAAAGGATCACGTCGACACAAAGGTTATTTTCCTTGTCCAACAAGGAATAAAACCCATAAGCAGAGTCGTCCAAACTGCAGATTTGAAAAAATGGGAAGGAATTCCTTCTAATAGAGGGAGCCATGCTTATGCGCGGTGAAGCGGATTTTGCAAACCTTGCCTGCTGAGTGTTCCAGAAAGAGATCTAACTTTTGGTAGGGCGACCCTCGCGCTTCCCCGAAGGCTGATCGAAAGGCAGACTACCAAGCAGAGCAGACTTACACCTTGGTGTCAGCAGTCGCTTGTAGCAACCTCTGCGAACTGAATTAGGCCAGAGAGAGGGTGGCACAACGTCATAGCCCAGCTGCGGGCAAACGCGAGTGGGATCAACATCGACTGGTATACGCTCATAGTTGGGCGATATCTCATTGATATGCTCAGCAAGAGCAGGCAATGAGCCTCTCAAACACCAGCAGACAAATTCCCTGAAATAGCTAGGCCCTTTGATGAGGCCGTCCTTAGAGATAGGGCCACCTTCAGATGGGTACATGTGCGAGTAGAACCGCACCTCTTCAATGCGAGTGGCATAAGGTCTGGCAACAAAATTGGTTCGATCAACGCAGATCAAACTCCAGGCACACTTAGGCTCCTTCGTCTTATACCACCGTGAGGCCCTCCCACACCGAAGCGCGCTCTGAGCACCATGAACATTCCATGATCTGCCTTTTGAAGGGGTAGGAGCATAGGAAGGCCACCTTTCAAACACCCACATGGTAAGGAAGGAAATTTTGACAAAAGTCAGCACATCAAGTCGCCTGCGCGACTCTTCTACTGCAACCACAAGCTGGTCTAACCGATGGTAGAGACTTCCCAACACCAGAGGCCCGAGTGCGACGTTCTGGGCTAGGGATAGATGAACAAAAATAGGCAGAACTTGATAAAAGACCCCATCATGAGGATGACCATCGATCAAATACCGCGAAAGCCAAATAGAAAGAAAGCCACACAAGGTGCAATTGTACCCTTTTCCTTCGACTTAATTCTTCGCCTTGGGATCCTTCTTCAGTATCTATTTAGTGAGCTTGCTATTCGCATAATCACAGAAGAAGTACTGAACCCACTTGCCCCAAGTGTTCTTCGCGGAGGTATCGACTAATTGGAATTTTGGAAGGGCTTTCGCAGATGTCCAAACGAGTAGAAATCTTCTTGATTTCTGCTATGCATTCCACCATATGCTCATATAGAGCGAGCTCTTAATCATTTTCTAGTGAATCCAAGTGATCGACTTCGCCCATGGGAGGAAGATCATACAGCATATGCACGTCCTCCAAGGTGGGGGCTGCCTAAAACTCAGCGAAATGGAAGGTATGCGTTATGGACGAGTACCTGGAAAAGAGATTAAGAAGCTTGGTCTGATCCAGTTTCACAACAGTACCCTTTGTAGCCCCGATGGCGTAATTGACCCCAGCTTGGGTCAGATTGACGGCATGATAGGTCAATATATGGTCAGTCCAGTCGTCCATCAAATCAAGCTTATTCACGAAAGACTGTGTTGAGATTTCTGGTATGTGAATAGAATCCATTTTCAAGACCTAATATCACCACATCCTTGGCATCAATGAAGTCTAACTCTGCTCGACTAGGCGAAGGGGTTAGCAATAACAGGTCTTCAAAACAGTCTCGGGCAGCTTCTTCAACTTAACACTAGCGTGGTAGTAGTCTTTACCACCCAGGTAAGGAGCTTTCTTCCACAATGATTTGGGAAGATCGGGATTCTCATCAGCTTCTTTCACAGATTTAGTTGCTTTTATTCTGGCCATTTCTACAGTAAAGCAAAAAAGGGGGAAAGAAATAAATCCACTTTTAGTTTTGATTCAAGCAGAAGCTTAACAACAAATTTCAAGCAAATGAGCAAAGTTCTGGATATTCGAAGAATTGTCTAGTTCAGGTTTAAGGAGTTCCAAGTTTCTGGGTTTTAAGATTGACTCGCATCAGCTTCAATTTTGGGAATTACAAATCCTGGGTTCTAGTTCCTTGGGTTAGAATTCCAGAAAACCATTGTTTCAAAGTTTCAATCTTTAGGGTTTTAAGAACCTTTTCGACAGTTACAAGCAATGGCGGGTCTTTGAATGTTTTTGGATTTCATAATTCAACAGATAAAGGCATGACAAGAGAGGGATACTCATATTGGAAGCATTAATAAAAAATCTGGCGAACAAACCTTGTGTTGTTGAAGCAATTTGAAGGAGACGATTCGCCTAGAAGAACTGGTGATTGATTATCTGGATTTTCTTTCCGAGATTTTCAGTAACCATTCACTCTAGAGAGAAGCAGTAGCTTGAAACAATGGAGGATGAGGAGTATTATTCAAATCTGCTGAAGAGTCGTGTCCTTTCAGTTGTCAAATCGCAACAGTCACCGCCGAATCGCGCAATCACATGCCTCTGCTGATGTCACAGCGAGAAACCCTAGAGGAACAGAAGGCACGACTCTAGGGGTTCTAGGTCATAATGACACGCACGGGGGCTGATTTCTCGGACATTTGAATTGGTGCGTAGCTACAATGCGCGCGCTGGTGTTTGCGCATTGAAGTCCATCAGATAAGCGTCTCCACGCGCAAAAAGGGGGCTAATGTAGATAGTGTGTTTTAGTCATATGAGTCAGCTCACACGTGGCAGTCATCTGGCACATCTGGTGGTGCTCCAGTACTACACAAGCATTAACCATGCTTATCCATATGGAGGCTGCCAGACAGGGCCCCTCGCATATCATTCCACACGGGACTTGTAGGGACTAAGTGGTTTGGAGGCTAGAGTAAGATCTGTCGCGCGTGAGCAACAACCAAGCCCGTGCGCGACCCCTGGTAACTGATTTCAGAGATTTATGGCCACGTGTCCCATAAACCCAGTCAACCTCATAACGGTTCCGGTATACGTATGCGAAGTGCGTAACGGTCCCTATATATGCGGTCGAACGTTCCGTTATGGTTAAGGTAAGTAAGCCGCCATTAATAGGCGCATTAACCCACTACAACGGTCACATTCCCACTATATATAGGATCGTTAACCCTTCATTTCCATCATCTAACTACGCGGAAGCTCTGGCCATTTGCATATTGTCTCTCTCTCTCTCTCTCAGTTACTATTGTATTGCTTTCTCCCTACTCACAACACACACTCCCTGTGTTCCTATTCCCTACCCCTGGTGTACGCTTGGATCTTCCTCAAAGGATCCTCTTGTATACAACTTCAAAGTATTTATAAATGGTATGTTACTGTTTAAAAGTTTATAAGTTTATGAATTATTATAAGTGTTACTGAATTTAGATTCAGTTTAAGTGTGTCACATTTTTTATTTATGTGAAGTGTTAATGGGAGATCCTTAACTTTTCAAGTCTGCACATAGATAAATAATTTTAAGTGTTAAAGTTGCAGAACTAATCTAAGCCTGGAATCAATGGGTTTTGTTTCTTCTTCTAACTGCTGAGACGAGCATTATAAACTGGTTATACTGAGACGAGCAAGTTGCTCGTCTCAGTATAAGCTGGGCTCTACCGAGACGAGAATATTGCTTGTCTCAGTATAAACTGGTCTTAACCGAGACGAGAGTCATGCTCGTCTCAGTATAAGCTGGCTTATACTGAGAGGAGCATGAAGTTCTCTTCTGAAGACGAGTAAACTGATCCTATGGCAGGGTTTTCTTTCTTCTCGTTCCAGTTTTATATGTTCTCGTCTCAGTATTCATCTCGTGATACTGAGACGAGAACTATTCGTATGAGTTCCACAATCTAGAACAGGTCATCGTCAGAGTTCTAGACCTGGATCTCGTCCGAGTTCTTGATTTGGTGGAATTATGATCAAATTTTACAGGCGACAACAAATTCTAACATGGATTTGATTTTTCTTTGATTCAAACATCAATTAAAAATATGTACATGCATCATCAAGTAAGTTACAAAATTGCGAAAGAGGGTCTCAGTGGCGACGGGGTTGCGAAGGGTAAGACGGCGGCCGGAGCGGAGGAAGAAGAAGAAGCAGTTGAAGCCATGGGTACAGTTGCAGAGAGCGACGGTGAGTGAGTTGCAGAGAAGAGAGAGAGAGTGAGTTGCAGTTGTGAATTCGAGGGGGGCGATGATGATGTGTATAGGTTTGTTTTATTAATTAGCCTGATTAAGTGTTAATTTTAGTTGATTAAATTGTTTAACCTCGCGTGGGTTACACACGCTAAACATAAGTGAAGAGACGGGTATTTTTCAAAGACCAATTCACCAGACGGGTAGCACGACAATTCTTTCGCTCTGACCTCTCTCTAGTTTTGAGTCACTCGGCCGGCCAGCCAGCATCCATTACCGTTTACTTGGTCTCTTTGGAGATGTTTCCTGGCGAGGGTGTGGCTTGGCTTGGTTGTCTGACTCCAAGCCCCTTTCTATCTTTTTGGATTTCAAAATCTGCTCCCTGCAGATTTGTTCTCTCTGGGTTCTTTCCAGGTTTCTCACCAGCCGTTTCATCTTGGTTCCATCGTCGAAGCTTTGGCTGTCATTTTCTCAGGCGTCATACCACCGATTTCATCACTGCCTAAGTTCTCGACTGGTTTCCTCCGCCGTCGTCGTTGTCCTTGCTGAGGCCAATTGGCGGCTTCCAAGGTTCCGCACCGCCTTAGTTGACGGTTCTGCTGTGGTCTACCGCTTCATTGACCACTCCTCACTCCACCTCCTCACCGGCCTCAGTCGGTGGGTCTTTCCACCGCCAACAAACACCAAGCATATATGAAATTCAGGAGCATCTTAAGCCATGTTTGGTGACTGTCATGTTTTTTTATTTTTGTGTTTTAGTTTCTCCACCGCCTCTCTGTATTTCACCGAGATTTCAAGACGAGGCTTTTTCTCAGCAAGCATCGACATCCCTGTACTTTTCTCTAGTTTATCCATAAATTGGTTTAGGCTTGTTTGGTCTTCACAAACTTGCCCCAGAAGCTTGATTCTAGTTTATCTATGTTTAGGGCTTGTTTGGTTGTTGTTCTCAGTTTTTTTTGTTGCTATTAGATTTCATCCCATGTATTTTACATGTTTTTATTGTGCCGACCTTAGCTCCCTTGTATAGTTCTGGATCTTCGATCGGAAACGTCACCTTGTAAATTCTGGTAATAATAGATTAGTTTTTGTTAAAAATAGAAAGAGAAATGCTACAAGAACCGATGAAAGGTCCCCGTGAGAAGCCGAAAAAGACACCTCAGACTTCCACTTATATTAATTCATATTTTTTCACTCTCTCTATTGTATTTCTCATCCCTCGTCTTTTTCTCCCTCCCTTTTTTGTTTTGTAATCCCCTACGGCCTGCACTCCATCCATGTCTATCCACAGTCTTTAAAAACTCATTGTGGGGCAATCCAAAATAAGCTTCAAATGTGTACATTTGACTATTTCTGTAGAAATGCAATTGCATAGAACAATTTTCTGACTCATATATTCACCATTCTTTCTTGATCCTTGGAATCTCAAACTCAATTGAATCCATGTTATGTGGAACATAATATGATAATCTTGTTCAAAACATTAAAAGATCCATATTTCGTCGCATGACTTTAATTTTCTTAGGTCTTCTCTCATTTTCAGATCTATGAATGGCAAGCTATTAAATTTTGTTTGTTGATGTGATTGGGAACTTTCAGTGTCAATGGAAGAAATCATGAAAAGGTTGTGGAGAATGGAGATGGAAGGATGATATGCAGGGATTGAGGACAAGAGAAACAGAGAACCGGGTGTAGGGATTACTATACAACAAATGAGGGAGGGAGAGAAAGAGAAGCACTAGATGGAGAGAGAGAGAAGATATGGTGGAGAGATATGGGGCGAAAACATTAATTTAATCATTAGTGGAAGTCTGAGGTGGCATTTTGGCTTCTCAACGGGAGATTCCATCGATTTCCGTAGCATTTCTCTTAACAAAATGGGGCAGAATTACAGCTTTCCTTTGAAACAATTGGCTCTAACATATGTCAAATCCTATCCAGAACAAAAACATTACCTCCATAAACTTGTCTACTAACCTCCTTAACAAAAGTATCTACTAAACAGTTAGCTTGTCTACCTATCCATCAAAATTTCACTCTTTTGAATAGCGATAGAGCTTGTGCATCCTTCACCAGTCCTCCGATCTTCCAATTTGAGCAATATCAAGACATCAGAGCCTTTAAGACAATTTGATTGTCCCCTCTAATAATCACAGCAGAGTCACTCCATTTATCTAGATTGTTGCATGCCAACCTCACTTCCTCAGCTTCAACAAGAAGAGGGGAGGGGTGTGGATCTTTCTCCAACCTTACCCAACCCAAACACCATTGTGATCTCCCTACCCAGCCAATAAATGAGCAATTTGTACCTTTGTCCCATGTAGCATCTACATTTAGTTTAATGCAATTCTGAGGAGGCTTTTCCCAGCTAGAACTTCTTTGATGTTCTCTAGGATTTTTACATCTAATATATGGGGACAGAACTTGCAAATCCCTCCACCAACTTTTCACACTTGCCAAATCCAATCTTGGGTCAAGGTCTTTTTGGTGAAAGCATTTCTCATTTCTTGTCAACCAAATTACCCACAAATTACATGTGAGGTTCTCCATGTGCAAAACAACACCACCTTGTGTGCTAGCATTCTCCCGCTCTTGGATCAACCCGCTTTTCAAGTTCTGCACAGAGCCTATAGAGGACATGCTCACAACCTGGGATCGAAACCAGAGAGCTCTGGTCCAAACACATTTTGTAAGAATGTGTACATCATCTTCAACTTCAGTTTCGCAAAGAGGGCACATTGGAGAAATTGAAATAACTCTCTTGTGGAAATTGGCTTTGAAACACGGTTTTTTTAACAAATTTGTTCTAAGATAGTATTTTTTTTAACAACATGTTTGGGACCTAAGTTTTAAAAACCGGACCGGCCATCGAACCGGGGAGGCACCTGTTCATGGTCGAACCGGTTCAATTGCACGTTTATTTAGTAACATATATTTATTATTTTTATACAAAAAATAATAAATGTAATGCAAAATAGCCAAAAAAAAACACTTGAATGTTTTAATTTGAACCTTATTTGGCTTTGTTATGTTTTTATAGTAACAATTATTGTAAGTTCAAAGCAGTTTCAGTGTTTCAAAGACTTGAAATAGCTAGTCTATTTCAAGGCCTTGAAATAGCTTTGAAAGTCTTGAAACTGACTGAGACTTATAAGCATGAACTTAGGGGGAGTTTCTGATTCTGTTTGAACTCCTGATGAAATAACCCGTGATCTCGGTTTGGGGTTAACGCGACAATCGATAACCAAAAGTAGATTATTAACTATTAAGTTTACATTTCGATTAAAGTACATAACAAAATTTCTATAACAAGTACAATTTAAAACAAAACGTTTGTGATCTACTAAGTGATCTGACTTAAGCTAAACGTATTCCTCTCGATGCGCGTTCCCATCCCTCACCTTGATTGATGACCAACTGTTTTAAAATGGCAAAAGCCGACGCAGTTTTGCAGAAAATGATCAGTAAAAACTGAGTAAATACATACTACGACATGTAAAGCATGAGTGGCACAGAAGCATGAGTTGAAATAAAACAGAAGATTTAAAAAAACAACAGTAACATATTGGGGATTTTGGAACAACTGAAAGTAACCGAATAACAAAACCTCTCAGGTTAAAAACTTTAAGAAACCATAAGTATTCAGTGAAATCTCCGGAGTAAACAAGTCCATTTGGAGTTGACAACAATATTAGTTCACGAGTAGCCACAGCTTTTTCAAATCATTTCAATTGATTAGAGCAATCCAGAGCCACAAACAACATTAATAAAGTAGTCAATTTTTAAATTGACTTCAATCAACAGTTTAATTTAGCTGAGGCATGTCCAGAGCCACCAGCAGGATCGATGTAGACAGAGGGATCACAAATTAATCATAAAGGGTTCCTTCTAGGGTCTGTCAAACCCTATATCACTCGAGCATTAAGGGAGCCCATTCGTCAACCCCGCTCACATTATTAGCTAAAAGGCCTTAAGTGTCGACACCCCTATACCGTAGTGACCCTTACAAGTATAAGTAGCACTCTATAGCTCTAAAAAACCCTTGGCCTCAATACCTTGGTACTCTTGGCTCATCGGGGGCGGATTTGTGAACAATTAAGTTCTACCAATTAATAAGAAGCATTGCTTCAATGGTCTTAGCCATAAGAAAATGGAGGATCGCTTAGCACCTCCCATTAATAACACAACTCTGTACATCGTCCTAAATCTATTAGAGGTACTTATTTCTTCTCTTACACATAAGAATAAGAATATCAATATTTCACAAGTAATTTCCGAGAGTTCTCAAAGGAGATGAATAAAATAGCTTAACAACATTTGAGTGGAAAACATGCATTCTCATACGTTTTCATATAACAAGCATTCATTTGAAACATGCAAGAATGCAATGAAATGGGGGGTCATGCAAGCTAACTTGACCAAAATGCCCCCGATACTTCAAAACTCTCTAGTACATTCCAAGACTGTGTCTGGACCCCAAATTAAATTCATAATGGCCCAACAACATGAAAGAATGACTCTTAACTCTCCCATATGAACTTAGCATCGAAATCTACAACGTTCAGTAAAATACACTTAGGCCCAAAAGTTTGCTAAAATTACAAAAAGACCCCCACCATTGATTTTGATAACTCCCGAGTCAAATACTTCCTTCTTGAGACTTTAAATATCCTTATAAGTCAGGTTGTTGGTCTCAAAACATTAACCTAGTCGCAAGTAGTTCAAGTGTGAAGTTTTAATTAAATGCACATAGACCCCGAAGTTTAGTAAAACTGCAAAAAGACCCCCACATTTGAATTGGTCAACCCTAGCCCATAATTACATACAAGTACTCCAAATACGCATACCATACATGCTGACGAACTCCAAGTTACTAAACGGATCTCAATTCAAAGCTAAGTGAAATTACTATTGTGCCCCTCCTATACAGTTCAGTCAAACTTGGGTTTTCGAAAAGTCAAACTTGGTCAAACTTGATATTTAGACTCAGAATATGAATACAAACAAGTTTCGTGAAGAACGCTAAGGCCAGAGATATCATTCAAATGCTCAAAACAGATGGTTAAAGATAGCGAAACGTCATTTCAAGTAGTCAACTTTGCAGCTGATTTCAGATCAATTGAGAAGGATTTTTGAGAAAACTAATAATAGGGATTTGAAGATGATAGTTCAACGATTTCAGAACATATTTGGACTCCTAAAAACTCCAAGTATTCAAAGAGATATCACTAGTCAAAGTTGGATGAAAATTACGATTCAATACTTAGGAAAAATTCAAGAAATTTTCATGAGCTCAAACTAGCAACTTTAGTCTCGCTTTGGGAGAAATCCGTTATAAATTTGAAGATGACCCAGAGAGAATGAAATGAAGAATTATGTATCAGCTTTACACAGGAGAAAACAGATCTAAATTTCATTAAGTTTTGAAGAAGATACAACGGTTAGAACATGGGTGTTTCACCATAGGATTCTACACTTAGAAAATTTTGACCACTTGACAACCAAGAACACAACACGAAATCAGCAACTTCAACATGATTTTTAGGTAGTTTAGAGACCGAATAAGACAAAATTTAAAACACAAAAGTTGTAGACAATCATCCGAGGATTCCACAAAGCTAAAGATCACTCAAAACAGATTAAATTGATGGAGATACGACCACTTGAACATGAGCAGTTTATGTTCCCAAAAAAATGAACAAAATGCATGAACAAGGAATCAAACTCGATCCTAACAAAAAGCAGGGCAGATTTTGATCACTCAAACAGGTTCAGGACGTATCTAGGAGCATGATGATTCTTAAAATCGACCAAAACAAGCAAGAATTGAAGCTGTACCGAGCTCAGAGTTTTTCCGGCAGCCATGGAGGAAACCGGCGACATGCCGCTCGGTTTCTGGTGATTCAAAGAGTTTCCAACAGGTTCTGAGTTTCCCAAGTGTTCCACGGTTTCCAAAGGTCTCGGGGCAACCGGTGGTAGGGAAAGAAGGGCCAAGAACAGAGAGGACGCAGAGCTCCGACGTCCGACGGCGGTTCGCGACGAGTTCTTCAACCCAAACTCCTACGACCCCGTTTCCGGCGATTTGAGGGACAATCTTGTGCTTCCCGGACTCCTCTCAACCTCAAGAACAAGATTATGTGGGTTAATCGAACCTAAATTCAACGATGAGGGAGGAATCGACAATTAACGGTTCTAGGGCTCATACCTTTGAATCAGGTTTTCTCTCTCGTTACTCTTCGTTTTCGAAAATCGATTTGTGCGTTTTACTCTGGGGTTGGTGGCTACCTCCGGTAGTAGAATGTCGGGGAGAGGTGGACATATGGTGGAGTTCTTTGGTGGTGGTGGTGGTTCTTCATAGTGAAGAAAGAGGAAGAAGAAGAGAATGAAGATGATGGATGAGAGAGAGAGATTTTTTTTTATTCCACATTGTGCTGCTGAAGTGGGGAGATTAATGTTGTTGCTATCTCACTAGAGATTCAAATTGGAGTGGACAAGTGTCTCTCATGCATTGGGGGTGAAAGTGTAGTTTTCCTAAAGTTTGGGGTACAAACTACAATTAGAGGTTCTACTTACTTTCGGCGAATTTCACAACCACCCCAAATATCTCTAGTGCCTCAAAATCATTCTAAAAACTTCCAGATATTGCTAACACTCCAAAATTCCAATTTTAAAGACGTGAAAAAATTATTTACAAAATCGCCCCCAAAGTCTTGATATTGCACTAAGAACTCTCATAGGAATTAGGGGTGTTACACATGAACCCCTGTGCTTGATATATTATTACTTGATGATGAAAGACAATGTGTTTTGACATGTTTAACATTATCTAATCCATCTGTTTGACTTAGTTTTGCAGGAAAAGTTTATTTCCTATTTTGAGGATTTAATTCCTAAACCTGAGTTTTGCAGGGAACGAAATTCTGGGTTGATTTGATTTTGCAATCAATTTGATGATTGTTACAACTTCTCAACATGTTTATGGAAAATATAAAATCAGTATCCGTAAATATACTGAGCATCTATCCATTGAAGAAGACTGTTAGAGAAGTCAAATGTGTTGCCTATAAAATAGGAAAGTTTGTTGCTGAAGATCTTGAAGATTTTCAGATTAAGTGAGTTGTAAATAAGGAGCTCAGTTTGAATTATTTGGAAAGATAGCTCAACGGGAAAAAAGCTAGAGACACTCAAACACATTCAAGGATTGTCAAGCAACAAAGAAGCAGATCATTATCTCTCAATCCAAGCACTTGAAGAACACTACACTCTTATTGCAGTTTCACTTTTTGGGTTCTTCATTTCTGAACTGCATTTGTATATAATTCTTATACTACATCTGTTCTTATTATCAAGGATTGTTCAAGGTGAACAATAGATAATTCTTAGGCAATCAGATAGCTAGAGTAGGTACTAGACAGGTTAGTGAGAACCACAAGCTATAACAGAGTAAGGAATCTCTCTGTGCTTGAGATCTCGGGCTTAGCTGTTGATTAATAAGAATTGTGTTGAATACCCTACATGGAAAATATCCCTGAGGTAGAGACGTTGTTCCAAGTGGACTAAAATCTATATATCTTGAGTCTCTTGCATTTACTTTTCAGTTACAAACTTAGAATTTCTGCAGCATTCAAAACAGTTTCATTTCAAGGGTTTGAAACTCATTTCAAGGCCTTGAAGTAGACTTATTCTTCTAGTTACGCTAACTGTTTTATTCCAAGGGCTTGAAACTCATTTCAAGGCCTTGAATCTCCTTAAAAATCTTTTAAAACAATTACTCTTGTAAATTTTTGCAAAATTCCGCATACTCTATTCAACCCCCCCCCCCTTCAAGAGTATTGATCATGTATTTCAACCTACTGTACACCCTTTCAATTGGTATCAGAGCTTGTATCACTGCATAGATTTAACCATCTTGTGATCATGAGTACTGTAGGTGATGGTGGTTTCTCACAGAGAAGAGCTGCTAACATACCTCCTTTCTTCCGTGGAGACAATTTTTGTCCACTGGAAAGCTTTGACGAAAATGTTCATTATTGATCAAGATATAGAACTCTGGACTATCATCCAGAATGGTCCTCACACTTTCTACACAGATAAGGATGGGATTAGAACTCCCAAATCTGAAGACTCTCTCTTCTCATCTGAATTAGAGCAATTTTCAAAGAATTATAAAGCTATGAATCTCTTATATTGTGCTTTGAGTGCAGATGAATTCAACAGGATCTCAAGCTGCAAAACTGCCAAAACCAGCCAAGTCAAGCAAACCAAGATCAACATATATCTCAGTCAATATGAGCTATTCAAAATGAATGGTGATGAGTCAATCAGAGTCATGTTCAAAAGGTTCACTGACATTGTCAACAACCTTGATTCATTGGGAAAACATATTTCCAATGAGGAGAAGGTGATGAAGATTCTAAGAAGTCTTCCTCAGGCAAAATGGGAACCAAATGCTATCGCTATTGAGGAAGCTCAAGATCTCTCATCACTCCAACTTGATGACCTACAAGGGAAGCTTGAGATATCCATGAATGAAGTTGATGAAGAGCTGTCTGAAGGTGTCAAGAACTTGGCTCTCAAGGCTAAGGAGAATGAGACAATTCAAAGCCATGAAACTGAAGATGATGATGAAGATCCAATTTCTTTGATTTCTAAAGCCTTGACCATAAATCTTAAGATGAAGAAAAACTTTGGAAACAAGTACTTCAATAGAGATAGACAAAGATCCTAAAGTAGCAAAGACTACAAAGGTAAATCTTCATCTCACTGTAATAAGCCTAAAGTCATGAATTTCTTTGAGTGTAGTGATGCAGGACACTTGACCAGAGACTGTCCACACAAGAAAAGCAAGAAATTTCAGAAGAAAGACCATGATAGAAGAAAGAAATCTATGATAGCTTCATGGAGTAATTCAGATACATCAAGTGACTCTGAATCTGAAGAAGAACATGCCAACCTATGATTTATGGCCAAGCATGATGAAATTTCTGAAGAGAACATTGAGGTAATGGTATATTGCTTGATTTCAAAACCAACAGAAGCCCTCTCTGATTATCTTAGAACAATGCTTTTAAAAGAAGAGGACTATCTGAAAGAAGTTGGAGTTTTGAAAGAAAAAGTTCATGAGCAAGCAAAAGAAAATTTACATCTTGTTTGTCTAATCATAATCTTGAAATCTCACAGAAGAAAACTGATAGTGATTTCAAGGCCTTGAAAACCAGTTTTAAATCCTTGTAAACACACGTCAAGGAAGTAATCATTGAAAACTCTCTCTTAAGTGATAGCATTGTTAATCTAAGACATCAAGCTGATGAATTGGATAAACAAAAGACTACTCTGACTGAGAAACTTCAAGAATATGAATTGGTAAAAACCAAACTTGCAGGCTCAGAACAGAACTTGAACTTGATTCTTGGAGGTAGCTTGAAGTCTGTTCACAAAACCGGTATTGGATACAATCCAAATTTTCCAAATAAAAACAATACCATATTTGTGAAAGCTGGAAGAAAAACATCTCCTAAGTGTCATTACTGCAATAAGATTGGTCATGTTAAAATGACATGTCCTTTTAGAAGAAGAGACCCTCACATTATGAGGAACACAATTCCCTTCCAACTCAAAGGACAAGTTAGACAGATTTGGGTTCCTAAAGGGGTTAGACCACTGACCCTGAATATGAATCTAAATTCAGCACTTGGTCTAACAGCTGGGTAAGGCAGTGAACTGTGTTTGCAGGGTGTCACCAAGATCAAAGAGCAAAAGTGGTTTATGGACAGTGGTTGCTCAAGACACATTAGTGGAAAGAGATCTCTATTCTCAGAACTGAACAAGCAATCAGAAGGATCAATTACACTTGGTGACAAAGACAAATGCAACAATCTTGGTATTGGTAAAGTTGGTACAAATTCTGAAAATTCCATTTCTGATGTATATCTAGTTGATGGCTTGAAATTTAATCTGCTTAGTGTATCTCAACTTTGTGACAATGGAAACAAGGTTATCTTTGATAAAGAGAAGTGTGTGGTGCAGAATGAGAAATCTGGCAGTTTCATCCTCACAGCCTCTAGATCAAACAATGTTTATACTTTTCAAACTAACAAAGTTGCAGGTGAAAACTTGAAGTGTCTCAAAGCCTGAAAGAGGATTCAAAGCTTTGGCACAGAAAGTTGGGACATATTAGCTTGCATACCTTGAACAATATAGTCTCCAAGAACTTAGTAAGAGGCTTACCCTCTATCAAGTTCAAAGATGAAGAAGTATGCAAGGCATATGCACGAGGCAAGCAAACTAGAAGCTCATTCAAGCCAAAGAACTTTGTAAGTACTACTAGACCCATTGAACAGTTGCATATGGATCTTTGTGGTCCTACGAGAACTGAAACTCCAAAGGGTAAGAAGTACATGCTTGTTATTATTTATGACTTATCTAGATATACTTGGGTAATTTTTTTAAAGAAAAATCTGAAGCTCTCTTTGAATTTTCAAAACATTGTAGAGAACTTCAAACTTTGAAAAACCTACATATTGCTTCAATCAGAAGTGATCATGGTAGAGAGTTTGATCAACTTGAGTTTGATATATTATGTTCTAAGCATGGTATCTCTCACAAATTTTCTGCTCCTATGACTTCTCAACAGAATGGAGTTGTTGAAAGAAAGAACAGGACTCTTGAAGATATGTCAAGAACAATGCTTCTGAAAAACAAGTTGCCAAAGTATTATTGGGCAGAAGCTGTGAATACAGCAAACTATATTCTTAACAGGTGCTTGATCAGACCTACTCTGAAGAAGACCCCCTACAATATGTTCAAAGAAAGAAAGCCAAACATTTATTACTTCAAACCTTTTTGTTGTACCTGTTTTGTCGACAATAATGGTAAGGGCAATCTTGGTAAGTTTGATGCAAGAAGTGATGAAGGTATTTTTCTTGGCTATTCAAAGACAAGAAAAGCCTATAGATTTTATAATAAGAGAACCAAGCTTATTGAGGAAAGCATTCATGTTGTTTTTTATGAAAGCTATGATGGTTCTTTGAGTGATGGTTTTGTAGATCTAAATCTGAACATGCATGATTCAGATACTGAAGAAGAATCCTCAAAAGGATCTAAGGAAATGTCACAGGAACAAGACAGGCATTTTCAAGGCCTTGAAACAAAGGTTCAAAGCCTTGAAATATAATCTCCATAGAAAACAGGAGAACAAGCTACTACTTCAAGTTCTCAGAGATTTGAGAAGCAAACTGGAGAGCCTGAACCATGGACACCAAGAAAGATATCAAATATCTATCATCTCATCCTGCTGATAAAATTATTTCTAAGCCAACCACTGGTACAAACACCAGATCACAGTTGAAAAATCTTTGAGCTTTTGCTTTCATTTCTCGTGTAAAGCCTAGAACTGTGAAGGAAGCATTACAAGAAGCAATATGGATTAAGCTATGCAAAGTGAAATCAATGAGTTTGAAAGGAACAAGGTCTGGAATCTTGTTCCTCCACCAAGAAATCAGTCTGTCATTGGCACCAGATGGGTTTTCTGAAACAAGTTATATGAGAATGGAAAGGTAATCAGGAACAAAACTAGATTGGTATCTCAAGGCTACAATCAAGAAGAAGGCATTGAATATGAAGAAACTTTTGCTCCTGTTGTCAGGTTAGAAGCAATTAGAATTCTACTTGCATTTTCACTATCAACAGCTGAAGCTGAATACATAGCAGCTGGAGCATGTTGTTCTCAAGATTTATGGATAGCAAAAAAATGAGAGATATTGGATTTGAGTTCATAAATATACCTATCAAGTGTGACAACACAAGTGCAATATCAAATAAAAATAATCCAGTTCAGCATTCAAGAACAAAGCACATTGATGTTAGACATCACTTCATCATAGATCATGCAGACAAATGTGCTATTGTTCTTGAATTTGTTTCTACTAACTTGAAATTTGCAGATATCTTCACTAAACCATTGCCATATGAAAGGTTCTCAGCCTTAAGATTGGAATTGGGCATGCTCATAAAGAACCTTTGGTTTAGGGGGAGAATCAGGTAAGTATTATGTGTTTCAAAGGTTTGAACTGATTTCAAAGTCTTGAAATTCCTTTCAAATCTTTGAGTATGTGTACTTTACATGATACAACTTTTCAAGGCTTTGAAATCCTTTCCAAAGCCTTAAAAGTAAGACTGCATGTTAATTTGTCAATAATTCTGGATCTTTCAATATTGGGTATTATCTTTGTAGATAACTGCTCAATGTTGCCCCTCAATTTTTAAAAACCCCTTTTCAGCTAAAATGGTATTATATATTATATTTCCAACATCACACACAATTTTTAATCTTTTTGATTTATCAGATCTTCAAAGATCAGTGAAAATATTTAGTTTCCTTTTTAAAATGAAACTCTCTTGTATTTATCTTCTTCCTTTTTTCTCTCCTTCGTATATATCTTACCTCTCTATTATTCTTCTCCAAACGCTAATGAGCACCAGAAGAGTCTTAGACAGAATCAAGATGGCGGGTGAATCAAAGGCTACAACAGAGAAGAAAAGAAAGGCCACTGTGGAAGAGGTTCAGACCATTAGTGGGGACTCCAGTTCAAAAACCCCTACTGCAGAAGACATAGCTCCTCCTCCTCCCAAGAATAAGGCCAAGAAAGATGAGACCCCAGTGTCTAGCAAGAAGAAGAAAAAGGCAGTGGAGACTGCACCAGATAAATAGAAGGGTATTCAGATTGGTAGCCCCAAAAGGACACAGAAGAAGGCAGAAATAACTTATAAGGGAAAAGGAAAAGAGAATATCTACATTCAAGACTCAGACTCAGAGACATCATCAAGTTCCTATGAAGTCAATTCAAATTCAAGAAGGGTTGATAAGAAGAAAGATCTCCAAGATGCTGAGTCAGAATCCATCATGGAGCCTGAAAGAAAGAGTCAGAAGAAAAGTTCCTCCTTGACAAAGAAAAGAACTGCTGTAAAGAAGAAATTGAGCATGGAAGGAAAGCATTGGAAGGGTTAACCTTTCTGTTCAACAGTGTGATCAAAACTATAAGTACAATCATTGATGATGTGGATCAACTAGAAGAAGAACATGATGATGAGGAGGAAGATGCAGAGAAGTAAGGAGATGAAGACCCTACCCCTTGATTCTTGTCTTCTATTTCTTTTTCTTTTTCAAGGCCTTGAACTCCTCTACAAAGCCTTAAAATTCTTATCTTTCAAACAAATTTACTCTTTATTTTTTTCCAAACACAGATCCAACATATTCTCATTCTTTTTTTTTAGGAAAGAGTCAAAAAGAGAGAGAAAATTGGGTGTTTTTATTTGTTATTTTAGGCAGGTGACCTGGTTTTGGTCAGTTAGGATTATCTACACACTTTGCTGCTTTTTCAGTTTAATAAGTTGGATCTTTTGGACATTATGTGTTGTTTTTATATGATTAATTTCGCTATTTGCTTATGAGTATTTGTTGAAGAAGTACAGTATCAAACAGATTGGAAGACCTTGGTTTTGTCTTTCATTAAGGGGGAGATTGTAAGTTCAAAGCAGTTTCAATGTTTCAAAGACCTTAAATAGCTAGTCCATATCAAGGCCTTGAAACAGCTTTCAAAGACTTGAAACTGACTGAGACTTATAAGCATGAAATTAGGGGGAGTTTCTGATTCTGTTTGAACTTCTAAACCCCTGTTCTTGATCTATTATTACTTGATGATGAAAGAAAAAGTATTTTGACATGTTTAACATTATCTAATCCATCTGTTTTACTTAGTTTTGCAGGGAAAGTTTATTTCCTATTCTGCAGGATTTATTTCCTAAACCTGAGTTTTGCAGGGAAGGAAATTCTGGGTTGATTTGATTCTCCAATCAATCTGATGATTGTTACAGCTTCTCAACATGTTTATGGACAAGATCAAATAAGTATCCCTGGAGATAATGAGCAACTATCCGTTGGAGAA
This sequence comes from Linanthus parryae, assembly GCA_023055425.1. Lineage (NCBI taxonomy): Eukaryota > Viridiplantae > Streptophyta > Magnoliopsida > Ericales > Polemoniaceae > Linanthus > Linanthus parryae. The sequence goes on from JALGPY010000009.1 coordinate 5,934,976, forward strand.
GACTGTTAGAGAAGTCAAAGATGTTGCCTATAAAATAGGAAATTTTGTTTGTGAAGATCTTGAAGATTTGCAGATCAAGTGAGCTGTATATAAGGACCTCAGTTTGAAGCATTTTAAGAGACAACTCAACGGGAAAAAATCTAGAGACACTCAAACGCATTCAAGGATTGCCAAGCAACAAAGAAGCATATCATTATGTCTCAATCCAAGCACTTGAAGAACACTGCACTCTCATTACAGTTTCACTTTATGTGTTCTTCATTTCTGAACTTTACTTGTATATCATTCTTATAATACTTTTGTTCTTATTCTCAAGGATTGTTCAAGGTTAACAATAGAGAATTCTTAGTTAATCAGATAGCTAGAGCAAGTACTAGATAGGTTAGTGAGAACCACAAGCTGTAACAGAGTAAGGCATCTCTCTGTGCTTGAGATCTAGGGCTTAATTGTTGATTAATAAGAATTATGTTGAAAATACTACAGGGAGAAGATCCCTGAGGTATAGACGTAGGTCCAAGTGGACTGAACTCTATATATCTAGAGTCTCTTGCATTTTTCAAAATAAAATGAATTGGCCAATTGAACCGGTCGAACCGGTCAAATCGGTTCACTTGTTCAAGCACGAACCGGCCGGTTTTGACCGGTTCTTGCATGGGTGGTCCAATTAGCAAACCGGAATGGTCATGGACCAGTTCACCGGTTCAACCGGTTGAACCGGCCGGTCCGGTCTGGTTTTTAAAACTATGTTTGGGACACATAATTGGTGAAGTGTTTAAAACAGAAATAGATAAGAGAAAAAATTAGTGTTTCTAGGAACACAATTTGAGTGGTTTATTTGATATTTTCATATTTTTTTGGTGGTTACATGTAAGTTTAAATCGGTAACTTCTTTCAATATAAAATATAGTAAGTTTATTATATACAAGAAAAAAGGATCAATATTGATCCTGAAAATCAAGCTATAATAGATGTTATCCTATTCTAATATGTACCGTATGGAAAATGTTCAGTTACACTCAAGCTATAATAGGTAGCCAAAGATTCAATTAATCAGTCAATGATTGTATCCTTAACACTCCCTCTCAAGTCGGAATAGATGTTAATCATTCATAACTTATCAATGTAGGGTTTGATGCATGTTACACAACGGAAATACAAAATTTTTAATCTTCTCAAAATCCTCCATGAATCGCAGGTGAAGCATCATAACACGATGAAGGAGAAAAATGTTACCTCAGTCATCCAGACTGGGACGATCACATACGTAGATCAAAATAATGGTGTCTCTACGGTATCCACACAAATAGACCTCAACCAGACTTCTTCTCGAATAGTGCTAGCAATTTTGAGAAGGAGGATCTTGTCATACAAGATGAAGAATTGGACGTGCACGATGACTGGATCAAATCCAAGCAGCGGCAAGGAGAGGGCCACGGCATCACCATGCCGTGGGCAGAAAGAGGGGCAGTACCATGGTGGCCGACGGCTCCTAGAGGGGAAAGACTAGCCCTTGGCCGAACGTCACTGGAAGAAAACTCATTTTTTCTTCTTTTCTCTGTAGCTCTCTATTAAACTGTGTAGAGTAGGAATGAAGCTCGACTAAATTTTCATAGCCTACAAATCCTATTTATAGATAGAGAAATTCATCTTTGCCCATAAATCCAATAGTTTAGATTAGTTTGCATTCTAGTCCACAATTGCTCTTTAGTCCTACTAATCAGCATAGTTTACACTTTAGTCAAATCAATTCATTATTGTTATTTAGTCCAACTAATTAGCAATAATCAGTTTGATCTATTATTATGTATGACCCTTTAGGTTCCTAATTACGTCGACAGTAATAACAATTATTACAAACATTGAACGGCATCTAGCAATACTTGAATGCTCCCAATTAATAGGAGTGCCAGTGATCTGACTAACATCTGTGACCAATGTTACCGTGTTGTATAATAATTTTGTTTCATATATCCGGATTGGACAAAATACATGGAGTGTCACACTTATATATCTAATCCATAGTTTCTCGATCTGTGAGTAGACTTAGATAAAAAAATAAAATTAATTCGCCCTGTCTTGTTCGGAAAATTAATTCTTTTTCCGGCTGGATATGGTGGTTGTTCAAAATATTTTTTTTAATAATCAAGGTATTTGAAACACAGTTTTAAACAAACTTGTATTAAAATAGTATTTTTTTCAAAAACATAATTCGGACCAAAGTTTTAAAAACCGGACCGGCCATCGAACCGGGGAGGCACTGTTCATGGTCGGACAGCTCGGGCCGGTGGTCGGACCGGTCGGACCGCTGGTCGGACCGATTTTATCGCACGTTTATTAATAATATTTATTTATTTATTTAATAAATGTAATGGAAAATAGCCAAAAAGGTACTGAATCTTTTAATTTGAACTTTATTTGGCTTTGTAATGTTTTTATAGTAATAGTCATGTTTACAAAAATAAATAAATTCCCAAAAATAACTAAATTATGGTCAACAAAAATATATTTTGAGGTTATTAATATGTATAAAAATGTTGATTCATAATAACAAATGGATTCTTGGCCTAGTGGTTAAGATTCTACATAACCAAACACATGATTAGAGGTTTGATTCACATTAATTTTACTTTCAAAATAAAATGAATTGACCAATTGAACCGGTCAAATCGGTTCACTGGTTCAAGCACGAACAGGCCGTTTTGACCTGTTCTTGACTGGTTCTTGCATGGGCGATCCGATTAGCGAACCGGACCGGTCATGGACCGGTTCACCGGTCGAACCGGCCGGTCCGGTCCGGTTTTAAAAACTATCGATGGCTTCACCATTATGTTTGGGACACATAATGGTGAAGTGTTTAAAACAGAAATAGATAAGAGAAAAACTAGTGTTTCTAGGAACACAATTTGAGTTGTTATTTGATATTTTCATATTTTTGGGGGGAATAATTCTAAAGGGACGGAATTTTGGAAAGAATTTGAAACATAATTTATACTTTAAGGGATTTTTATTACGTGTGAGTGTTTCCTAAGAGTTTAATATTTTCATAGTAAGGATTGATTTTATTACATTTGGAAATTATGTCTATGTTTATGTCTGCAATTTTGTCCATGGAGCATTACTCTTTTTTTGGTGGTTAAATGTAAAGTTGAAATCTGTAACTTCTTTCAATATACAATATAGTGAGCTTATTATATACAAGAAAATGGATCAATCTTGATCCTGAAAAATCAGGCTATAATAGATATTATTCTATTCTAATGTGTACTGTATGGGAAATGATCATTTACAATCAAGTTATAATAGTTAGTCATAGAATCAATTAATCAGTAAATGATTGTATCCTTAAAACTCCCCCTTAAGTTGGAATAGATGTTAATCATTCCTAACTTGTCAATGTTTGGTTTTGATGCAGGTTACACAGCGGAAATACTAACAAAATATTCTGCTCAAAACCCTCCATGAATCGCATGTGAATTATCATGACATGATGAAGAAGAAAAAGGTTACCTCAGTCATCCTGATTGCAACGATCACATACGCAGATCAAAAGAACTGCGTCTCTACGGCATCCACACTAATAGACCTCAACCGGACATCTTGTCCAATGGTGCTAGTAATCTTGAGAAGAACGAGGATCTTGTAATACAATATGGAGACTTGGACGTGAACGGCGACTGGATCACATCCAAGTACCGGGAAGGTGAGGGCCACGGCATCACCATGCTGAGGGCAGCAAAAGGGGTGGTGCAAGATATCCAAACTGAGATGTCCAACCTCATTGGAAACGGATAAGGATCGTCGATTCACAGCTAGTACAACCGTCGACAACTCAAAACATTATTTATTACACAATTCAAGATAAAACAGTGATATCCTTTCAAAAGCTAGAAGTACATTACTCAGTGAAATGGAATACTATGTGATGTTCAAAATAACAAGACTTCCTATCCAACAGTGTAGTGAACGTTCCCCCACCTTGATTGATGACCCACACTTTTAAAATGGAAAAAGTTGGCGCAATTTTAACGCAAATGATCAGCAAACGGCTGAGTACGCTAACACCCATAGCAAGTACAAACAGATTATGAGACTTGTGACAGGAACAAAGAGTTCGCTAATGAATAATAAATTTCAGATATATGTGGGGATAACATTTGTGTTGTTTTCTTTGTCAAACTCCATGACGATTCTGAATGTCATATTTCCAATCTAATGATGTGGACCGTCTTGAATAATCACACAAGAAGTACTTTGCAATATTTCAACAACTCGTAACTTTATATCTCAAGAAGATAGCATTCTCTTTTCTCATCGATAGGATATTGAGTCCATAAATTCATTTTATTAAGTAGTTGATACGGAGAGTTTACATATCTAATCCACAACCACTTTCTCATAATGTGCAAAATCACAACCATAACCATAACACAATCACAAGGAGGTTCGCATCACAGCGCCTCATAAACACATAACAATAACCAATCACAATCTGTCCGAAACGTATCGTATCAGGGATATGGTACAAACACACGCAGAACAACTTCCACTTTACATCATTACGACCTTTTCTTCCAAATTGAAAAATCGAATCAGGAGCTCCAACTAAAGCCGGTGTGGCAATTCTTTGTAATATTTGGTATATGATAGACATTTGTATTTGAGCAAAATGTGAGCGGTATCTTAGTTTTTGATAATTGTGGCCCGTGAAGTAGGTAGTCACCCTAATATGGTAGTCGTGTTTGATCGACACTTTCTCATTTTGAAAAAGAATGTAGATGTTCTTCTTTCGGATTCTTATTTTGGATTATCGTTTTTCTTGCGATACTTTCAAAATAGAATTTCTTTTCAGAAGCAAGTAAAGAATTCAAAATAAATCATGTAGGATAATATGACGCATGCGATACACGAAATAAGGAAAGTCACGCAACGATATGCATATTAACTTACCTCAAATCGAAACGTCAAATAGTTCTGAGTAATCCTCATGGATAGATGTAGCCTTGTTTATGAACTCGTTGCCTACAATTTCCAATCTCTCGTCATACGGTGTTACTTCCAATTAAAGGACATTCGTCTAAGTCGAATACTAAGTCAAGCCCAAACTATCCCAAACAAACCCGTGTTCAAGTTATACACTTACAAGTATTCAAAGAAGTAGTTTAGGGACACACTTGATATTTTTTGATAGACAAATTAGCATATAAATATTCGAAACTCACAATTTATTCAAGGGTAAAAGACACTAACCACCCCTGACTTTAGGACTAATTCCACTCCGCTACCCTGTGTTTTGGAAAAAGACACTTTGCACCTTTTTTTGGATGGAACTGACGGTGGACTAACAGACCAGACCAAAAGACGATTATGCCCTTATAATTCTGATAAATGACCTACTATATATCCCCTTTCTTCTCATTGTTCTCTTCTCATTCTCCTTCCCTTTCTCTTCTGCAACCCTAGCCTCCATCCCTTCTCTTCTGTCATCTTCGCCTATGGTGTGCCGTCGCCATTTCCATCGCTTCTCTATCTTTTTCTTCTTCTCTGGCTCAGATCTACTTTTAGATCTTCATTCTTCTGAATCTCGTCTCGTCTCTCTCTCTCTCTCTCTCTCTCTCTCGTCTCCTTGAGCAAGCTGGAGGACCAGAGTTGGGTTTACCCATTGATAATTTTCCAAACACTCTTTGCAGCACCACAATCTCGTGAGATTGCATAAACTACAAGTTGCATCAGAAGGCAAACCTCTAATTTTTCTTTGATATTTTGTGAGGAGATTTCTATGCTGAATCTTCCAAATAAAGAGGATGTGCTTAGCTGGAATTTTTAATTTCCAGATCCATCACCAGTAGGCAGTAGGTAGCATCCTCAGAGTTGGGTTGGAAAGTGTGTGTGGCGCTGTTTCATGTGGCTCTGGGTCCAGTTGTTTCAAATGTGAGAAAGAGAGAGAGTGAGGGAGGGAAGGAGGGTTGATCTGGATGGTGGTGGTGGTGGACTGGTTGTGGTGTTGAGAGAGAGATAACAGCGGCGACAACAAGCCCCCCCCCCCAATTATCACAACGCCACCGACATGTCCATTGAGTGATGATGATGATGATGCTCTTCCATCCCCCGTATCTCCGCCTCTGCTCCGCTACTCATCGGCGGAATTGCCTTGCCGGAGAAGACCACTACATCTGGTGGGTTGATCCCCCAACCGTCGGATCTGATAGAAATTGAATGACCCAGAAAGATTTGTGCCAATAACGCATAGAAAAACAGAGCAATTTTAATTCGACCCATAACAGAGCTAAGTAAAAAAGATTGAAGCTTTTTGTGAATTACTGTTAATTATCACCGAAAGAATGCATTTTATAAAGGAGAACATAGAGAGTGAGAGAGATCTAAGTTCAGTTTATTAATGGGGGGTTTGAAAACAAAGGGATATCAGGTGCTCTGTTTCTCGTTGTACACGAAGGAGACCCATGGGATCTCAGAGAGGTTTGAAGGTAAGAATTGGGTGCCTGATGAATAAAAGAAACAGGTACTGGGTGTATAGATTATTTGGATAGGGTTTTTTTAGTTGTTTAGGTTGTATTTTTTCTTTTTTTTTTTTTTTTTTTGAAAAGGTTTAGGTTGTATGTTTTGGGTTAGCAAACAAAATTCAGTGTTTGGGTTAGCAAACAAAATGAGGTATTATTTTGGGGGTAAAATAGTCAAACAACATTGCAAATGATGGACAATATAGTCTAATAAAATGCACAGGGGCAATATTGTCCGAAATAATTCAATCAACCACTTTTCTAACGGAACCTAACAGAAGGGTGCAAACTGTCCACGGAATATTCCGTTAAATGGGTGCGGAGTGTCTTTTCCCAAAACACAGGGTAGCTGGGTGGAATTAGTCCTAAAGTCAGGGGTGGCCAGTGTCTTTTACCCTTTATTCAAAAATTAAAGTGATATTTAACGAAGTTATTTTTCCAAACATAAATACATATAATTTAGTTTATTTTCCAATTAGTGACAAGTAGTATTTTATTACCAAATAATTTCATATATATGTATAATAGTAGAGTCTTAATAATAGGTAAAAAAATTTATGGAAACTTATTAATATTATGTAAAACAGATTGTAAAAATTGCATCTAGTCCCCAAATAGTTTAGGAAAACTCATCAACCCCCTAAGTTTTTGAAATGACAGAATACTTGCCCCCCAAAAAAAAATTTATGAAAATTTGTAATTTGGCCCCCTAACCATGAACACTCAAACTCACCGATCAAAACATGGATTCAATGTCCTAAAACACGATTTTTATTACAAATAACGACTTAGGGGGATATTTAGGGCATACCCAGTCAAAGAAACGCGAGAAATGGTCAAGAAACGAGGCGGGTCGAAACGCCAAAAGTGGTGTCGGTGGTTGGAGCTCGACGGGGCTTCTCCGGCTGCTTTTGGCTTCGAATGAAACCTCCAGGAGCCTCCTCGGACCTTGAAGAGTCGATAGAGACGGAACAAATGGGATGGGTGCCTTTGGTTTCACTAGGCCGAACCTTATCTCCGGAGAAAATGGTGGACGGTGGTGTTCGAGCTCTGCTACCGCTGCTACTGCTGCTGTTGGGCTCTTCTCTTGGTCGCGAGAAAGAGAGTACGGAAGGGAGAGATAAAGAAGAGGTGGATAAGTGAGGAGAGAAAAGGTGGTTCTCGGTGGGTGCTCCCGACGGTTGCAGCGGTGATGGTGGCTGGCCTTTGGCCGCTGCTTTCTGTTGCTGCTGTTGGTGCTCGATGGCAGAGAGAAAGAGAAATAGAGGGAGAGAAGAAATAGAGGTGGTGGTTGTGGTGTTGGTGGCGTCGGGTGGTGGTGTTTCCGAAGAAGGAGAAGAATGGGATATGTTTATAGGGAGGAGAAGGGACGTTTACTGGGAATTTTGTTCGTAGGTGAAGTTGAGGGATTGTGAAAAACGAATTGTTTTTGTTTCATTTTATTTCCTTTAATTAATTTCTTATAAGGATTTAGAGCTCTTACAAACTACAAATTCTACCCCTAATTAAATAATTAATTAACTTCTTTAAATGACAACTACCTCCCTCCTCTTCATATAATTAACATCTAAACTACAGGAAAAACCAACAATTATCCTTATAATAAAAACGGGGTATTAGAGGCAGCACCATGGTGATCGAAGGCTCCTAGAGGGGAACGACTAGCCCTTAGCCGAACCCTAGTGGAAGAAAACTCATTTTTCTTCTTTTCTCTCTAGCTCTCTAGTAAACTGTGTAGAGTATGAATGAATCTCGACTGAATTTTCATAGCCTACAAATCCTATCTATAGTTATAGAAATTCATCTTTGCCCTTAAAATCTAACAATTTGGATTAGTTTGCATTCTAGTCCACAATTGCTCTTTAGTCCAACTAATGAGGATAGTTTACACTTTAGTCCAATCAATTCATTATTGCTATTTAGTCCAACTAATTAACAATAATCCCAGTTTGATCTATTATTGTGTGTGACCCTATAGGTTCCTAATTACGTTGGCAGTAATAACAATTATACAAACATTTGAGCGGCATCTAGAAATACATCAATGCTCCCAAGTAATAGGAATGTCAGTGATCAGACTAACATCTGTGACCAATGTTACCGTGTTGTATAATCCATTTTTCTCATCTATCCGTATTGGACACAAGACATGGAGTGTCACACTTGTATATCCAATCCATGGTTTCTCGATCTGTGAGTAGACTTAGATAAACAAATAACACCAATATCTCATATTCATTTATTCGATCACGACCATGCATTTCCCTAAGTCTCACTCATCGAGTGATCGTGGATATTTACTCCTGTTATGCAGGAGGGACAAATCCTCTCTACATCACTACCATCTCTCCGCTTGCTTCATATCATGTCCGATTATTGTCTTTATAGTTACCCAGTTACGGTGTAAGGTTTGTCGATATCAAAACATGATAATTCAAACTAGAGTATCTAGTGACTTCAAGTCGAATGATCACAAAACCATTGTCACTATGAGAAGCGTTTGTGACATTCACATAACTCCCATGTAGCCTTCTCATGGTGGGTCATCCAGTACGCCATTACTCCTAATGCGTACCCATGTGTAAGACTTGATATCCCCATATCAATCTACCCACATACTAGTCTCAATACAGTCATCCTATTAACTGTAGAACTCGACTAGGGATATTTAAGAATATAATATTTATACTCTAAGGACTTCATTCATGTTAACATACCTTCATATCGATAACATAATTAATTTTAAGACCACATAAATATCACGATAAATTGATTGCCTCTAGGGTACAATTCCAACAGTCTCCCACTTGCTCTAGAGTCAATCTGGTGCATCATATGCCTATTGATCTAGCACGGCCTTCACGCTTTCGCTGCGCAAGAGGTTTGGTAAGAGAGAGATCCACTGGTACTTTGCAAATATTCACATCTCCTCTATCGACAATCGAATGAGATAGAATATTCTTGGTACATGCATCTTATGCAACAATACACTCAGTGCTCTGTGATAAAATCGGCGACTAAATCTTGACTGGAACCTTTCCAGCAAACAGTCCCTCAGATAAGGCAAAACACAAAACTTGACTATGATATGGAATCATCCTTGTTGGATTGGAAATTCTCATCAATATGACCCTTTACAGTTGTAGATACTGCTTTCTGACATGGCTAATCTTAGCCACGTGGCGATCATCCAGCACACCATATTGTGCTCCACACACACAGGATCACCAGCCGAGCTGATCCATGTGGGGGCTGCGAGACAGAGCCCTCGCATACCACTGCACGGGACTTGTAGGGATTTGTGGTTTGGAGGCTAGGGTAAGCCCTGTCGCGTGCGAGCCAAGCCCGCGCGCGACCTTTAGTAACTGTTTTGAGAGATCTATGGCACGAGCTCCCTAGACCCGGTCAATCCGGTCAAACCCGGTCAACCTCGTAACGGTTCCGGTACTCGCGCACCACGTGCTCTAACGGTTCCTATATACTCGGACGAACGTGCCGTTACGGTTAAGCTAATTAAGCCGCCATTAATGGGCGCATTAACTACACTACAACGGCCACGTTCTCCAGTATATATATATCGTTACTCTTTCCATACAAAGAGAACAACACTGCCATACGCGGAAGCTCTGCCAAACCTCTGTCTCTCTCTCAGACATTGCTATTGACTTACTCTCTCCCTACACACACCCCTATTCTTCCTGTGCGATCCCTGATCCACTACGTACGGTGTACACGGAGGTCTCCCTGCCGGAATCTCTTGTGCACATTTTGGTGAACCCGACGTGAACTTACCAGCAAAAGCAACCATGTCTCAGGAGGACGATGTCAGCAACCGATCGCCTTCCGCCGAAACTCCCTCAGGAGAAGAAGTCCGCCGTACTCCGACGACACCCGGCGAGGCACCGACTTTAGAGTCTTTGGACGCCACTGTCCAAAGTCAGGCAAAAGCTCTCAAGTCTCAATCTGCGCAATTGGAACGGATTTTGGCCGTTCTGAACACCCTTGCACCAAATCCTCCACCGGTTACCGCTATCCCTCAGGGAGGAGGTACCCCTACCGCTCCAGGATTGGGAGTATCGGCCACGCCCCCCAATCCTCATCTGCAGACTCCACCGTCGGCCACGCAGCTGCCTTCGGTCCAAGGGTCAACGGCGCAGATGCTACCCCCTGCTGCTCACGCCTCTCAGCCCACGGCTTTGGCGTCCAACCCAACTTTGCAATACACTCTGCCTCCACCAGCAACGATCTGGGGAAACGCGGGCAGTCAATACACTCCCAATCCTCCGGCGGCATATGTGTCGCCACCGCCTACGGCAACCCCTCCGCCAGCTACAGAGGGGAGCATTCCAGAATGCATGACGTCTTTGCAGAAGCGCGTGGACTCCATCTTGGCTCATCAGTCGCTCGCGGATACCATCATCCCGAAGCTAGACAACGATCCGCCCATTCCACGGGAGATCTATCTCATGCCCAACCCAGTGGGGTACAAGGCTCCTAAATGGGATAAGTTCGAGGACGTCAATGGAAACGCCCATGAGCATGTCATGCGTTTCATTGATGTCATGGGTCCGTATGGAGCTGACCCCAAACTGCTGATGCGAGAATTCCCAAAGACTCTTGGGAATGTAGCATACAAATGGTACCGAACACTGGAGGCCGGATCCGTGAAGACCTGGGACGACATGGTCCAGAAGTTCTACACTAAGTTCTTCCAGATGGAGGAGAAGGTGACGATGATCCATCTCTCGCGGATGTATCAGAAACGCGAGGAGGATGGGATCACTTTCATCAAGAAATTCAGAGCGAAATCTCTGGAGTGCAAGGATCCCATGCTCGAAAGCCGACTCGTAGAGATATGCCTGCAGTGCATGCGAGATGAGTACAAGAGCATGCTAATCAATCTGCAGACACCCACATTTTCAAAGCTCATCGAGTGCACGATGAACATCGAGCCCATCGTCGAGAGACAGAGAAAGAAGAGCGCTCCAGAACGACCTGCGAGCGGCACCACCTACAAGATCGGCAGATTCGGCTACAAGCGAGGACGCGAAGCTGAGGTCAATGCAGTTTCGCCCCAGAAGCAAACAAAAGTTACAAACTTCGACGCACCGCCCCTGCCCTGCTCGGTGGAGGAGGCAAGCGATCTCTGCAGACAGTGGCGTAAGGATGGCGTCCTGCCACCGCTAGAGCAAAAACCCTCCAAGGAGATGACGAGGGACCCCAAGTGGTGCGAATACCACGGCAAGGTCATGCACCCCACAGCCGAGTGCAAGAAGCTCAGATTCGCGTTCGACCAGAAGATGAAGAACGGCGAACTCATCGTCAGCGACCACCGAAAGGATGTGCGCAACAACCCGCTGCCTGCCCATACAGATTCGGGCTCAAAAGGTAAAGAGGTCGCCATGATCTCGATAGTCGACTTGGAAGAAGTCGCAGAGGATGGTCTGCCCATCGTTGCTGAGGTCCATGAAGATGAAGACTACAGCATGGACACGGAAGATGAGCGTGCCGACCGCATGAAAGGGTCGCACGGCTTCGACAGATTCTTCAACGAGATGAACTTCTCCGAAAAATGTCGAGCGGACATGACAAAAGCAATCTTAAGGGTAGCAGAGGACTACGAGGAGGAACTTGTGGTCTCCAACGGGAAGGTCATCAGGGCGTCCCGTCCCACAGAAAAGATTATGACCTTTTCTGCCGGCGACAAGAAGACAGATGCGAGCCATCAGAGGCCCCTGTACGTGACCGCCATCATCAACGGCGTCGAATTCAAGCGAGCATTCGTCGATGGAGGAGCAGCGGTCAATGTTGTTCCACTCCACACACTGAAGCTAGCAGGGATCCCCGAGCACAAAGTGGTCAAACGTCCATCCCCGCTGGTGGGATTCGGAAGCGACTCTAGAATGACGATCGGATGGATCCGCCTAGGCGTTCAGATTGGCAAGATCAAGTGTTCGGCGAAGTTCTATGTCATAGATGCGAACACCACATATCACATGATCATCGGTCGAGCCTGGATTCATCGCTTCGACGCAATCCCTTCCACGGCTCACCAGGTGATGAAAGCTATCTGGAACGACAGGATTGTCGAGATACCAGCCTCAACTAACCCGTTCAACTTGGACGAAGCACATCTCAGCGAGGCGGTGTGGTTCACCGAGATGGCGGACGAGCAAACACCCGGACCATTCAACCCCACTCCTTTGCCTCTCTGGGAGGACATCAAGGACCAGTCACCTGCTGGCGTGATGGTGACAAGGGGGGATGCAAATGAAAAGCCGCCTACACACGAAGAGGCGCCGCGCATCGCATATCATCGGAAGAATGTGTACACTCTTAAGAGGATTGCAAAGCGCGACCCCGAGGGTAAGGAGATAGAGAGCTTCTACGCCAACGGGAAGAAATGCTATCGCATATGAAGGTGCGCGGGGACGTCCTCACACGGGCATGAGGATGTCCCTGGGCAAATCAATCAAATCGAGCGAGTTGCGCTGACAGAAGGGCCAACACAGATCGTTTCGGACGAGAAACTCAAAGAAGCACCCGAATGCATGGAAGACAGGCCGCGACCACAAAAGCAAGAGCTAAAGGAGGTGTTCCTCAGCCCGAACGAGGAAAAGAAGAGGCCAGTCTTCCTGAGTGCGGACCTCACAAGCGAAGAGGAACAAGGGCTGCTACAGCTTCTAACTGAATACAAGGACGTATTCGCATGGGAATACGATGAAATGCCAGGTCTGGACACGAGCATCACCATGCACCGTTTAGACATTATCCCAGGGTCTAAACCGGTCAAGCAAAGCATCAGAAGTTTCAGGCCGGAGCTCAACGTCAAGATCAAGCAGGAGATCGTTAAACTCCTAGACGCCAAGTTCATAGAGCCAAATCACCATCCCACATGGTTGGCCAACATCGTGCCGGTAGTGAAGAAGAACGGACAGCTCCGCATCTGCGTGGACTTCCGCGATCTCAATCGCTTCTGCCCTAAGGACGATTTCCCACTGCCTAACATCGACTTACTTATCGATTCGACGGCAGGCCATCGCATGTTCAGTTTCATGGACGGTTTCAGCGGATACAATCAGATCAAAATGGATCCCGAAGATGCGAGGAAGACTGCATTCATCACTCCCGTCGGGGTATTTAACTATACGGTAAAGCCGTTCGGTCTTAAGAACGCAGGTGCAACCTATCAGCGGGCTATGATGGCCCTATTCCACGACATGATGCACAAAGAGGTGGAATTCTATGTGGATGACTTGGTAGTCAAATCCAAGCACGAAGCAGATCACCTTGCAGACCTGCGAAAGGTGTTCAACAGATGCAGAAGCTTTCAACTAAAAATGAACCCCATGAAATGCGCATTCGGCGTAACTTCGGGAAAGTTTTTGGGATGCGTGGTTCATCGCCAAGGGATCGAGCCTGACCCTGCGAAAGTGTCAGCCATCACCAGCATGACGCCACCTCACAACCAAAGCGCCTTGAAAACATTCTTGGGAAAATTGTCATATCTGCGGAGATTCATCCCAGCAATCGCCGAAATCACATGCTGTTTCAGCACTCTTCTCAAGAAGGACGCCGCGTACAACTGGGCTCCTGACCATGAAGCCGCATTCGAAAAGCTAAAGGAGATACTTACATCCCCAAAGATCATGATCGCGCCTCAACTGGGATCACCGCTGCTGCTATATCTTACATCAACAAGGAGATCTATAGGAGCACTCTTGGCTCAGGTGTATGAGGGCCAAGAGAGGCCTATCTATTACATCTCTCGCATCGTACAGCCTGCTGAGTCAAGGTACACAGACATCGAACGTCACTGCCTTGCCTTATTCTTTGTGATAGAGAAGTTGAGACACTATTTTGCATCGCACAAAGTAGTGGTGGTCACCAAAAGCGACCCCATAAGATACTTGCTAACTCACACTACTCCGGGCGGGAGATTGGCGAAATGGTACATGACCATCTCTCAATACGATATCACATGCGTGAGGCCAAGGGCGATCAAGTCGCAGGCGGTAGCAGATCTGCTGGCACAGTTTCCCGACAACAGCCACGAACCTGTGATCGAAGAGGAGCTCGAAGGCCCTGAAATCTACGCGATCGACGTGCCCTATTGGACCCTCCACTTCGACGGTTCGTCAACCAGAAAAGGTGGAGGCATTGGGATAGTCTTGACAAAGCCCGACGGGGAAGTCATACAGATGTCCGCAAAACTCAACTTCGCAGTCACGAACAACGAGGCGGAATACGAAGCTCTTATCGCGGGACTTCGTGCAGCAAAAGCTCTGGAAGTGAGCAACTTAACAGTCATGGGAGACTCCAAGCTGATTGTTAAGCAAGCCTCGGGCGAGTACGGTCTGAAGGAAATCAACCTCCTGTCATACCGCACTCTAGTGCAAAAGCTGATGCAGCAGTTCTGCGACGTGAAGTACGAGCACAAGCCCCGAGCGGATAACAGGCATGCAGACGCCTTAGCAACTCTGGGATCTAAGGTCAGCATAGACAAATGCCCCGCAAGGATTTCCATCGAAGTGCGAACATCGTCGGCATTAACAGAAGATGCGTGCGACGACGAACACATAGATGACGCAGATTGGCGAAAAGCAATCCTGCAAGCTATTGCAAAAGGCACCAGCAGCGAGGGCTGGGCACTCACGAAAGGATACTGCATCCACGACAGTACCCTTTACTACAAGGGTCCTGGAGGGATACTCATGCGATGTGTCTCCGAGCAAGAGGGACAACAGCTGTTAGAAAAGATTCACCAACACGCTTGCGGAGAAAGCGAGGTGTCAATCTACAGGAAAGCTCAGAGATATGGCATTCATTGGCCAGACATGTCTACAGCTGCAGCCCTGATACAAGGGAAGTGCGAAAGTTGCGCACTGATCAAGGATTCCCTACTCGTCGCTCTAACCGACGACGACACGGACTGGAGGAAGCCCTTGTTCGAATTCCTTACCCAGGGCACCGTACCTGAATCGAGAAAAGAGGCCGACAAATTGAGAAGGAAAGCTTCTCGATACACGGTTCAGGAAAACCTGCTTTGGCGAAAAGGCCACGAGGGCAACTTGCTGCGATGCCTGGACGATAGGGAAGCACAGGAAGTCATGGACCTCTCTCATCAGGTGGAACACCAGGGAGGCGCGAAATTATGCAGACAGCTCCTCTCAATCGGATACTTCTGGCCCACGATGGAAGTCGATTGCCGCACCAAGGTGCGACGCTGCCAAGAATGTCAATTCAAAGGGAACCTAGTGCACGCTCCCGCCGTGGATCTACATGCATTAGGGACGCCATGGCCATTTCACACATGGGCTTTGGATTTCATTGGCCCCATCCGACCAACGTCACATGGGAACCATTTCATTCTCACCGCAACTGAGCTGTTCACCAAATGGGTGGAAGCAATACCACTAAAGACGGCAAACGCGCTGGCTGTGGTCAACTTCATTCAGGAAAACATCGTATGCAGGTTCGGAATCCCGAATACTATTCTTTCAGATAACGGTACTCCTTTTGTTAATCGTCAGGTAGCTACGAAACTTGCGGAGTACAATATCAGGCAAATATGCTCTACTCCCTATTATCCAAAGGGAAACGGACAAGCCGAGGCGACTAACAAAACGCTGCTGAGAATTCTGAGCAAGATGGTCGCGGATGACCACAAGAAGTGGGCTGACTCTCTTAACATAGCTCTGTGGGCCTACAGGACCTCTCCAAGAACACCCACAGGGGCTTCGCCATTTCTTTTATGTTATGGGGCCGAAGCTGTAGTACCTGCGGAGGTCAGAGTTAATTCGGCACGGCTGGCCTTCCATGCGCTTTATGAAAATCAACGCGATCACGATTTAGTCTTGCTGGAAGAAAAGCGAGAACAAGCCAAAAGGACTAACAAGCGATACCAAGAAAGAATCGCTCGCGCCTACAACAAGACAGTTCAGCGGCGAGATTTCGCAGTTGGCGACCTGGTCTTGCGCGCATCCGACCACTGCATGCGAGAAGCAACTCATCCGAAGTTCGCAGCCAATTGGGAAGGACCCTTCGAAGTCACAGAAGTCTTCGATAGTGGCTACTGCAGCATACGAAGGTTGCACGGCACAACCTCAACTTCGAGCTCAGTCAACATGCGCTGGATCAAGAAGTACTATCCTTGACTCCTCTTATTTCATACGTTTTATGATAACGTTGCTTAATATCTCATGTGGCTACGATTAATGCAATCTCCCCTCCCATATGAGGGGATTGTAATTCTACCTCTCCCATATGAGAGCGATGTAATAAAAGAATTCTCCCAAATGAGAAGTTCATATTTCTAGCCGCTGATATTGCCCTATTTTATTTAAATATCTCCGTTAACAATGATTCGTTCGCTGCAAATAGCAATTCATGCAAATACGATCTTAATTGATCATCAAAGCCTATCTCTACGATAGCGGCAAAACGCAAGTACGATCTTAATTGATCATCAAAAGCCTATCTCTACGGTAGCAGCAAACACAAATGTGATCTTAATTGATCATCAAAAGCCTATCTCTACGATAGCAGCAAACGCAAATGTGATCTTAATTGATCATCAAAAGCCTATCTCTACGATAGCAGCAAACGCAAATACGATCTTAATTGATCATCAAAAGCCTATCTCTACGATAGCAGCAAACGCAAATGCGATCTTAACCGATCATCAAAGCCTATCTCTTACGATAGCAGCAAACACAAATGCGATCTTAACTGATCATCAAAGCCTATCTCTTACGATAGCAGCAAACACAAATGCGATCTTAATTGATCACTAAAGCCTATCTCTTACGATAGCAGCCAAGTACAAAAGCGATCTTAATTGATCATCAAAGCCTATCTCTCACGATAGCAGCCAGATACAAATGCGATCTTAATTGATCACTGAAGCCTATCTCTCACGATAGCAGCCAGATACAAATGCGATCTTAATTGATCACTAAAGCCTATCTCTTACGATAGCAGCCAAATACAAATGCGATCCTAGTTGATCATCAAAGCCTATCTCTCACGATAGCAGCCAATGCGAATGTGATCTCAATTGATCATATAAAGCCTACTTCTTATGGTAGCAATCAAATGCAAATGCGATCTTAAGTGATCAGGTAAAGTTTATCTTTTACAATAGCAGTCAAGCGCGAATGCGATCTTGAATGACTGTTGAAGCCTATCCTCTGCGATAGCAGTCCGCACAAATACGAGCTTAAGTGATCATCTGAAGCCTATCTCTTACGATAGCAGCCAAACAAAATGCGATCTTAAAAGATCATCCAAAAGTCTATCTTTTGCAATAGCAGCGAAAATGCAAAATGATCTCAATCGATCATCTAAAGCCTATCTATCGAAGATAGCAGGTTCTACAGATGTGATCTTATAATGGTCTTCTTAAGCCTATCTATTACGATAGCAATTTCTACGCAAAGTAATTTTGGTTAAGTACCCAAGCCCGTCTGTTATGATGGCAACGCACGTGCAGAATCATTTTATTAGATCTTCCAAAGATCTATCTGCTGTGATAGCAGTTTATGCGCGAGACGATCTCGAACAGTTTTCTAACAAAGCCTATCCTCTATGATAGCAATTCGTACTGCTCAATGATCTTAATTGATCTGTGACAAATTATCTGAAACGATAGCGAAGTTGTGAACGTGATCTCATACGATTTACAATGACCAACTACAAGCCCATCCGTCAAGATGGCAAAGCTGCGAAATTACGATCTCAAATGATCTAGCGAAACGTCTGCGAATTGACATCGCATATGAGAAATCATTACATGTCATCATGCAAGGCAAAACAAGCCGAAACGCATGCGAAATTGTATTTTGTTGCAAACAACAGATAATACAAAAGCTGTTTATCATTACGAGTCAAATGACTTACAATTTATCTATCTAGATAGCAGCTTACAAGCGAAAAGCTCACATCTAACTACATAGCCCAAATGGCTTACAATACATTCGAAAAATGGCTGGTCAGCCATGGATGCACCAAGGAAACTCTCGACTAAGAAAAGAGAGAATCCACCGGTCCTGACACCGGCAGCACAGTACGCAGACCCGCGGTCGAAGATCCGTAGCAAGTAGGATGCATCTGCGAAGAGATTAACTCACCATTCGCTACATCCTTAGCGGCAAGAGCCGGACAAATCCACGTCCAAAGATCTTGGGGTCTGACGAAACCCCTGTCTGATCAAGATATGTACCAGAGGAACCACCTGTTCCGGCATATGCCGTTGTGCATAACAGGGGAAGCCGTCATTCCTCTGGTACTGGGCTCCTTGTCATGATAGACAAGGGCGTTGGCGAGCCTCCTGAGTTCAAGAGCGAAGAGGCAAGAAACTCTCCTCCGGAGATGCTGGAGGAGAATTCCGCCGTTCATTACGAGACGGTAGTACGGTCACTACGGCGCTGCACCTCGCCACGAGGCGGCCGGAAACATGACCTGCACACATAATACACGAAGAAAATTCTTCGAACACACATGAGGTATTATCTGCATCCTCTCTATGATGGTTATAAACAGCAATAAGCCTCATAAAGTGGATCTTGGAAACTATTTCTATAGCACAAAGCGCAAACTCAGGATTCAAAACTTGAAGTTGCCATGAATCAACGAAAAACAAGCGTTGAAGCCAGCAGTCGTAAGGACTCACGGCAAAGCACATGTTTGGGATGAAGAACCCAAATGGCAAAGACGGGGTTTATATAGGCCCTGTGGAGACTCTTCGGTTGCTTAAGATGAGTCAGCAAAATTCAAAAAGAGGGTAAAATCAATCACTTACGCCTTGAAAAGCGGTAACAATCAATTACCCTACTAAAGGCTACGACGATTCAGTTGCGTATCCTAATAAATGACGGATAGTCATGATTCGGATGGACTTCCCAACGGAAGCGTGCTTATCTGCCGAGAAATTAGCGCGAAAATCAAGCAAAGAATCAATTGCTGATGTCATAATTGGATATGCACAGAAAATGTCCAATCAAATCCCGAAAAGGGCAAAACGGGCAAACTCATTGTTTGTTGTCAAAAAAGAGGGGGGAGAAACCCTAGCAACATTACATTAATGTTTCAAAACATTACATTAATGTCTCAGCCATTTTCCTTTCTTTTCAAAAAAAAAAAATAAATACGAAAAGTCAAAACAAATTTTTGACTAAGGAGTCCTGGGGCTCGAACTGCTCGATCAGCCTCTCCACTTGATGCACTTCTTGCTTTAGCTGCTCGCACTTGGCATTCATTTCGTCATACAGCTTCAAAGCTTCATCAACCTTTTGCTTTTGCTGCTCCACCTTCTGCATCTCAGCTGCGAGATTCTGGTGCCCAAGATTCAAGGTTACAGCTGCGCGAATCAGTGTAACTCTGTCCTTGAGGAATTTAAAGCCAAGTCTGCCTTGGACTTTGAGCACGAGATTTTGGCACATGCCACACAGCAATTCAGCACTCTGGGCCGAAATGGTCGCAGGTGTAGCCGCACACAGCTGCTCTAGTATCCAAATGGCTTCAGTAAGGAATAGCCTCCTGTCAAAAGGAACGATCTCCAGACACCTCACGAACGAGCGGGGGTATCTGAGGCGCATTCGAACCACCCAGTCTACATCGGTTTGCTTCAAACCTGAGACATCAAAAACGAGTTGTAATGTCAGAACTCGTAAGCAAATAATACGACGTGCGAATGGTAAATCTCTACTTACCAGTGCCTTCCAGAATTTGGTGAATAGAGGGAATGCGAGCCACCGGGTTGTTCGAAGACTGCCCTCGCTCCATGGCTCTCCTATCAGCTGCGAGCTCCAACCTCTCATAGTCAGGAGGAAGAGTGTAGGCCGCACCAGCTGCGACTACGTTCCCAACCTGCGAGCCCCAAATGCTCCACGCAGGAATAGGTGCTTCTGGCTCAGTCATTGCCGGAGGCACAGGAACAGCCGAAGTCGTTGGGCGAAAGACATTCTCAGGTGCGAAAACATTAGCATCACTTGTCCTTTCTTCCCCACCACCGGTACGGACACCTTCGTCCATCGGCACAGCATCAGCTTCGACACCATCGGAGAGTTCGATGACATCCTCGAGATGCTCACTTGCGTGTCCAGCAGCTGCGACGGGCTTCTCGGTATGGGAGCTCGAAATTGGAACATGGGACGCAGAAGTCTGGCTTCTCTGCTCCAGCTCAGGTTCCTCAGAATGACCTGCGATGTCAAAATGCGATAATATGAGGTAACTTGTGTTATAAGTTATTTTGTTATCTTTGCTAAAGCTGAGAATAAGCACCTCCACGCGAAGGTGGGATTGAGGTATCCTCATCATACACTAGGGACGTGGAACCGTGCCCTATCAGTGTATCTTCACTAAGCAAATCTTTAAGAGAGGCGTGACCTGGGATGCGAATAAACCAGTCATGATCTTGCCGCAAGAGACTACAGCCTAGCATGTGCATGTCACTCAAAATGATTACCTGAGGGTTCTCCGCATTTGCTTACCAACCAACGGCGAATGTCAGGCTTTGACACACCGTGCTTTAATGCACCCACAATTACATCTCTATAAGTAACTGCGAGATTGAAGATCTCACCTTTGTCGCCACCCGCGATCTCTGCGAAGTCCGCTTGGACTTGCTCTAGCTCTGCTGCATCCCCTCCGGGAACCTCATCTTCCTCCTCCACATGAGGAGCCACTTCTTCGGGAAGCTCGTCTTCCTCGCCAACTGGACGCACTAAGTCGTCGACATGCTGCTCTTCGAGGCTCCGCTGCTTCACACGCTCGAGTTCCTCTTCCTCTCGCTGCCTTCTTCTTTCAGCAGCTTCCGCGGCTGTCCTCCGGGACTCAGCAAGAACATCCTCGCTTATAGGATCATCTGAAATGCCAGAATGGGCATCTCTCTTTTGCCTCTTGGTCACAAGGCCACCAACGGCTTCATCATCATCATCTTCGAATACATTTTTGGTTCAAAGAAAAGAACTGTATGGAAGTTGTGATAAAGGACAAAGGGATGCGACGGAGGTACCTCCTGACTCTTCCTCGCGCATTACAACTGTTCCTTCTTCTTCTCCATTACTTGCCTGGGGCTCCTGCCTCTCTTCCTCTTCCTCTTGGTTGAATGGAACGAAGGTCTCGACTGCGAGATCTTTTCGCACTTTGCTGGGCATACGACCCTTGCCCTTGTCCTTGACAGAATGGGACCTCGCTGGGGGCGAGACTGGAGCACTCCTAGGGGAAGAAATCGTAATTCCCCTTTGCCTAGGTCTTTTCACTCTCGGCGCCGCAGTCGCTGGAGGGGACGGGTCATCTCTAGGAGGAGACGGAGCCGGAGGGTTGTCTATTAGCGAGTCAGCAAAAGTATTCATGGCTGCGCGAACCTTCGTTTCAACCTCGGCATCCATCCTCCATGCTAACCGGTACGCCTCCCCCTTCCTTCTGGTGGCAACAATAGTGTCCACCAGCGCTTTGGAGCGATCACCAGCTGCGAACCTCCGCACATGGCACTGAATAATACAGAATGAAAGCGTCAGTACAAGGAAATCAAAAAGCTTAAAGCACGCGAGGAAATTGCTTACCTCAGCAAACGCCTTGCTATATTTGACGACCTGCGTGTCACCTTTCCTGATGGCATCGACTTGTTCCTTCAGAATGAAATCGGGGCACAAATGATTCTCGCGGTCCAACAACGAGTAGCAACCGTACTCAGACTCGCTCAAACTGCAATTGGGACGAAACGGAAAAGAGTTTCTCTTGATCAAGGGGGCCCTTCCTGGCTGTGCCGCCGCCTCGGTCTCCCTCCTCGTTTGCTGGGCAAGCCAGTATGCGATCCAGTTCTGGGAATAACCACCATTGCGAGTCCCCGCAGGCTGCTCGAAGGGAAGATTGCTCATGAGGACCGTCTTGCACTCTCTTGCCAGCAAGCGCTTGTAGCACCCTCTGACGATAGACTGGGGCCAGATTGATGGGGCCACCGCATCGAAACCAAACTGAGGAGAGACTCGAGTGGGGTCAACATCCACTGTAAGCCTTTCATATCGTGGCGCGAGCTCACGAATATGCTCTGCAAGTGCAGGAAGAGAACCTCGCAGACACCAGCAAAAGAACTCACGATAGCGCTCGTGGAAATGCGATCCCTTTTCAAAGAGAAGGTCTTCTGACAAGACCATACCTTCGGAGGGGTATAGCTTCGGAAACCACCGCACATTCTCAACACGTGTGGCGTAAGGCCTGGCAGTGAACTCCCTTCGCTTGTCGCATATCAAGCTCCAAGTGCACTTGGTGTTGCTTGCCCCAAACCATCTCGCAGCCCTTCCGCTGTTGAGCGCTTTCGTCTCGCCTGGGGGACACCACTTCTCAAGTGAGAGGGGAGTTGGAGCATAAGACGGCCAGCGCTCAAAAACCCACATTGTCAAAAAGCTGATATTGACAAAGGTCAGAACATCGAGACGGCCGCGCGATTCCTTCATCGCCAGAACCAGCTGATCCAGCCTGTAATATAGCGTGCCCAAGACCAAGGGTCCAAGTGCGACTCTCTGGCCGAGAGCGAGCCTCACCGCAAGTGGCAGCACATGGTAGAAGACCCCGTCATGGGGGTGACCATCAATCAGAAATCTCGACAGCCAAGCACAAAGAAAAGCACAAAGGGTCAGGTGATAACCCTTGCCCTCTATGTAATTCTCGGCCTCCGGGTCCTCGCTCAAAAGCTTCTTAGTAATGCTGCTGCTCGCATAGTCTCGGAAGAAGTACTGCAACCACTTGTTCCAGGTATTCTTCGCAGACGTATCAACTAGCTGCCAGTTCGGAAGAGGTTTTGTACTGGTCCACCGAGTGGAGATTTTCTTCACCTCTGCTAGGCACTCCTCCATCTGCGCGTATAAGGTTAATTCCGCAGATGTCCTTAAGTGACTCAAGGGGTCCACCTCACCCATGGGGGAAAGCTCATACAGCATTTGAACGTCCTCGAGCGTGGGGGCAGCCTCGAACTCAGCAAAGTGAAATGTGTGAGTCGCAGGCGAATAGCGGGACAGAAGGTCTAGAAGCATGGACTGATCCAACTTCACGGCAGCACCCTTCATAGCACGAACAGCGAAGAAAATGCCGGCTTCATCAAGAGTTTCGGCGTAATTACCCAACACGTGGTCAGTCCACTCATCCATATAGTCCAACTTCTGGACAAACGCCTGAGTAGAAATCGCAGTATATGGGAAGTGCCCGTTCTCGATTCCCAATCGAACCACATCCTCGGAGCCAACTAACTCGAGCAAGGCTGAGTTAACTGGGCGAGTCAGGGTTAACAACTGCTCAACGGGAACAGGATCAGGCATCCTCTTCGCCTTCACCCTCGCGTGGTAAAAATCTTTCCCACCCAGAAAGGGGGCTTTTCGCCACAGAGACCGCGGAAGCTCCGGCATCTCTTCATCTTCCTTGGCAGGTCTGGTTACTCTTGTTTTGGCCATTCCTGCGAAAGGGCAAAAAAAAAAGGGGGGAGAAATACCACACCAGTCAGTTTGAATTTTGGAATTCGAGATCTATGCAACAGGAAGCAAACAGTTCCAGTGCCGATTTCAGAAATTGGGGAGTTGCAAGATCCAATATTGTTGAAAGATTAAGAACGAAGCAGGTTTAGAGATCAAAGCCTCTTCACACACTTCATGGGTTTACAGATTCAATGCGATTCAAGGCAAACACTGGTAGTTTAAATCAAGAGTAAACGAGGCCAACCTTGTTTCCTTGAAGCCTGCTTGGAGATGCACAATTGAAGAATACGATTTGCAGTCTTGAACTGATGATTGATTATCTGGATCTGCTCTCGAAGATCTCCGGGTACCATTCACTTTAAGAGAAAGAAGTGATGCTCTGCAATAATGGGATACAAGGTATTTATCCAAAAGAATGAGGGGTTGCGTCCCTTCAGTAGTCGAATCGCAACCGTCACCGTCGTGTCGCGCAATCACAGGACGGGCTGACGTCACGGCTAAAACCCTAAAGGTCAGACGGCACGACTCTAGGGGTTTTAGGTCATAATGACACGCACGGGGGCTGAACTTACCCGTATTTGAATTGGTGCGTGACGACGACGCGCATGTTGGTTTCTGCGCATGGAAGCCTATACAGCTGCAAGCCTTCACGCGCAGAAAGGGGGCTAATGTAGATACTGCTTTCTGACATGGCTAATCTTAGCCACGTGGCGATCATCCAGCACACCATATTGTGCTCCACACACACAGGATCACCAGCCGAGCTGATCCATGTGGGGGCTGCGAGACAGAGCCCTCGCATACCACTGCACGGGACTTGTAGGGATTTGTGGTTTGGAGGCTAGGGTAAGCCCTGTCGCGTGCGAGCCAAGCCCGCGCGCGACCTTTAGTAACTGTTTTGAGAGATCTATGGCACGAGCTCCCTAGACCCGGTCAATCCGGTCAAACCCGGTCAACCTCGTAACGGTTCCGGTACTCGCGCACCACGTGCTCTAACGGTTCCTATATACTCGGACGAACGTGCCGTTACGGTTAAGCTAATTAAGCCGCCATTAATGGGCGCATTAACTACACTACAACGGCCACGTTCTCCAGTATATATATATCGTTACTCTTTCCATACAAAGAGAACAACACTGCCATACGCGGAAGCTCTGCCAAACCTCTGTCTCTCTCTCAGACATTGCTATTGACTTACTCTCTCCCTACACACACCCCTATTCTTCCTGTGCGATCCCTGATCCACTACGTACGGTGTACACGGAGGTCTCCCTGCCGGAATCTCTTGTGCACAACAGTGAACCCTTTCTATTCTCCATATATCAAGAACTCATCCTTAGTTCTTCTCAAGTACATAAGGATGTTCTTTACAATTATCTAATGACTCCCATATAGATATGACTGGTATCTTCATGTCATTATCAAATGACATGTCTGGCCCTAGTACTTAACATAGTGTATCTTGTGAATCTTATTCATATGGTCATTTCTCAATCTAATTGGAAGGACAATTAGCCTTCAAAAGACTAAGTTCATTTGACATAGGTAAGAATCCATATTCTTTCACGTTGAACCGTTTCAACACCTTTTTCAATATATGTACTTCGACTTAAGCAAACAAATTTCTTGATTTATCTCTATAGATCTTTATGTAGGGTTTTGATAATGGATACGCCGCGGAATAAAAAATAATATATCCGATCAAGACCCTCCAAAGATCACAGGAAGAGAATTCATGACGATGGTAAAGGATTCGTGTTATGTACCTTGTAGGTCTCCTTTGATGACTTCTAACGCGAAAAGTATCACGTCTCTACGGTTGATCCACGCCTAGGATTGAGATCTATATCTTCCAATCTCCTTGTTCTAGCTAGGATGAATGGAAGAGGATGAATAAATCACGCAACGGAGCACCAAAGAGAGGGGCGGCCCTCTCTTCTTGGCCGCCGGGTAGGGGCGGACGGCAAGGGGGTTTCGGCCCTCTTGTTGTCTTGCTCTCTCCTTCCTTCTCTCCTAGTCAACTTATGTTATGAGCATTAGTTTTAGGGAAGGAAGCTAGGAGCATCCTTTATATAGTCCAACAACTCCTTGTTACTACATAAAGGCCCTCTCCTAATCCTACTCAAGTTCGGATTAGTCCAACTTGCATATTAGTCCTACTAAGTTAGCAAGTTGTTGCGATTTGATCCTTCTAATTAATTAATCATATTAATTAATTCCCTAGTCTAGTTCAATCCTATATGGCGTGTGATCCCATAGGTTTCTACTTAGTTGGTAGTAACTTTTTACTAATATGGAGCGGCCTCTAGCAAGACATCCATTCTAGCAAACTAATAGAAATAGTCATCCGACAAACCTTTTTCAAGTATTGTCTCATCCCTTTGTCTCAATATCCGGATTGGACATGAGACATACAAGTCACACTCGTATATCCAATCCATAGTTCCTCGATCCTTGGAATAGCCTTATTCGTGTAAATAACATCAATATCCTATATTGTTTATTTTAGTCTGGCCAGACATTCTATAAGCACTATCCCTCAAGTGGCCTAGAAAAACTCCCCCTTAGAACATGCATACAGGTCAGACAGTTTCAAGGCTTTGAATCCTGGTTCAAGGCCTTGAAAGCTTGTGAAACCTGATTCAAGGCTTTGAAAACTGGTTCAAGGCCTTGAAATAACTTAAATTTCAATTCCATGAAACCTTTGACCTTACAGAACATAGAAAGCAACTACAGTGTCTCAAAGCCTTGAAGCTTTGACACTTGTGTTACACTTGTGTTTCTGGCTTTCATCATCAAGGAACCAAAGCTCATCCTTTGTATATATATCCACATATTGATACCAACGAGCTTATGATCTATTAATCTCCCCCCTTGATGAAAGACAAAACACTGTTATTGAAGTTCAGAATTTTGAATATTTCCCTGCAACTCAAAAAACAACAAGTGATTCTCAAATACCAGTAATAGAACCAAACTATGCGGTCTTAACTTATCATGGCAACAAAACAACTACTCTTATAGAAATCTGATAGAGCCTTTAAGGAGCTATAATTATTTAGCATTTTCCGCATGTTGATATGTATTTAGAGAATGATTTGAGCCCAATGTTAGAGAATAAAGGTCGTTTTATCACTTGTTGTTCACCATGTGCTATATTGTTAGTCCGGGCGTTTTCTATGCATATTTCATTGTTATTTTTTTAAATATAATAGCTTGGTATATTTTTTCATGTTGTCTTGGAAGTAACGGATGCTAATCGTTTTATAGGAAGCATGGAACGAACTTCGGAAACAACGGGAGCTCAAGTGGAGTCAATAGAAGCCGAATTGGAGGAGATTTGATGACTAGTCTGCACTAATTTGATCATATCCGGAGTTCTACAATTAATTTTGGGGTGAGACCAATGCAAAATGAAATTAGACTCAAATAGATTTCCAACGATATTTCATGGATCTAAATCCAAGTTCGGGCGAAGAAGATATGACCCGGCAAAGTCAGGAGCAGATTTCAGGGGGCTATTGTGCAATTACTGAATAATTGTGCGGGTTTGGACTAAAGAAGGACCTAGGGACGGAAAAACAGAACATTCACGCATAGAGAGAGCCACGAAGAAGGAGGAGAGCAAGGAGACTTCATGGGGAACATCATCAGACAAGGAGAAGAGCCTGGACCGCAAGAACATCACGATTTCTAGCGTTTGATCTATTTTCTCTCTACTTTATTGTATGAACTATTAAAACAACATGTTAACTTGTGTTATGAGTAGCTAAACTCGTACCTAGGCATCTATGGGGAGCCTAGGGTTTATGTTTTGATGATATTTTCCGGATTTTGGATGAACTTTCATGCTAGGGTTATGATTTAATGAGGATTGTTTTGGTTTTCATCATGTTGAGTTCTTCCATTAACAAGTTAGGGCTAAGATGTATGAATTTGATTATCTATTTCTCCATTCAATCATGAACTAGGCTTAATGATGATCTTGGTAGCCTAATCATCTTGTTTATTGTGCTTAATTCTTAGTAAAGTAGGAGTCATGACCCAAATTGCTAATTAATTAGTGAGTGTGTGAAAGTAGCTCTACCCTAGTTGGGATGAGTAAACAAGATCATTCTTAATCAATTAGTCTGAAAGGTGAGTTGAGTAGGAATGGCTAGAAGAGGGTGGATTCGGTAGGAAATAGTGAGGTGTACGTATGGTGATGGTCTGAGAGGACGTTATTCTGTGCATGATCGTTAGCCTAATAGAATGTATCGGTCAACACTATTGGCCTGAGAGGGACAGAACGGTACCGGTTTGTAGAATGAAAAGAGACTGAGAGGTAATTGTCAGTGCCATTACCCAGCATAGGTTAGTAAGTATCATCGTGTTAGAACATGAAATTCGGACTTGTCAAAACTACCCTAGGTGATCTATAGATTGCCTAGTCTCATCTCTTTTGATTTAAATCATTTCTTTTGCGTTAGGTTTACTTGTTGATCTAGTCACTTGATTGAGAGTGCCAACACTCCAGTCACAACCATTTTTACCGGTTACTTAGGTAAATTTAATTTAATTGTTAAATCTAGAGCAAAGTAAACATCCTTCCATTGGGTTTGATAACTTGGAGTCCAAAATACTCCACTTTATTACTTGACTGTACACTTGCGCGGCAACGCGTAGTTTACACTCGTCAAGTTTTTGGCGTCGTTGCCGAGGAAGGCATTGGTTAATACTCTAGTTTAGAGATTAGTTTAATTTTTCTTTTGTTTATTATTTATTTAATTTCTGATTTGTTTTCTGAATTGCGTTTCAGGTTCTCAGTGTATGCACCGGATCTCTAGAGACCTTGTGCCCCCATTTTAAGACCCAGAACAACTATTCAGAACTCCGAGAAGAGGTCCAAGACAGATCGCAATGGGTGACAATTGACTAACGCTCAACTGAATCACAAGTTGACTGAACTTCAAGAGAAACTTGATGAGTAGCAGAACCAGATGCCCTACAAAAAATTGGGGCAAGCTTTGGTTGAAAAGTTTCAGTCAACTCAGAGAGGACACAAGCCAGCTATAGTGGTGCCAGACATTCAAGCTGAGCACTTTGATTTGATGCCTGCCACAATCAGGACAGTGCAGAATCAGTTTCCTTACTATGGGAACCGGGATGAAGACCCAAATGATTTCATTTGAAAGTTTGAAGCTTACATCAAAACAGTGAAGTACAAGAACGTGACCCCAGAGACACTGAAGTTGATTTTGTTTCCGTATTGTCTGAAGGGAGCGGCAGAGAAATGGATCGAGTCCAGGGAGCCAGAATCGATCACCACATGGGAGCAATGTGTTAACGAGTTCATGAACAAGTTCTACCCAGCGCAGCGTGTCATTGGCTTACAGGAAGAGATTCTTGGTTTTCAGCAATGAGACAGTTGTAGAAGCATGGGACTGTTTCATGAGGACGATAAGCAAGTGTCCGAATCATAATTTTGGTGACTACAAGATCCTACAAGTCTTCTATCACGGCTTGGAGCGTCCCAACCAGGATCTATTGAACAGGGAAGCAGGTGGTAACTTCTTGTACATGGTTGACAAGGATGGAGCATATGCTTTGATGAAGCAAATTGAAAAACAGGATGCTCAATTCTATGCCTCTAGGAGGTTGTCCAAGTTACCCGAGCCAAAGAACGATGAGTGGAAAGATGGGATAACGAAGATGGTGTCTGATATGGCAAAGCATGTGTATCAGGATAAGAAGAAAGTGTCTGCAGTAGAGGAGCAAGAGTTTGATGCAGCTTTGACTCAAGCTGCTAATGAGGACGTCAGCTATGTGGGGGCACATGGACAACGCAACTGGAATCAGGGGAACTACAGGCCAGGGACCAGAGATCATCCAGGATTCAGGTATGGAGATCAATCTGGAGCTTCATATGCACCCGGATTTCAGCACAGGCCAACTGTGCCAGCCATTCAGGCGCCACCACCATTAGCTGCAGGTTAGAATGCTGAGATGACAGATCTCAAGAACATGATGTATCAGATGGGATAGAATTTGAATACCTTCACTTCTCATGTGAAGACATTGACAGCTGATTTGCACATCACGAAGACCTCACTTCGTAAATTGGAGGTGCAGGTAGGACAGATCGCCACTCAACTCTCCTCTTGAGCACCAGGATCCTTGCCGTCAGATACTGAATGTGCGTCAGGTGAACGCCATCACCACTTTTAGTGGGATAGTTCTTGATGATCCCCCATATTCGAGCCACGCCAGAGCTGAAGACTCAAAGGCTCGGGAGCATGAGGTCTTTGACAAGACCCCTGTCATGATCCCCCAATCAAAGGGCGTGACTCCACATGCTGATGATGAGGTAACACCACCACCACCTTCTATGTCTAAGAATCTTCCATATCCTCTTAAGGCAAGAAAGAATAAATATGACTCTGAGGAGTACAAAAGGTTCAGGAAGTACATGAAACAGTAATTGAGGCAGTCAAGATGATGCCTAAATATGCAAAGTATATGAAGGATGCAATTTCAGGAAAGAGCGGTTCCAGACATTGAGCCAGTTGATTTGACCGAGCAGGTGAGCTCACGTGTGAGGCATGGTTTGCCTCATAAACAGAAGGATTCGGGAAGCATTGTGATAGAAGCTAACTTGGGAGGAGCTTACACAGGACAGACCCTATCTGATTTGGGGGCTAGTGTCAACCTATTGCCACTTTCAGTCTTTCAAAAGCTGGGAGTAGAAGCTCGTTCCACATGGATCAACCTTTAGTTTGCTGACAAGTCGTGCAAGAGAGCCTATGGTGTGGTGGAAGATGTGTTGGTAAAGGTAGGGAATTATATTATCCCTTCAGATTTTGTTATTCTTCAGATGCTTGTGGGAGATGTTCCGATCATCCTGGGTGGACCCTTTCTGGATACCGGTCGGACTCTCATTGATGTTGAGAATGGAGAGTTTATCTCGAGGATCAATGATGCGTGGGAGACCTTCCGGGTTTCTAAGACGACTCCACATCAGTCTCAAGAGAAGACACAGATGCCAGTGGTCGTGCAATCAGTGCACAAGAGTTCTGAGGTGGTTCGTGTTGAGCCACCAGATTCAAACTCTAAAGTCCATCGAGTTGTGTTGAGGATCCAACATAGGAAGCTGGAAGATAGGGCACGGGGTGCCAAGCCACCTGTGTAGGGGCTATGAGGTAAGTGGGTCGGGCCGTCGACCTTAACTTGCAAGCGTTGATTGGGAGGCAACCCAATGTAGTTCGTCATTATTTCCTTTTTGTATTCTATTTTTATTTTTTTTAGTCATACTTGATTTTTGAGGGGTGAGAGAGAGCGGTTTAAAATTTTCTATGAGTGTGCAGGACACAGGTACCGAAGAACCCTCTGGATTCCCTTTCTTGATGCATGTGCACAATTTTGCACGAAAAACGAGGAACAACGAGCTAACCAGACAAATTGTGCTTGATAAAGGAGATACTCGAGGTCGAGGAGTAGCCAATTAGTTGTGAGGAACATGGTAGCGAGTTGGAGTATCGGGTTTGCACGCATCGGAATCCGGAGTGGAGACAAGTTCAAGAGCTTTAAAGGTGAGATTCTTGCACAAGGAGAGAGAATTTGAGAAGAAACAGAAAATTCCCTGGATTTGGGAATTTTTTAGTCAAAATGGATTCCCCGTTGAATATGGAGTTCATCGGTGCGAGAATCGAGCGAATCGGATACCGGATGAAGAACCTAGAGCAAAAACAAAGTGGGAGAAGTTCAGTGATTTCGGCACCCATTTCGCGCCGAAATGGGGGCCGAAATCAACCCATTTCGGGCAGAAATCAAACAGATGAACTGTTTTCAAATCGCCCAGCGATCCGAAATCGTCCGGGCTGCTCACTTATGGGGGTATTTTGGTACTTTGGGGGTGTTTAAAGACTAAAACCGGCCATGAAGTGTCCCAACACCCCCAGTTCTGATCAAAACTCATCTTATCTTCATCTTCGTCCTCTCAAACCCTCAAGAACACCCACACACCCAAAACCCAAAACTCAACGAAATTGAAAAAAAAAATTGGGTTTTGCTCGTTGTAAACCCAACAACAACATTAACTCTTGAGTTATTGAGAGATAGGGAACGGTTTGAGTGTGAGGGAATTCAAAGAGGAAGAGCTCCAAGAAAGAAAATTTTCTGATTCGTTGACTTGGTGGGGGATTCGGCCTTAGCTCAAGAAAGAACTTTCGATGGGGACACCGAGGAGCACAAGGAGGTAGTCTTGCTTCACCTCGCTCAAGTTTTTGAAAAATTGATCGACCAATCGGTCCATTCTTGACAATTTTTTGCAAAACCGGTCCCGTAAGAACGATACTCCGGGACCGTAGGTACCAAAATCTCTCTCTCTCGCTTTAATTTCTTGCTTAAGCACTCTTAGGGCTTAAATTTCTTGAAAAAACTTTACTTGCTCTTTACTTGTACATTGGGATACTTGATTAGTTCACTCTAGACCTCACGTGCACTCGTCTTTTCTTTTGTCTATCATTATGTATACATCGGGAAGTGCTAAGAGGATACGGGGTATAGTGGTTGATGATCACCCCATCTTCAATCATGAGGAGGATGTAGTTATGAGTGAGGAGGAGAATGTGGACGAGGGAGACGGTTCTGGCAACCGCCCTCAGGTGCCTCCGTCTCCAATTTGTTATGAGTTGAACCAGGATATGCCTCCACTTCCACAGATTGGGTTGAGGGGTAAGGCTGCAAAGGATGTTGACCTCTACGCTATCTGCAGTACCAAATTCTGCAGCTTCAGGTTTGTTAGTGCAAATTCCCATAAGGCATATTGCACTGATGCATTCTTGAAGAGGGTAGGGACTCCTGAAACCCCTTCCCGCCAAGAGTTAAAATGCTAAAACAGCTTAAGGATCTCTACAAGAATGAGAGGATAGATGGGTGGTTTAAAATTTGTAAGAAGTCTAGCTCCGCTCTTGCCAGAGAGATTCTTGTAAATGCTCGTTTTTATGAGGAGGGAGAGGGAGATGATAAGAGGCAAGTGTATTGTCAGCGCGCCTATATATTCATCACGCCCGAGACTATAGCGTCCTCCATGCACTTCAAGCCTCTCAAGGATGAGATTTGCGCCTACCATGAGACCGTTAGGAGGTTAGATGTGGTTGAGGTAGTGAGTGCCTTTTGTTTTGAGGGGGTTCCTGGAGCGAGGTGGAATGAGAGACCCACTTTACCTGAGTGGAATGTTGCTAGGAAACTCGTGCTTCCACGTGCGAGGTGATTGTGAGAGCTTCTTGAGAACTGGGTTTATGGCGTCATCGCTCAACCCACGTACTCCTTCCATCTTTGCACCATGGCTTACTATTTTTGGATGGGTAAGCGTATCAATGTCCCGTACCTCATTTATCATTTTATTATGGAGAGGAATGAGAACTATAACCGTATATCTCTCGGGCACACTTTCTTGCTCCTAAAGCTAGCACAAGATACTAAAGCTAATTTGAGTGGTCTAGAGTATGACCCTAAGGATAAGAAGAAGAAGTTAGATGCGTCGCGCACTTGGGAGAGAATACCCGACCCCCTCAAAGGCCAAATACCTTTTGAATCCCCACAACCTAGCAGAGACCACGCGAGTAGCTCGAGCTCCAACATGGAGCAAAAGTTCAACACGCTCATGCATATGATGGAGTCTCAGAGACTCCAAGCTGATGAGGATAGAGCTAGGGAGAGGAGACATTTTGAGCACATCCGTAGTAGTCAGCGCCAGTTGGGCCGCGGTATGGAGTCACTTAGCTATGACTGTGTCCAGCAGGGTGGGTGGATTCAGGACTTGGCTGTGGCGGCCAATGTCCAGTTGCAGCACCCACATACCTACGATGGATTGTTCCATTACCAGTCTGATGTATACCCAGAGTCGAGTCTCGACGTCCGAGTTGAGGACGAAGGGAGGACTCATTCCGAGTAGACCCACCGGCCCTACGCTTAAGTAGTCGATTCCTCTTGATTTCACTTTGTTTTTTGTTGAGTAAAATGAAGCGCTTAAGTGTGGGGGGGGGGGGTTAGCTACCCGCTAGTTAGCCATTGCATAGCCTTGTTACATGTAGTCTAGTGAGTAAGTTTTGCATGTAGTTGTCGAGTCGGTTAGTTTTGCATGTGCATGTTTATTTTATGCATTGTATATATATATATTGTTGCACTTTTATTTATTGAGTCCACCTACCTTATTTTGTTGGTTAATCGAGTTGGCTAGTTACATATAGTGTCTAAAAAACAAATAAAATAATTAAAAAAAAAAAAAAAAAAAAAAAAAAAAAAATCCTAAAAATTGATTTTTTTTAGAAAGGGCAATTGAAGAGAGTGAATGTGGAGAGGGATTAATGATAGTATTCCCTAGGTAGTATGAAAATATGAGGTGAGGTAGACGCGAGAATATGGAGTAGGAAGGCTATAGGACCAATGCACTTGAGAATTATGAGTAGTTGTCTCTCAGACTACTTATCCTACTAGCGCTACACCACCGTCACTTAGGTAGTCGTCAACCCTCCTCGTAGTGGAAACGGAACAGCTGTGCGAGTGATTTTTGTGGGGACCTCATGTCCCGTATCCATCGCCTAGGTCCACTAGTTACCCCAATTTGATCCATTTACCCCTTTTATTCACAACCTCTAGCCTAGGAAGCTATTCCTTGTGACTTTCATCACTAGTTAGAATGGTCCCTTCTTATGCGTCATGATAGAGGGAGTCGAGTTAGGGAGGTTCGTTGAGGGTGAGCTGATATTATACATCTTGAGTGGATTCTCTTACATGTCATCTTTTGAGGGGATGTGAGGGTGAGTTAGAGACAGTAGCACACTTCGGTGTGGCGGTGAGTCGTGTCCTTACACCACGATCACCGGTGGAGTGCCCTAGTGCGTGACATTCTTTCTGCACGATATGGGTTGGGGTTGGTTGATCTTATAGGAGGACTTACTTATGCTTCATTTACATTCTCTATATCTTAGGTGATGAGGAGGATTGGTTGGAATTAGCACGTGTTACATTGACTACCGGGTTCGCGATATGCTTTACATCGAGTGTGGGGGTGTCGGCATAGATTCAATTACATCATTGATTTGACACATTCCACCCCCACGTTATCTATTGTGATATTTGATCTCCTTGGATATTGTTATCATCATTGGTGGCTCCATGTGATTATTGTTGAAAAAAAGAAAAACATAAATTGAAAGTGAAATGGAATAGGGAGCCGAAAATTAAACTTCATGAATACAGAGGAGACGAGCTATGAGTTTTGATCAATTCTTCACATTTGTGGCCGCAAGAACGGCGTTGCACCAAGATTGAGGGAATGATGGCCGGAGTAGTGAGATTCGGTGGGGTTTCTTGGATTTTGGTGAGGGAGTGTGTAAATGGGCTTTTGTGAGATGTATCATGACGTATAGGCATGCGCTTCTAAATATCATAGCCTACCCGTCCTAAGCCTTCAACAATTGAAACCCATGTATAAATAGCTCGGATGGTAGGTGCTAGGGATACGTTTGATGAGTGTGCTCAAGCAACTTATTTTGTGTTCGTGCCCGTTCTGTCTGACGAAACTTGCCGCAAGTTCTGCCGATCACCGAAGTTATAGAATCTTCTAGGGAAAGTGAGAGCCTTATGACATGTCGGTTTGTTCTTCGAGATTGCCCAATCTCTAACTAAAATGAAAAAAATATTTGTTCTTTAATTCCTTGCATTGTACATATTTGAGTTGCATTGTACATATCATGTAGTTTGCATAGTCGTGTCTTTGTGTATTGAGTAGCGAGTCGTGTCGGCTAGCGGAAAGTGAAGTATGCAAAGTGGTGGGGTATGCATTGGTTTGGTTGTGGTATGTATGCAATGTGTCAAGTGCGGGAGTCTTGTGCTTCATGGTTGCTCGGGACGAACAAGAGAGTAAGTGTGGGGGAGTTTGATAGCGCCTTTTAGGAGATATAATTCTTTTGCATTTACCACATGTTAATATGTATTTTGAGAGTGATTTGAGCCCAATGTTAGAGAATAATGGTCGTTTTATCACTTGTTGTTCACCATGTGCTATATTGTTAGTACGGGTGTTTTCTATGCATATTTCATTGTTATTTGTCAAATATAATCGCTTGGTATGTTTGTTCATGCTGCCTTGGCAGGAAAAGATGTTAATCGGTTGATAGGAAGCATGGAACGAACTTCGGAAACAACGGGAACTCAAGTGGAGTCAAGAGAAGTCGAATTGGAGGAGATTCGATGACCAGTATGCACTAATTTGATCATATCCGGAGTTATACAATTAATTTGGGGTGATACCAAAGCAAAATTAATGTAGACTCAAAGAGCTTTCCAACGATAGGTCACGGAGCTAAATCCGAGTTCGGGCGAAGAAGATATGACCCGGCGAATTCAAGAGCAGATTTCAGGGGGCTATTGTGGAATTACTGAAGACTTGTGCGGGTTTGGACTAAAGAACGACCTAGGGACGGAAAAACAGAACATTCACGCATAGAGAGAGCCACGAATAAGGAGGAGAGAAAGGAGACTTCACTGGGAAACATCATCAAGCAAGGATAAGAGCCCGGATCGCAAGAACATCACGATTTCTAGTGTTAGATCTATTTTCTCTCTACTTTCTTGTATGAACTATGAAAACAACTTGTTAACTTGTATTATGAGTAGCTAAACTCATACCTAGGCATCTATGGGGAGCCTAGGGTTTATGTTTTGATGATATTTTCCAGATTTTGGATGAACTTTCATGCTAGGGTTATGATTCAATGAGGATTGTTTCGGTTTTCATCATGTTGAGTTCTTCCATTGACAAGTTACGACTAAGATGTATGATGTTGATTATCTATTACTCCATTCAATCATGAAATAGGCTTAATGATGATCTTGGTAGCCTAATCATCTTGTTTATTGTGCTTAATCCTTAGTAATGTAGGAGTCATGACCTGAAATTGCTAATTAACTAGTGAGTGTGTGAAAGCAACTCTACCCTAGTTGGTATGATTAAATAAGATCATTCTTAATCAATTAGACTGAAAGGTGAGAGTAGGAATGGCTAGAAGATGGTGGATTTGGTAGGAAATAGTGAGGTGTACGTATGGTGATGGTCTGAGAGGACGTTATTCTGTGCATGTTCGTTAGCCTACTAGAATGTATCGGTAGAAAGTGTTGGCCTGAGAGGGACATAACGGTATCACTGTGTAGAACGACTAGAGTCCGAGAGGTAATTGTCAGTGCCATTACCCAGCATAGGTTAATAAGTATCATCGTGTTAGAACATGAAATCCGTAATTGTCAAAACTACCCTAGGTGATCTACAGATTGCCTAGTCTCATCTATGTTAATTTATCTTGAATCATTTCGTTTGTGTTAGTTTTACTTGTTGATCTAGTCACTTGATTGAGGGTGACAACACTCCAGTCACAACCATTTTTACCGGTTACTTAGGTAAATTGAATTTAATTGTTAAATCTAGAGAAAAGTAAACATCCTTACCTTGGGTTCGATAACCCGGAGTCCAAAATACTCCACTTTATTACTTGACTGTATACTTGCGATATTACGCGTTAGTAGATCCGCGTCACAATCACATGCAAGAACCAGCATCCTACAATATCCATAATTATTAAAAAGACTTAACAAAACTTAAACACAATAATCCTCTCACCCTTTTTGACTTTCATCAAAAGAGTAGAAGGAATGTAGAATCTTGTTCAGAGTGTTTTAAAAAACAAAAAAAAATAAAGCACTTCAGGACTTGGAGGAAAGAAAAGATAGAAAGAATAAGAAAGATAGGTTTGAAGTAGGTATGGCAACGGGTCGGATCTGGATCGGATCAGGCCCAGCCCGATCCAAATCCGACCAAAAGTAATGAGATCCAGATTCGATCAAGATTCGTTCGGGTCATCACCGGATTCGGATCAAATCGGATCAGATTTCATTAAGCTGATCCAAATTCGATCCGTAGATCCGTGTAGTACGTGGCCGAATCAGATTCTGATCCAATCCGGCTCGATTTTTCAATAAAATAGAAAAATAACATACAAAAATAAATACTATTTCATACTCTAAGGCATGTTCGTAAGTTATGAAGCCTTATAAACAAAAGAAGTAGCTTTGTAGGTTGGAGTTACTATAGTACTCTTCTTGGAAATTTAAATGAGGAAGTTATATGGGTATATTTGTAAAGCACACATATACGTCAGATTGGATCGGGTCGGAACCCGGTAGATCTGCCCTCAGATCCCAATCCATATCCGAATCCGTTTGGGTCTGGCTTTCCAAATCCAAATCCGATCCATTTTCAATTGGATAGGATTCGGATCGAATCCATTCGGCTCGGATTACTCGGATCTCGGATCGGAACGGATTGCCATCCCTAGTGAACAATTAGCTTGATATCATCATCAAATGTTTGAACGTGGATAAAGTAACCTCTTCATAGAGCAGATACACTAGCATTGATTTAGATGAGATAATTGGAGAAGCTCTCAAGAAGCAGAATAAGAAGAAGAAGAAGAAGAAATCAGACCCTATTGTTCTTATTTTTAAGGATCTTTTTTGAGCAATCTAAGGATGAGGCTGGTGTTGAGGAAACAGTTGCAGAGAGTGCTGAGAAGGAAGCTGCTGATTTGGATAAGGTTATTTATGAAGTGATGGAAAAAATTCAAGCTGAAACTGAGGAAGCACAGGGTGAGGAAGCTGATGAACAAGGTGAACAAAGAGAAGAATAAGCTGAAGCTGAAGAAGACTCAAAAGCTGAGACAGCTGAGGAAGAACAAGAAGAGGTTCATGACATGGGAAAGGGAAAAGCTAAGCTTGGAAAGAAATCTGCAAAGAAGGATGCTGAAGCTGAATATTCAAAGCCTTGAAATTAGGGATGGCAATCCGATCCGATACGAGATCCGAGTAATCCGAGCCGAATGGATTGGATCCGAATCCGATCCAATTGAAAATGGATCGGAGTTGGATCTGAAAAGCCAGACCCAAACGGATTTGGATCTGGATTGGGATCTGAGGACAGAAATACCGGGTTCCGACCCGATCCGATCCGACGTATATGTGTGATTTACAAATATACCCATATTAATTCCCCATTTACATTTCCAAGAATAATACTATAGTAACTCCAACCTACAAAGCTACTTCTTTTGTTTATAAGGCTTCATAACTTACGAACATGCCTTAGTGTATGAAATAGTATTTATTTTTGTATGTTATTTTTCTATTTTATTGCAAAATCGAGTCAGGTTGGATCAGAATCTGATTCGGTACGTACTACACGGATCTACGGATCGGATTTGGATCATCTGAATGAAATCCGATCCGATTGATCCGAATCCGGTGATGACCCAAACAGATCTGGATCGAATCTGGATCGCATTAATCCTGGTCGGATTTGGATCGGGCTGGGCCTGATCCGATCCAGATTCGACATGTTGCCATCCCTATTGTTCTCCAAACCTTTGAACCTAGTGAAGTCAGTAGATAGGTCAAATAACCCTTGTCTCAAATCCTCCACTCCATCTTCCGGAACTTCAGCCCTATCCAGTATTTGAGAGAAATCCGAATTACCAGACACTCTTGGGGTTGTAGAAGCTCTAGGTTTGATAAAATCCTTCTCTTCAATTCCTTAGCACTCAGTTCAGAATAGAATTTCAACTTTCCTTTGACAGTTTGAACTATCCCAATCCTTTGAAGAGATGCCTCATCCACCAACCCAAAACCAGTTGTAGTTTTATCCTCATATTCCAAAGGGACTTCAAAGTGTTTCAAAAACAAAGGTAACACATTGGCATAAGGAAGGGAATGGTTCCTAGTCCTAGTGCCACAGTAAACCATATGCTCCATCAAAACAGTAGGGAGATCAACTTCAAACCCTTGACATATCAGATACATGAGAATCAACACCCTATCTGTCACCAATTCATTGGAATACTCCCTAGGAACTACATATCTCATAATAATAGAAAACAAAATTTTTAGCCTCACAAGTAAACACAGAATGTGTTAACTATTTTGGTTCAGTAGGGGTTCCTTCCAAGAAAAACAAGGCTTTAGCTTTCTCCAAAATATATTTCCTATCGGGATGATCATTAATCCTATACTTTCTAGGAACTCCCAATAATTTGGCAAAAACTCTGTGATCCAACTTAATATCAATCCCAGCAACTTTAGATGTCAGAATGTAATTGTCACTATCATCCAATTCTTGAACTAAGTTCAGATAGAAAAGTCTAGTCAGCCTAGGGTAAGCCTTAGATGGTGGATTTAAAAAACTCCCAACAGATGATTCTCTCAAATTCTTAATGTAGTATAAGTCTAATATATCGAATAACTCAGTACTAACTAGACTAAAGAAAGATATCTTGGATTATGCATACCCATCCATCCACACAGTCTTAACTTCTGAATTGACAAACCAAGAATCAGGTAAAATGTTCTAACCAAAATTTGTAGCTTTATTGGTCTTTAGTGCACTGTGTTTCACTCTTTTCTTCTCTGAAGTTCTTTCATCCTTCTTCTCATCATCTTTCTTTTCCTTTGAAGATTGTGCACTCTTCTTATCACTTTTCTCTTCAGCCACTTTCTTCTTCTTGCTTGCTTAATTTTTCTCCCTGATCCTTACTCCCCTGTTCTTTATCTTCACCGCTTCTGTTGCAGACTCAGATTTTGACCCAGCCTCTGGTTCTTCCTGAACTTTCTTTCCCTTCTTGACCTTCTTTGAGGGTGGTGAAGTCTCATGTACACTAGTTGTCTCTTCTGAATCTGATCCATGAATGGTGATCTTTTTGTAAGCCTTCCTCTTTGTCCTCTTTGTGGAAGTCTGTCCTTGTTGCTTGATCCTATCAGATTTTTGCTCCATTTTGGTGAGTTTGAGAGGGTTTGAGAGAGAGAAATAGAAAGTTTGACAGGTACGAAGAGAAGAAAGGTGAAAATGAAAGAAATAAGCCCTGAAGTTGGCTTAAGTAGGTAGAAGAGTTTGATTTAAAAAGGCATTTCATGCAAATCAGATTGCAAAAGATTTCATGAGATATTTTTTGGGATATTTCGTCAAAATCTCTGAACATTTGAAATATTCTGTAGTTATCTAAAAAGATATTACAAAATATTTCGTGATCCATTTAAAAAAAACGTATATCCACTTAATCAAAGCAGTTGAACAAAAGTTCAAAGCTTTGAGAAGTTGCAGAACATAACAGAAACCTTCAAAGCTTTGGGCATACTTTCAAGGCTAAGAAAGTATGATCTCAAGGCTTTGAGATTTACACATATAATACACATAGAAACTAATAATCCACCTAAACCAATATATCCTTGTTCAAGACACCCAATTCTAGCCTTAGGGATGCAAACCTCTCATCTGGCAATGGTATAGTGAAAATATCAGCTATTTTCATAGTAGTAGAAATAAAAGATAGAACAACATCACCTTTTTCAGCATGATCTCTAAGAAAATGATGTCTCACATCTATGTGCTTTGTCCTTGAATGCTGAACTGGATTCTTTGATATAAAAATGGCACTTGTACTGTCACAGCTGACAGGATCATTTCTGAATTCATATCCAAGATCTCTTAGCTGTTGAGAAATCTATAAGACCTGCGAACAACAGGCTCCTTCTGCAATGTATTCAGCTTCTGCAGTTGAAAGAGAAACTGAATTTTGCTTCTTTGAATGCCAACTAATCAATGATGAACCAAGAAATTGGCAGCATCCTGAAGTGCTCTTTCTGTCTACTTTCTATCATGCAAGTCTGCATCTGAATAACCACTCAACATAAAGTTAGATATTCTTGGATACCAAAGCCCCAAGTCTTTGGTTCCATTCAAGTATCTGAAAATCCTTTTCACATCAATCAAATGACTTTCTTTAGGATCTGCTTGAAATCTAGCACACATACATACACTAAACATAATATTTGGTCTACTGGCAGTTAGATACAGAAGTGAACCAATCATACCTCTGTAATCCTTTTGATTCACACTCTTACCACTTGTATCCTTGTCTAAGGATAATGATGAACTCATAGGGGTCTTCACTACCTTGGATTGAGACATGTTATATTTATTTAACAGTTCCTTGGTGTATTTCTCTTGATGCACAAAGATTCCCTTCTTCAATTGACGTACATGAAGTCCAAGAAAGAAATTCAGTTCTCCCATTAAACTCATCTCAAATTCCCTGCACATTAGACTTGAAAACTCTTTTGAAAGAGCATAATTAGTAGCACCAAATAGAATATCATCAACATATATATGTACTACTATCAAATCCTTTTCATGATTCTTGATAAAAAAGAGTTTTGTCAACAAGCCCTCTCTTGAAATCATTTTCAAGTAAAAACTTAAAGAGTATGTCATACCAAGCCCTTAGAGCTTTCTTAAGTCCATACAAGGCTTTGTCTAATTTGTAAACATGATCAGAAAAATTATCATCTTCAAAACTTGGTGGTGAGCAACATATACTTCTTCTTGTAAATATCCATTTATAAAAGCACATTTGACATCCATTTGAAAAAGCTTTATATGTTTATGTGATGCAAATGCAAGAAGTATTCTGATAGCTTCTAACCTTGCAACAGGGGCAAATGTCTCCTCATAATCAATTCCGTCTTCTTGATTATATCCCTGTGCAACCGGTCTTGCTTTGTTTCTCACAACCTTTCCATTTTCATCAAGTTTGTTTCTGAACACCCATATTGTTCCAATCACTGATTGATTCTTTGGTCTAGGAACCAAATTCCATACTTTGTTCCTTTCAAACTCATTCAGCTCATTCTGCATTGCAATGATCCAATATGCATCTTATAGTGCTTCTTTTGCATTTTTGGCTCAATAATTGATACAAAAGCACTGAAAGCACACAAATTCTTCAATTGACCTCTTGTCTGAGTTTTGTTGGTTGGATCTAATATAATGTTGTTTGCGGGATGATCTGATAAGTATTTGAACTTCTTTCTAGGTGTCCAGGTATATAATCCTTCAAGGCTTTGAGATCTTACACAATATAAGGAGCATCATATGTTATGTCAGTCTCACTCTCAAGGCTTTGAGATTTTGGTTCAGCAGGAGGTTCAAGGCCTTGAGATTCTTCTGAGTGTTTCTGCAAAACAGTTTTGATTCCTTTATCTTTCTCATAATCATCATCAGCCTCATACTTGTTCAAGTTGAGATCTGCAAAATTTTCACTCATAAAGTTATCAGTACTTTCATCAAAAATCACATGAATATTCTTCTCTACAATCTTATTTCTCTTATTTAAACTCTATAAGCTTTGCTAGTTTGAGAATAACCAAGAAAAACACATTCCTCACTTCTAGCATCAAAAGGCTTAAAATAAGAAACACTTGGCTTTTTGCCTTTGAAAAGTTCATAAGGAGTTTTCTTCAAAATAGGCATGATCAAAAATCTATTGAGCACATAATTGGCAGTATTGACAGATTCTGCCCACAAATACTTTGGCAAATTACTTTCAAGTAGAATGGTTCTTGACATGTCATCAAGAGTTCTATTTTTCCTCTCAACTACTCCATTCTGCTGAGGAGTTCTAGGTGTAGAAAAGTTGTGTGAGATGCCATGCTTTGCACAAAATAAATAAAAATTAAGCTGGTCAAATTCTCTACCATGATCACTTCAGATAGATGCAACAGGTAAATTTTTCAAAGTTTGAAGTTCTCCACAAAGCTTTGAGAATTCAGATAATGCTTCAGACTTATTTCTAATAAACATAACCCATGTAAATATGAAATAATCATCAACCACAACAAGCATATATCTCTTACCTTTTGGCGTTTGAACCCTCATAGGACCACATAAGTCCATATGCATCAATTTTAAAGGTCTAGAAGTAATTACAAAGTTCTTTCGCTTGAATGAACTCTGGGTCTGTTTACCTAGGGTACATTCCTTGCAAGTCTCATCATCTTTGAATTTCAGGATTGGTAAGCCTCTTACCAGATCTTTTTAGATGAGTTTGTTCATGGTATGCATGCTTATATGACCAAGATTTCTATGCCAAAGCTTTGAGTCATCCTTCAAAGCTTTGAGACATTTCAGACTTTCACCTGCAATTTTTTTAAGTACATAAAGCATAAACATTGTGTGACCTAGGAGCAGTGAGTATGAAATTGCCTGATTTTTCATCTTGCAC
Source organism: Linanthus parryae (assembly GCA_023055425.1). NCBI lineage: Eukaryota > Viridiplantae > Streptophyta > Magnoliopsida > Ericales > Polemoniaceae > Linanthus > Linanthus parryae. Next base: position 5,979,100 of record JALGPY010000009.1, read on the forward strand.
CACACATTTCTCCTTGTCAAATATTACCTTATTTCCTTTATCACAAAGCTGAGATATACTCAACAAATTATACTTAAGACCATCAACTAAATGAACATCTGAAATTGACCTTGCAGAGTGATTACCAATACTACCTATACCAATGATGTTGCACCTTGCTTTGTAACCAAGTGTGATTGTTCCTCATGATTGCTCTTTAAGCTCAGTGAATAAATATTTATTTCCACTCATGTGTCTGGAACATCCACTATCCAAAATCCATTTCTGATTCTTCTAAGCTTTGGTGACATCCTGCAAAATTCAAACAATGCCTTAACAGGCTATTGGAACAAGTGTAGAATTTGGACTCGTACTCATTATCAACCATGTTAGGTGGTCTAATTCCTTTTGGAACCCAAATTTTTTCACTTGTCCCTAAATTTGATAAGGATAGGTGTTCCTCATAATGTGAGGTTATGTCCTTCTAAAGAAACAAGTTAATTTCACATGTCCAATATTACCACAATATTGACATTTTGGAGAATGTCTGCTTCCTGATTTTACAAATGTTGTTTGGTTTCCTTTTGGAAAATTTGGATTATAACCAATTCCACTTTTGTATACAGAATGCATACTTCCTCCAAGCATAAGATTTAACTTATGTTCTGAGCCAGCAAAGGTTGAAAGAATTTTTTGGATTCTTGAAGCTTACTAGTCAATGAAGTGTTATGTTGTTCTAAATCATCTGAATGACTCTTTTGATCAACATATTTATCAGTTAAAAGAGAGTTTTGATCAACAACTTCTTTGACTTGTGATTTCAAAGCTTTGAATCTACTGTCCAAGGCTTTGAAGTCACTGTCAATTTTCAACTTAGTAGCTTCAAGACATTTGTTTTGAAAAAACCAACTCTAAATTTTCTTTTGATTTCTCATGAACTTTTACTGTAAAGGAATCAATCATTCCTGTAACTTTCCTCAATCAAAAACATACTTTTGAGGATTTCAGGGAATACATCAGAAGGACTAGATAAAAGATTCTTTACAATATCTGCAATTGGCTTCTCTATAGAATGATCTTCTTGATTTCCATCCATCAAACAGATATTGGCTTGCTCTTCATCAGAATCTGAGTCTGAAGAGCTGAATCACTCCATGAGGCAACCATTGCATTCTTTCTTCTGTTGTCATTTTCCTTCTTAGGAAATTTCCTACATTTCTTCTTTTGAGGGCAATATTTTACAAGATGATCTGCATATCCACATTCATAGCAATTCATAACTTTAGTTTCATATGAATGTGAAGAAGATTTACCTTTCTGATCCTGGCTAGTTGAGGGTCTGAATTAATTTTTTTTGTAGTCCTTGGTTCCAAAGTTTCTTTACTTCTTCAGAATCCTGGCCAAGGCTTTGGAATCAAGGCTAAGGCTTCTTCATCATCATCATCATCATCCTAATGTTCAAGGCTTTGAGATTTCTCATTTTATTTTGCCTTGAGTTCCAGGTTCTTGATATTGTCACTCATGTCACCATCTATCTCCTTCATTGAGATCTCATGAGTGAGCAATTTTCCTTACAGATCATATAATTACAAGATGCTAAGATCATGATCTTCCACAATTTCAGTTGTCTTAGGCTCCCATTTAGCTTTTGGCAAGCTTCTGAGTATCTTCCTTACTTTTCCTTCATTTGAGAAAGCTTTTCCCAAGGATTCCAAGTTGTTCACAATATCTATAAACATTTTGAACATGTCATTGATGGATTCATCATAATTCATCTTAAATAGTTCATATTGTCTCAAAAGGATATTGATCTTTGAATGCTTGACTTGGCTAGTTCCTACATAAGTAACAGTTAGCTTATCCCAGATCTCTTTTGCACTCTTGCAGTTGGATATCCTGTTAAACTCATCTGCACTAAGAGCACAATACAATAAGTTCAAAGCTTTGTAATTTTTTGATACATTTTCCATTTCAGTAACTGAGAGATCTTCGTCTGATTTGATAGTTCTGATACCATCAGAAGTGGTATAGAACAAGTTTGGACCATTCACAACAATAGACCATAGCTCCATGTCTTGATCTATGATGAACATTTTCATCAGTGCCTTCCAATGCACAAAGTTATCACCACAGAACAGTGGAGGTCTATTAGTTGCTCTGCCCTGTGAGAATCCTCCATCACCTACATTACTCATTGTCACAAGATTGTTAGTTACTTAAAAAGTGACCCAAAGCTCTGATACCAATTGAAAGTTTGTAATGTAAGTATATCAACAGGATCTAAATACTCTAAAAGGGGGGTTGAATAGAGTATGCTAACTTTTTCTTAAAAACAGTCTTTTGAAACCTGGAAAGAGTATTCAGTTGATATCTCAAAGCTTTGGAAAAGTTTTGAGAAACTAGAGATATAACTGCAAAACACAGAAGCTTCAAATATTTGAGATTTGGAAAACTCCAAAGCTTTGGAACTTCCTGCTTAGACTAGAATGAAAAATAAGAAAAGTAAGCAGCAAGAACACAATGATTTTACATAGTTCAGTCACAATTGGACCTAGTCTCTGTCTGAGGGATCTTATCCCTCCAGTATTCTAACACAACTTCTTATTAATCACCAGATTTAGCGTTAGATCTCAAGCCTAAGTGAGCTACCTTTCACCTATATAGCTTGTGGTTCGAAACCTATCTAGTTCCAGCTACAACCTGTTGAAACAATAATAACCTATTTGTTGTTCACTTGAACAGCTAAAATTCTAATTTTGTGGGGTTTAAGAACACATAAAGATAATACAATTTTAGTACAAGTGTGAAGAACACAGAATAGAAATAAGCAATAAAGCTTGGAAGTATTCTTTAGTCTCTGATGAATGATCTTTCGTCTGCAGTGTTAAACGGCATGATGATTTGAAGAATTGTATGATCTGAACTCTCCTGTTTGTAACACTCTTCAACTCCCACGTTTATCAGCCTCTCCTTGTGTGTCTCTCTTTGAAATTCAAAGCATTGATCTCTTAAGTAACAGCTTGCAACAACTTGAGAGATTTTAGGAACTGAATGCCAAAAAATCTCTCCCCTGATATGCTTCTTTCAACAGCTATGCTTGGATAGCTATCTGATTTTTTATGGACGTTGGAATGCCCAAAAACCTTGCATACACTCAACAAAAAAGATCAAACAATATCCAGACAAACCAGCATCAAGATCTGATCAGCATTATGCTGACAGTTCATGAAGAAATTAGGCTAAGTTTTGTCTGATAATAAAAACAGTTTATCCATCTAATTAAATGGATATACCAATTAACCATTATAGAACAAGTATTAATAGACAGGTATAAGTTAATAACACATAATAAAAACAAATGACTTGACCAGCATACACAGATCTGATTAGATGGACTTAGCAGTAAGTAGTACTCAGAAATTCTCAAAGCTTTGAAGCTTTGACTACTAATTGATCAAGATAAACTTGGATTCCGAATCCATCTCAGTCATGCACATTGTGTTGTATCATCCAAAACATGATTCCATAATATTTGCATAACATCACATAGAATGACAAACTCATTCCAAACATCAACTTATAGACCTGCAAAATACAAAACTGTTAAGAATATATAACGCAACTACAGTGTCTCAAAGCATTGAAGCTTTGACACGTGTTGCACTTGTGTTTCTGGCTTTCATCATCAAGGAACCAAAGCTCCTCCTTTGTATATATATCCACATATTGATACCAAAGAGATTCTGATCTATCACCCAGATCTAGACTAGTGGCTTACGTTAGAAGAGCAAAAGGCCCTGAGTCCCCGTCTCTCCTTGAGGTCTGACGAACCCTGAGAAGCCTCCACAGCAGCTCGAACCACCGGAAACACCATCTTTTCCGGCAAAGTTCTCGAACAAAATCCGCCGATTGAGTTCTCCCACATTCGGTAACTATTTCGAGTCGATTCTTGTTACAAATCTTCATACTTTTACACAAAGTTTGACTGCAGCTTTTACCATTAATCGTGTTCCATTCAAATCGGTCATGAATATACCATATGAGATATGGACTAGGAGGCGTCCCATAGTGTCGTTTATGAATATTTGGGGTTGTGATGTCTATGTAAAGCGTTTACAAATATACAATCTAGGATCCAAGTTGGATAAGTGAAAGTTTGTGGGATATCCTAAGGAAACGAAATGATATTATTTCTACAATCCAATTGAGAACAAAGTGTTTCTTACTCGGACTGGCGTGTTTCTAAAGAGAACTTGTCTCTAAAGAAGCCAGTGGGAGGACTGTAGAGCTTGAAGAAGTTCAAGAACCACAAAACAATTATCCTACAATGGTGCATGAACAAGAACCAGAAGATGTTGTGGAGCAACCTGTTCAAGTAGCGCAAGATCTTGGTAGGTCGAGTAGGGTACGTCAGGACCCAGAGAGGTATGGACTTCTCGTGACTGAGCTCGGTAACGTACTACTGATGGATGGTGAGCCAGCTACCTATGGATAGGCCATGAAAGGGCCAGACTCTAAGAAGTGGCTTGAAGCCATGAGATCCAAAATGGAATCCATGTATACCAACAAAGTATGGACTTTGGTGGAACCACCCGAAAGGAGCTCGACCCATAGGGTGCAAGTGGGTCTTCAAGAAGAAGACCGATATGGATGGCAATGTAGTTTCCTACAAGGGCCGATTGGTGGCAAAAGGATTCAGACAGATTCATGGTACTGACTATGATGAAACCTTTTCCCCGGTCGCGATGACCAAATCCATTCGTATCTTACTTGCTATTGCAGCTTATCAAGACAATGGAATTTGGAAGATGGATGTCAAAACAACATTTCTGTATCGAAACCTCCTTGATGATGTGTACATGGCACATCCAGCGGGTTTTGCGGATCCAGAGCATGCTAACAAAGTATGTAAGTTGCGGTGATCCATTTATGGATTGAAGCATGCTTCTAGGAGTTGGAATTGATGCTTTGATGACGCAGTCAAAGAGTTTGGATTCATCAAGAAATAAAATGATCCTTGCGTATACAAGAAGGTTAGTGGGAGTTTTGTTGTGTTTCTGGTCTTGTATGCGGATGAAACGACCTTGAACCTTCCTACCTTGGAATCTGTTAAAGATTTGCTAGGTAAGTGTTTCGCAATGAAATACTTAGGGGCGCATATTATATACTTGGTATCAAGATTTATAGGCATAGATCTAGAAAGCTGCTCGACCTAAGCCAAAGTACATATATATAGAAGGTGATGAAGCGGTTCAACATGCAAGAATCAAAGTACGGATTCTTGCCCATGTCGCATAGAGTCATCCTTTCGAAGGCTGACTGTCCCTCCAATTAGATTGAGAAGGACCACATGAGTAAGATCCCGTACGCGTCGGCTATGGGATCTATCATGTACGACATGTTGTGTACTAGACCAGATGTGTCATACACATTGAGTATGGCAAGCAGATATCAGTCCAATCTGGGTGAGAGTCACTGGATTACTTTCAAGAATATCCTTAAGTACTTGAGAAGAACTAAGGATGCATTCTTGATATTTTGAGGTGATGAAGAACTCAGTGTAATTGGTTACACTGACGCGAGCTTCCAAACCGACAAGGATGACTACAAATCGCAGTCGGGCTATGTGTTTTGCCAAAATGGAGGAGCTGTGAGCTGGAAGGGTTCCAAGCAAGAGACAGTTGCTGATTCTACAACTGAAGCGGAGTATACTGCAGCGGCAGGCGCATCAAAGGAAGTTGTTTGGATTAGGAAGTTCATCACTAAGCTTGGTGTGGTTCCTAGCATTGTGGATCCCATTGCGTTGTACTGTGACAACACTGGGACAATCGCACAAGCCAAGGAACCCGGGTCACACCAGAAATCCAAATACGTACTTAGGAGATTCCGTCTTATTCGATAAATCATCGATATAGGAGATGTTAAGATATGCAAGATTCCAACAAAAAATAATCTTTCAGATCCACTTTCAAATTCGCTTATTCAACGCAAGCATGAAGGGCACACTAGATCTATAGGCATACGAGATGCACAAGATTGGCTCTAGTGCAAGTGGGATACTGTTGGAATAGATGTCCCAGAGGCAATCTATATTTAGTATGAACATTATTTTGGCTAGAATATTCATTTTATTATTTATGGAGATACTTAATATAATGAAGTCCTTAGATTGCAATGTGTTGTTTATCTTAAATATCACTAGTCCATTATATTGATTAAGAGGACGATCAAAATAGACTAGTGTGTGGGTAGATTGATATGGAGATGTCAAGTCTGACACATGGGTATGCATTAGGAGTAATGTCATACTGGATTGACCCACAACGAGAAGGCTACATTAGATCATGTCAATGTCACAAGTGCTTCTCGTAGTGCTAATGGTGTTGTAATCCTTAGACTTGACGTCACTAGATACTCTAGTTGTGAAATATCATGTTTTGATATTATCAAACGTTACACCGTAACTGGGTAACTATAAAGATAGTCATCGGTCATGATAGGAAGCAAGCTAAGAGATAGTAGTGATGTAGAAAAGAATTGTCCCTCCTACATAATGGGAGTATATATCCATGGCCACCCGAGGGGTAGTGGTTATGGAATGTCTAGCCAGACTCAGATAAATCAATATAAAGATATTGATGTTATCTGTATAGATAAGCCTATTCTCAGGATCGAGAAACTATTGATTGGATATACGAGTGTGACAATTATTTCTCGTGTCCAATTCGGATATGGAGACTAAGGGATAGATACAACACGGTAACATGAGCACATGGTTTTTCGCATCACTGACTTTTCTATTAGTTGGATGGCATAGATGTGTTGCTAGACACCGCCCTATATTTGTAATTGTTACTACCAACTAAGTAGATACATATGGGGTCACACACCTTATGGATTAAACTGGATTTAGACAACTAATTAGTTCGACTAATTATTCAAAAGGATTAAAACGAAACCACAAACAAAGTTAGTAGGACTAATTTTCAAGGTGGACTAATTTGTGTATAGGCATGATTAGTATTGGGGCAAATATGTAGTTAATAAGGAGTTATTAACTATATAAAGGCAACCTAGCTTATTATTTCCACACAAAAGTCATTATTGTGAGATAATAACAAAGCAAGGAGTGAGAGAGAGAGAGAGAGACAAGAGGCCGAACCCTACATGTCCGCCCCTCCCTCTTGCTGTTGGCCACTAGGTGGTGCACGACTCGTTTCCTCGTTTTGCGTGATCTTCTACCTCCTTCTTCGCGTAGCTAGCACAAATACGTAAAGGGTATTCCAGCTACAATCCTAGGTGTGGATACTCATAGAGACGAAGACACAATTCTTCGTAGTGATCACACAAACCAAGGTACACAATTCGTTTTGCTTTCATTATGTTAGAAATGCTTGCCTGCGATCCGTGGAGGGCTTTGATCAGGATTTATTTGTTTAGATTCCGCTGCGTTACCTGCATCAAAACCCTACACTTTGATCCCTCATTCTTTTAACTGTTAATTAGTCGAAATAATTAACATATGCATCTAGTCTAATCCTTTGGGGTGTGACCCTGCAGGTTCCTATTACGTTGGAAGTAACAATTACAAACATTAAGCGGTGTATAGCAACACATAAATTTTACCCAAGCAATAGGAATAGTCAGTGATCTGACAAACCTCTGTGACCAATGTTACAGTGCTGTATCGTCCCTTTGTCTCAATATTCGAATTGGACACGAGACACAAATGTCACACTCGTATATCCAATCCATAGTTCTCCATTATGGGAATAGACTTATTTAAACAGATAACATCAGTATCGTATATTGAAAGTTTGTAATGCAAGTATAAAACAAGATCTAATACTCTAGAAGGGGGGTTGAATAGCGCATGGAAACTTTTTCTAAGAACTAGCCTTTTGAAACTTTAAGCCAATGTATAAAAGAAATATCAAAGCTTTGGAATTGGTTTGTAAAGCTTGAGATAAAACTGTGACTATCAGAAGCTTTAAAGATTTGAGATAGGGGGTTGAACTGATTTGCAACAGAATCAAAAAGCAGTAAAGTAAAGCTAAAGAACACATGTATTTTTAAAGAGTTCAGACACAATTAGACCTAGTCTCTGCATGAGGGATCTGATCCCTCCAGAATTGCAGAACACTTCTTATTAATCACCCAGATTTAGCCTAAGTGAGCTACCTTATACTTATACAACTTGTGGTCTCCAATCTATCTAGTAACAACTACAACATGTTGGAATAATAAGAACCTCTTGTTGTTCACTTGAACAGCTAAACTTCAAGTTTGTGAGGTTGAGAAAATAAGAATGAATAATACAAATTCAGTACAGTTTGAAGAACACATGGAATATAAGCAAATAAAGCTTGGAAGTGTTCTTTACATTTGATGAATGATCTTGTTCCCTTGCAGTGTTGAATGGATTGAATAATTGAAGCGCTATTTTTCTTGATGTCCCACGTATGTAATTCTATTCAATCTCTATGTTGATCAGCCTCTCTCAGTATCTCTGTGTTTGGAATTCAAACTTCAGCTTTTATGAACAACCTGCAACTACTTGAGAGATTTTAGGAACTGAATTCCTACAAATCCTCATCCCTGATATGCTTCTTTCAACAGCTATGCTTGGATAGCTATTAAGTTTGTTTATGGCCGTTTGGACGACCTACAAACCTGCACATACTCAGCAACAAAGATTAAACACAATCTAGACAAAATAGCTACAGAATATGATATGTTAAACAGACAGTTCATACAAAAACCCTAGTTATTTTTGCCTTAGATAAAATTCCATATAAATAGCCATATGTATTGTATATATCTGTAAGACAAGATAAATAACATAGTAAGGAGTTAGAATAAGTCGTTATCCAGTTTTGAATCCATCAATTTCCTAAATACAAAAAAGTTAAGCACAATTCAGCTGTTAAGAGTGTAAGGCAATCTCAAAGCTTTGGAGCTTTGATTGCCAGTTCACAATTTTGAATTGAAACTGAATACTGCAATCTGTGAGACTTATATTATCTAAACATAGGCTCAATAATATTTTCAAGAGACATTATTTGATTGATGAACTCATCACTCAATCCAATATCCAATCCTGCAAACACAGAAACTGTTAGGCACAATATAATTAGCATAAGCACTACAGTATCTCAAAGCTTTGGAGCTTTGAGACTTAATGTCTCTGATCTTGTGGCGTTCATCATCAAGGATAAAACTCCCCTGAGTTTGTGAACTCATTAAAACTCAAGAGCCTGAACTAGCAATCTCCCCTTTGATGAAAGATAAAACAAATATTATTGCTTTCCAAGATATCCTGCAACTGAACGTCAACATTAAAACTCAACAGGATAAAATCAGCATTCAACCTTTTAACATACCACATAATACAACTGATAAACCCATTTGCGGTGTTATATTTACACTTCAAATATTACCGTTTTGCGTGATTTCTAGTAGAATACATGAGAAATATGCTATGAAATTGAGATATTTGCGAGTAAGAGCTTTTTGTGCTTTAATGTTAATCCGGACGTTTTTTAACATTAATTTGAGCCAATTTTGTCACATTTGATCGCACGAGTCTTTTTCCTGTTATGTTTGACAGGAGACAGAGCTCGGGGATTAATTGGAGGAGCAGGAAAGACGAACTTCGGAAGTCGAGAAGAAGCTCTGAAATGGTCAAAAAAGCACAAATGGGAGGTAGCTGTAGTTTGTGGGAATTTTCAAAAGCTGCTTCCATCACATTACCTAGCTCCTATACACTCAATTCCTACTTCACTGCATTACCTTTCCAGCCTTTAGCATCATCACCTAAACCAACCCATCATACCCTAATTAGCTACCACCTTCATCTCCTTCCCTATATCACCAGACCAATTCCCTACAATCAACCACAACCACCTACCGGTTCCATGAACTACCATTGTTTCACCATTCCCATACCTTAGACAACCAAACCCTTCTTTTCAACTCCAAAACTAACTCCACCTATTAGCCACAAACAACACACTGTACCCATTCACCATTACCTCCTGCACTTAATCACAACTAATTCAAAACCCACCTAAGATACTAAAACCAGATTCAACATCACCAAACCCACCACAGTACCGTGGCCTTCTCTCCAATCCACGACCAAATATCGCCTGAAACTCCATCAATAACAGGCTGTAAACCCACCTGAACCAGTCCACAAACCACCATCATCTTCTCCTGTCAATACCTCACATAACCACCACTGGACTCCATAGCCAACATCACCAACCTATTACCACCATTCACCGGTATAAAACCCAGCCAAGGCAGCGAATAGAGAAACCCAGCAGCAGAGAAGAAATTGTAGAGCAGAAGAATAAATCGCAGAACAAAGCAAAGACACCGCAGCGCAGAGAGGAAGAGAAACAGAGCAGCAATGCAGCTTCAGGGGATTTCCTCCGGCACTTAATCAGCGAAATACCTGATTCCCGGTGATTGTGGCTTGGGGTTAGATTGCAATTAAAAAGAACTGAAGAAGGAAGAGGAACGGGATTTATCCAGCCCTAGGGTTTCTTGATTAAAAAGCCAAAGTTGGCGAGGTGAAGCTGCAAATAGGAAAAGTTGGCATCAATTTTTTTTCTACGGGTCTTGTATTAGAAGAAAAGGGGGTTGTTTAATGGATTGATTATTCATTCACGAAGAAATACACACGCGGAAGGCAGAAAGAAAAAAGGACGAAGGGGAAAGCAACGAGAAAAGCTACGGAATGGAGCTACAACTCGGACTGTTTGTTTGGTCTTTTCCCTCTCTCTCTCGTTTTACCAATTTTATGGAGGAACTTGTATTGTTTGTCTACGCTATGAGTAGCTAAACCCCTCTAGCTAGATAGTTTACTGAGAACTAGGGTTTATATTAGATTTTCCGGATTTTTGTCTCTTTGATTCATGTTTTGATACTTAAATCGACGTATTGTTCTAGTTATTTGACAAGTTCTTGTTCTTAACTCTTAGTTTGTTTTGTTTGATCACCCAATACATGCTAGTTATCTAGGTTTGTTGCACGACAGTGAACATAACCCGGATTCGTGAAGAACGTTGTTGACATTCTCGTAGTTTCTTGAGACCGGCAGGATATAGAGACTTGAATGACCGTGTGTGGGTTGTTTCGGTTAGTCGTAGTTAGGTTTTAGTGAAATTGGTGGGCCGACAGGACCCGGTGAGCGAACCTGGCTAGCTGACTAGAACGTAACGGTAGACAGAGGTGGACCAACAGGACCCACAGTAGACCGTAACGTAGATTTGCGTGAGATCGACAGAAGATCGTAATGAGTTTGACCCGGTATAACTGGACGTAGGTAGAGTGTTTCAAATCATAGTCTGGAAACGTCTAAATGCCCTAGGGACCCTTGTTTGAGATCATAGTTCGTCACTTGTTTGAGGGTGACTAACTCTTAAATCAAAACTTTTTCCTACTGGTTACTTCAACTCTAAATTAATCATTTAGCTAAATAATCTAGAGACTGTCCATGTGGGTTCGACAACCTGAGTTTTAATACTCATCTTTATTACTTCGACCGTGCAATTGCGCATACACGTAAGAAAGCGTGTCAACAACCTCTTAACACACCACAGATATATCAAAAAAAACGGATAACATATATAAAAACCAGTATCCTACAGCATCATCCAAATTATTACACTAACTCAGTAACACCTAGCAAGTAGCAAGTAAGTAACACATATTCTTCTCCCCCTTTTTGACTTTCATCAAAAGAGTAAAATAAATGTAGGATCTTGTTCAGAGTTTAAAAAAAAGAAATAAAAAGACTTCATGACTTTGAGAGAGAGAAAGAAAATATTAGGAAGAAGAGGTTTCAAGGCTTTGATGTTCCAGTACCAGCACTCTTCTTAGCAGACTTCTTTCCACTTTGAGATTTTACCTTTCCTTTGTCCTTAGTCTCCACCTGTTCTTCCTCTGCTATTTCTGCATTTTATTCTTCACCAATCTCGGCTTGCTCTTCCACATGCTCAGATTCTTTATTCTCATCTTGTTCTTCCACATTCTTAGCCTCAACATCATCAACCACTTGAGCAATTACTTCTTCAATTGTTGCAGCATTTTTCTCAGCAGTCTCCTCTCCACCAGCTTCATCATCAGTCTGTTCAAACATATATTTTGAAGCAAGAACTATTGGGACCTTCTTCTTCTTCTTCTTCTTCTTCTGTTTCTTCAGTACTTCCCCAGTGACTTCATCTGAATCAATAATGGTGTCTCTACTCTCAGCAGATGGTATCTTCTCCAAGTTCAAACATTTGATTACCACATCCAACTTTGAAGTCACCAAACCTTTGAAGTTCACAAAATCAGTAGAAAAATCAAACAACCCTTGTCTAAGATCTTCAATGCCATCCACTAAGACCTGCACTTTGTCCAAAACCTGAGAAAAATCCAAGTTACCAGAATCTTTTGATGTTGTTGCTGCTCTGGGTTTGATGTACTCCTTCTCCTTCGGCTCTTTTGGAGACAACTCATGATAGAATTTCCACTTTACCAGTCTGAACAACACCAATCCTTTGAAGTGATGCTTCATCAACCAGCCCAAAACTACTTGTAATCTTCTCCTCATCCTCCATGGGCACCCCAAAATGTTTAAAGAACAAAATTAATAAATTTGCATAAGGCAAGAGTGATTCCTAATTCCAGTTTCACAATAAAGCACTTTCTCCATGATTACAGTAGGAAAATCAACTTCAAAAGCCTTGACATATTAGGTACATCAGAATTAAAACACTATCAGTTACCATCTCTTTAGAATGCTCCTTTGGTACCACACACCTCATGATAATAGAGAATAGGATTTTGGCTTAACACAGAGTGTTTTAACTGTTTTGGTCCAGTTGGTGTTCCTTTCAAGAAAAACATGGATTTGGCCTTCTCCAAACACTCTCTCCTATCACGATGTTCATGTACCCTATACTTCCTAGGTATTCTCAAGACTTTGGAAAAAACTCTATGTTCTAACTGTTGGGATAGATGCCCTAGAGGCAATCTAGTTTAGTATGAATTTGTTTTTGACTAGAACATTCATTGTATTATTTATTGGATATTTAATATAATGAAGTCCGTAGATTTACAATTGTGTTGTTTATCTTAAATATCCCTAGTACATTATAATGATTAATAGGAAAATCATCTATAGACTAGTATGGGGTTGGATTGATATGGAGATATCATGATCCAACACATAGGTGTGCATTAAGGGTAATGGCGCACTGGATTGACCCATTTCCGAGAAGGCTACATACATGTTATGTAAAGTCACAAGCGCTTCTCGTGGTGACAACGGTATTGTCATCCTTAGACTTGTAGTCACTAAATTATCTAGTTGTGGATTATTGTGATTTTGGTAGCATCAAACGCTACACCGTAACTGGGTAGCTATGAAGGCGTGTCCCGGATACAATAAGAAGCAAGCTTAGAAATCGTAGTGGACGTAGATAGAATTTGTCCCTCCCAAATAACGGGAGCAAATATACGAGGCCACTCGAGGGATAGTGCTTATGGAATGTCTGGCCAGACTCAAATAAATCAATATAGGGTATTGATGTTATTTGCACGAATAAGGCTATTCCCAGGATCGAGAAACTATGGATTGGATATACGAGTGTGACTTGTATGTCTTGAGTCCAATCCAGATATGGAGACAAATGGATGTGACAATTTCTTGCACAAGGTTTGTCGGATGACCATTCTATAGTTGGCTAGAATGGATGTCTTGCTAGAGACTGCTCCATATTAGCAAATTGTTGCTACCAACTAGATAGAACCTATGGGGTCACACGATATATAGAGTTGAACTAGATTTGGGAATGAATTAATATGATTAATTAATTAGAAGAATCACTTGAAACACCTTGCAAAGTTAGTAGGACAAATTTACAAGGAAGGGACTTAACCGAATTCTAGTAGGACTAGAAGAGGGCCTTTAGGTAGTTGACAAGGATTTGTTGGACTATATAAAGGATGCCCCTTCCTTCCTTCCTTCCCACACTTATGAAACTATTGTTCATAACTTGAGTGGGAGAGAACAAAGGAGAGAGAGCAAGCAACAAGAGGGCCGAACTCAACCCCCTTGCGAAGCCCCCTACCCGTCGGCCAACAAAGGAGGCCGAAACCTCCTTGTTGCCTTGTGTTGTGTGATTTCTTCTTCCTATTCCTTCGGTCCTAGCTAGAAAAAAGGAGAAGGAAGTTCTAGATCTCAACTCTAGGCGTGGATCAACCGTAGAGACGCGACACAATTCACGTTACAAGTCATCACAGGAAAAACCCTAAGGTGTGTAACATGATTCTTCCTTTACCATCGTTATGCTTATCTTCCTGTGATCCTTGGAAGGTATTGAATGGATAAATTATCTTTTCCGCTACGTATCCATGATCAAAACCCTACACTAACCTCATATCAATTCCAGCAACCTTAGAGGTAAAAACATAGCTATCAATATCATCAACTTCTTGAACCAAATTCAAGTAAAATAATCTAGTTAGCGTAGGAGATAAGCCTCAGGGGGTGGATTTAACATCTTCTAAACAGATGATTCTTTTAACTTCCTAATGTAGTAAATACCCAACTTACTTAACAAATTTTCACAAATCAAACTACAATATGCTACCTATGAAGAAGCATAATCATCCATCCAAAAAGTCTTAACTTCTAGATTTATAAACCAAGAATCAGGAAGAATGTTCTTACCATTACGAGAATACTTCTTAGTCTTTGTAGCAACATGCTTGACTCTTGTCTTATTTTCAGTGGATTGATCCCCTTTCTTCTCCTCTGGCTTCTTCCCTTTTGAAGTTTGATCACCCTTCTTCTTTGCCTTAGACTTCTCTTTGGCAACATCTTTCTTCTTCTTAGCTGCCTGATCACCTTTATCCTTGTTCTGTTGTTCCTATCCTTCACCAATGTCTCTGTTCTTGATTCAGATTCTAACCTAGCTTCCTGTAATTTCTTTCCTTTATTGATTTCGTCGATGAACCTTGTCCTTGCTGCTTGATTCTCTCTGATTTTCGCTCCATCGTGTTTTAGGGTTTCAGAGGGTTTAGAGAGAAATAGGAAGAGATAGATAGAGACGGAGAAAAGAGATTGAGAATGCGAGAAAAAGACATGAAGTTGGCTTAAGTAGGTAGAAGATTTGGACTCAAAATAGGATTGCATGCAAAATCAAATATTCAAAGATATTCTGGAGATATTTTTGGGATATTTTGAACAAATCTCTAAACATTTAAAATATTCAGTAATTATCCATAAGATACTACAAAATATTTCTTCATCCAATTTTTGAATAAAATTACACAGCATATTCACCAAAGCTTTGAAACAGTGGCCCAAAGCTTTGAGAAATTTCAAAGCTGCCAGAAAACTTCAAAGCTTTGAAGCATACTTTCAAGGCTAGGAAAGTATAATATCAAGGCTTTGAGATTTTCACACATAATGCATATAAGAACTAATACTCCCCCCTTAACCAATGCATCCTTGTTTAGCATACCCAATTCAAGCCTTAGGGATGAAAAACTTTCATCTGGCAAAGGTTTAGTGAAAATATCATCTATTTGCATAGTAGTTGAAATAAAATTTAAAGATACATCACCTTTCTTAGCATGATCTCTTATGAAATGATGTCTTACATCAATATGCTTAGTTATGTAATCTTGCACTAGGTTCTTTGATATTAAAATGGCACTTGTATTGTCACAGTTGATAGGCACATTTCTGAATTCATATCCAAGATCTCTTAGTTGTTGAGCAATCCATAGTACATGTGAACAACAAGCACCAGCTGCAATGTATTCAGCTTTTGCAGTTGACAAGGCTACTGAATTTTGCTTCTTTGAATGCCAACTAATCGGTGATGATCCAAGAAATAGGCAACACCCTGAAGTACTCTTTATATCCAATTTGTAGCCTGCAAAGTCTGCATATGAATAACCACTCAACATGAAATTAGTTCTCCTTGGATATCAAAGCCCCAAGTCTTTGGTTCCATTCAACTATCTGGAAATCCTTTTAACAACAATCGAATGAATTTCCTTAGGATCTGCTTGAAATCTTGCACACATACAGACACTAAACATAATATCTGGTCTGCTAGCAGTTAGATACAATAGTGAACCAATTATACCTCTGTAATCCTTTTGATTCACACTATTACCATTTGTATCCTTGTCTAAGGATAATGATGAACTCATATGGTTCTTTGTTACCTAGGACTGAGACATATTGTACTTTTTTAACAAGTCCTTGGTATATTTTCCTTGGTGCACAAATATTCCTTTCTTCATTTGACGTACATTAAGTCCAAGAAAGAAATTCAATTATCCCATTAAGCTCATCTCAAATTACATGCACATTAGACTTGAAAGCTCTTTTGAAAGAGCATCATTAGTTGCACTTAATAATATATCATCAACATAGATTTGTACTACTAACAAATCATTTTCATGATTCTTATTAAAAAGATTTTTGTCTACTAGACCTCTCTTAAATTCATTGTCAAGTAAAAACTTTGAGAGTCTGTCATACCAATCCCTTGGCGCTTGCTTAAGGCCATAAAGAGCTTTGACTAACTTGTAAACATGACCAGAGAAATTGTAATCTTCAAAACCAGGGGGTTGAGCAACATACACTTCTTCTGTATTTGGATTCATACTCACAATCAATTCCTTCTACACTTGGTCTAATACCCTGTTATGGGATGCAAATGCAAGAAGTCTTCTGTATTTGGATTCATACTCACAATCAATTCCTTCTACACTTGGTCTAATACCCTGTTATACGATGCAAATGCAAGAAGTCTTCGGATAGCTTTGAACCTGGAAACATGAGCAAATGTCTCCTCATAATCAATTCCTTCTTCTTGATTATACCCTGTGCCACAAGTCTGGCTTTGTTTTTCACAACCTTACCATTTTCATCAAGTTTGTTTCTAAACACCCATCTGGTTTCAATCACTTATTGTGTCTTTGGCCTAGAAACCAAGTTCCAAACCTTGTTCCTTTCATACTCATTCAGCTCATTCTGCATTGCAATGATCCAATCTGCATCTTCTAATGCCTTTTTCACATTTTTAAACTCCATCAGTGATATAAAGGAACTAAAAGCACACAAGTTCCTTAACAGTCCTCTTGTCTGAGTACTAGTTGTTGGATCTGAGATGATATTGTCTGCTTCTCCATAGATCATTTCTCTTTGAGAACTTGATGCACTAGCTGGAGCACTTTGCGTTCGGTCAGTTCCAGTTTCAAGGCTTTGATATTTTAGCTCAGCTGGATTGTCAAGACCTTGAGATTCTTCTGATTGGTCCTGCAAGTTAATTTGCTTCTTTTCTCTTTCTCACAATCTTCATCTGCCTCATACTTATTCAAGTTGAGATCTGCAAAACTTTCACTCAAAATATCATTAGTAATTTCCTCAGAAATCACATGAATACTCTCCTCTACAATCTTAGTTCTCTTATTGAAAACTCTATATGCTTTTCCAGTTTGAGAATAACCAAGAAAAATACATTCATCACTTCTAGCATCAAATTTTCCAAGATTATCCTTGCCATTATTATGTACAAAACAAGTACAACTAAAAGGCTTAAAATAAGAAACACTTGGCTTTCTACCTTTGAAAAGTTCATAAGGAGTTTTCTTCAAAATAGGTCTAATCAAACATCTATTTAACACATAATTGGCAGTGTTAAAAGCTTCTGCCCACAAAAACTTTGGCAAATTACTTTCAGGTAGCATGGTTCTAGACATGTCTTCCAGTGTCCTATTTTTTCACTCAACTACTCCATTCTGCTGAGGAGTTCTAGGTGCAGAAAAGTTGTGTGAGATGCCATGATTTGCCCAAAATAAATCAAAATCAAGCTGATCAAATTCTCTACCATGATCACTTCTAATTGATGTAACATGTAAGTTTGTCAAAGATTGAAGCTCTTTTCAAAGCTTTGAGATTTTAGACAATGCTTTATATTTATCTCTAATGAACATAACCCATGTAAATCTAGAATAATCATCTATCACAACAAGCATATACCTCATATCTTTGGGTGTCGGAACCCTCATAGGACCACACAAGTCCATTTGCATCAATTCTAAGGTTCTAGTGGTACTTACAAAGTTCTTTGGCTTGAATGAGCTCTTGGTCATGCCTTGCAAATCTCATCATCTTTGAATTTCAGGGTTGGTAAACCTCTTACCAAGTCTTTTGAGATGAGCTTGTTCATTTTATGCATGCTTATATTCCCAAGCTTTCTATGCCAAAGCTTTGAGTCCTTCTTCAAAGCTTTGAGACACTTCAGACTTTCACCCAACTTTGTTAGTACTTAAAGCATAAACATTGTATGACCTAGGAGCAGTGAGTATGAAATTGTCTGATTTCTCATCTTGCACCACACATTTTTCTTTGTCAAAAATTACTATGTTACCTCTATCACATAACTGAGATATACTAAGCAAATTATACTTTAAACCTTCAACCAAATAAACATCAGAAATTGAACTTGCAGAATTATCATCAATACTCCCAATACCAAGTATATTGCATTTAGCTTTGTCACAATGTCACTAAGTGTGATTGTCCCACCAGATTGCTCTTTAAGATCAGTGAATAAATATTTATTTCCACTCATATGTCTGGAACAACCACTGCCCAATATTCATTTTTGATCCTTCAAAGCTTCGGTGACAGCCTGCAAAATTCAATCAATGCCTTAGCAGGCTATTAGACCAAGAATTTGGATTCATACTCACAATCAACCATATTAGGTGGTCTGATTCCTTTTGGAACCCAAATCTGTCTCACTTGTCCCTTAAGCTGATAAGAATATGTATTCCTCAATATGTGATGTAATGTCCGTCTAAAGAGGCAAGTCAAATTAAAATGTCCAATTTTTTCACAGTAATGAAATTTTGAAGAATGTCTGCTTCGTGATTTTACGAAAATGGTTTGGTTCTTTTTTGGAAAATTTGGATTATAACCAATTCCACTTTTGTAGACAGAATGCATGCTCCTCCAAGCATGAGATTAAGCTTATGTTCTGAGCCAGCAAAGGTTTATAAGTTCTTCTTAGATTCTTGAAGCTCCTAAGTTAATGAAGTTTTCTGTTGTTCTAAATCATTTGAATGAGTCTTTAGATCAACATACTTGTTAGTTAAAAGAGATTTTTGACCAAAAACTTCTTTAACTTGTGCTTTCAAAGCTTTGAATCTGTTGTCCAAGGCTTTGAAGTCACTATCAATTTTTAACTTAGTAGCTTCAAGACATTTGTTTTGAAAGATCAAATCTAAATTTTCCTTGGCATGCTCATGAACCCTCATTTTCAAAGAGTCAATCTCATTCCTATAACTTTCCTCATTTAAAAACATACTTTGGAGGATTTCAGGTGAAACATAAGAAGGACTAGCAAGAAGATTCTTTACCATTTCTTCAATGTGTTTGTCTGGGCCTTTTTCTTCTTCATGCTCAGCCTTTAAGCAAATATTGGCCTGCTCTTCATCAGAATATGAGTCTGTTGAAGAATGTGAATCACTCCATGAAGCAACCATTGCTTTCTTCCTTTTGCTGTCATTTTATTTTTTAGGAAACTGCCTGCATTTCATCGTGGACAATCTCTTCCCAAATGATATGCATCTCCACATTCAAAGCAATTCATTACTTTAGGTTTATATGAATGTGAAGAAGATTTACCTTTTTGATCATTGGTACTTGAGGATCTGGATTTGTCTTTGTTGTATTCCTTGTTTCCAAAGCTCTTTTTCTTCTTCAAGATTCTGGCCAAGGCTTTGGAGATCGAGGCTAAGGACTCATCATCATCATCATGATCATCCTCCTGTTCAAGGCTTTGAGATTTTTCATTGTTCTTTGCTTTGAGTGTCAGGTTCTTGATGTTGTCACTCGTGTCACCATCTACTTCCTTCATTGAAATATCATGAGTGAGCAGCTTGCCTTGTAGATCATCCAGTTCTAAGATACTCAAATCCTGAGCTTCCTCAATTGCAGTTGTCTTTGATTCCCACTTGGCTTTTGGCAAACTCCTTAGGATCTTTCTTACTTTTTCTTCATTTGAGAAAGCTTTTCCTAAAGATTCCAAATTCACTATATCAGTAAACCTCTTGAACATGTCCTTGATGGATTCATCAGAATTCATCTTGAACAGTACATACTGCCTCACAAGGATATTAATTTTGGTCTTCTTGACTTGGATAGTTCCTTCATAAGTAACAGTCAATTTGTCCCAGATCTCCTTTGCACTCTCGCAGTTTGATATTTTGTTGAACTCATTTGCACTAAGAGCACAATATAATAAGTTCAAAGCTTTGTAATTCTTTGATACCTTTTCTAGTTCAGTAACTGAGAGATCTTCTTCTGGTTTGACAGTCTTGATTCCATTAGAGGTAGTATAGAAAGTATTGGGACCATTAACAACAATTGACCACATCTCCATGTCTTGGTCTATGATGAACATTTTCATCGAGACTTATCCAATATCCAATCCTGCAAACACAGAAACTGTTAGGCACAATTTAATTAGCATAACCACTACAGTATCTCAAAGCTTTGGATCTTTGAGACTTAATGTCTCTGATCTTGTAGCTTTCATCATTAAGGATAAAACTCCCCCCGAGTTTGTGAACTCAGTCAAACTCAAGAGCCTGAACTATCAATCGGTAAACAAGTTTATGGAAAATTATCAATATTATGTAAAACTTATTATAAAAACTGCAAGTACTCCCCCAACCCGTTTCAGAAAAGTCAGATACTCCCCCCCTAAGTCTTTGAAACAACAAAATGACCCCATTGGTCAAACTCACGACAAATACTCATTCTAACCCGACCCACTCATCCAAACATTAATCGAAGCTGGCAAAAATCAAATTTTGATGATCAAAAACAATTCAGGGGCGATTAAAAGTTTACCCAAACGAAAAACGATTGAAAATAGTCGAGAAATGAGGCGGGTCGTGATCCCTACGGTGGTGGTTGACGGCGTGCTCGACGGCGACACTCCGGCTGCGCCTGGGTTCAATTTAGAAATTATTCATGCTCCTATGATGCTCACAAACACATATGGACCAAGATCAGGGGCTGGGTAGCTTTTGTTTGGTCGGGCTCGAAACTTGCCGGAAACCTTGGAGGTCGGCGGCTCCGACAGTTGTGGCTGGCGAATATGCCACTTCTGCTGCTCCTGTTGTGCTCCTTCCCGGGTCACGACAAATAGAGGAAGGGAGGGAGAGAGACCAGAGGTATTGAGAGGTCGGAGACATAGAGTGATGGTGGTGGTGGTCGTTGCTCCTGTCGGTGGTGACTGCGGCTTCCTTGGACGGCGGGCACCATTGTTGTTGCTGCTAATTTCTGCTGGGTTCGAACAGAACAGAGAGATGGAGGAAGAAGAGGTGGTGGTGAGAGTGGTGGATGAGGTGGAGGTTTGTGGTGTTGGTGTCGGGGTGAAGAGAAGAAGATGTTAAGAAGAAGAAGAAGTTAAATTCTTCTCAGTTGAAACAAAAAAATGCAGGGGGATGTACAATGTGTTGATTAACGCAAAATTTGTTTATTTATTTGTTCTTACTTTCCAGTAAGTAAACGTACCACCCCCATCATTTATGAAAAATGCGCAAATAGTTTTATAAGCCAAAGAATAAACTCCCAACAATAATGAAACTACATAATTTACCCTATGTTGTCAAACGGAGTATTACATGAATAGTCTAGCCAAAACAACGTTCACACTAAAATAGATTGCCTCTAGGGCATACACCAACATGTTGGATTGTTGGAAATGGGCATACGATTAACATTTAGCGTGATAATTGGGTTCCTAACATGAGATACATCTCCAGGAGTAGGTTGAACTCTGATTTGAATCTTGAAACTGTGGCTGATCTCATCATCAGATCCTCCAAGATGGAATAGTTCTCTCTTAGCCAAATTTTTTGATAGTAGCACTACCAAAGCCATTTTAAACATTCCTCTTCCTCCCCCCCCCCACCAAAAAAAAACTGTTTGTGTGATTCTCCTCAAAGAATAACACTTATTTTGTCTGCAGTGGTTACACTTCTTTAGAAGCTTCTAATATCACAGGGGGAATCTCCAACATAAACCAAACTTCCCTCATTTGGAAGTCTGTGTGGAACGTCCAAGTTCCAAACAAGATCAAAGCTTTTATGTTGAAGCTCACTCATAACTGTTTGCCTACAAATCAAAAGCTTTTCAATGAGAAAGTTGTCACTTCCCCTATCTGCTCCATTTGTGCACACAGAAGAGAGAATTCAACTAATCTCTTTATGTACTGTGACCGGGTTAAAGAGATAAGGCTAAATTCCAAATTCAAATTAGGTGACTGCAGTGAAGAAATGGCTATGGAGGTTTGGGTGGTTGATCAGCTGAATGAAGGTGACAACTTCAGCAATACTAAACTGGTCGTCCTTCTCTGGCAATATGGAAATCTAGGAATGGTTGGACTCTCCAAATTACCAATCTTGCAGCTCAAAACACAATAAATAAGACTGCTCTTGATGTCTTAGAATACAACAACATCACAAACATGAGAAGCAATACTCATCCTCAGGGTCCTGATCAAGTTGCTCCTCACTGGCAAGCTCCTCCTCTAAGAGTTGTTAAGATCAACTGTGATGTAGCCTAGGGGCGGAGCCATGTAGGGGCATGTGCCCCCCAGAATTTTCCAGAAGCACTAGATTATCCCTAATTTCGTAAGAATTTTTGAATTGTGCCCCTGCTCAAAGTATATAAATATTCCACATCAGACATGAAACAAAATCTTGTCTATCAGAGATGGTAAAGCTCGATATTTCTAATCTTGTTGGCAGGGGTTCGAATCCCTTGCTGATTTTTTTTTCTCCACATAAACTGAACGGAATAATACAAAATAAGCCCACTTATGTTGCAACCCAAAAGCAACTTTGACTTAGTTGGTAAAGCTGCAAGGAAATAAACTTGTGGTCTGTGGTTTAAGTCCCTTGCAAGCAGTTTTAATTTTTTCCCCACATAAACTGAAAAATAGTAACATAAAAAACTGCCCCCACATAAGATGAGACACAAATGCAAATCTAGTCCGTTTAAACCTTTATTGGGGTCATTCGGTGGGCTTATTAATTTTTTTCACATATATTTTACTAAGCTGAAGATATTAAAATTCAAAAGTATCTCACATGGTTTAACAAATATAGTCATCAAAATTCATGTGCCTCTTGAAAAATTTGACCCATAACGATTCATAATTTTTACCCGAGTTGTGCCCCCCTTCGATGAAATCCTGGCTCTGCCGCTGATGCAACCCTCATTTTAAACTCTTCTAAAAGTTTCTCTAGAATTGTCTTCAGATATCAAAATGCCAAAGTTGTGCTTCTTCACTCATCCTCTTGGAAATGTAGTAGTGTTCTTCAAGGTGAAGCTTTGGCAGCTAGAGAAGCTGCGGTTTTAGCTTTGAATCTGGGTATTGAAAAATGAAAACTTCATCTTATAATCTCATTCTAAGACCCCTATTCAAGCTCTCAACAGAAGGGAAACCCATTCTTGGTCTATCATCACAGTGACAGAAGACATCTGGTCTTTTTCTCAGTCTAGACGATCAATTTTCAACTACACTCCTAGAAGGAACAATGCTGTAGCTGATTAGATTGCCAAAAACTCTAAATCAGGAAAGTTGAGAAGTGATTGGGCTTATGTTCCTCCCTTGAACTTCATAATCTTTGAATGTTGATTCTTGTAATGCCCTGATTTAGTTTGGTTTAATGAAGTCTTTTGTCCAAAAAAAAAAAAATCCTTTGCACTCCATTAAACTCAGCGGTGGTTTGTGGTATTTGTCAAACTTCAAGGTGCCAAGTTGATAAATACCTAAACCTCGGGGGTAGTTTCTGTCAATTACCCTCCAAACAACGCCACATTGTAATGAACTTGTGACTCCGGGTTTGGACTTTGGATTATCAGCCCACGATGATTTTGGTACCGAAAAGACTAACACGGTTTACGAACTCGGACCTGAAACCGGACCCGGACCCGGACACGGACACGAACCCGGACCCGGACACGGACACGGACACGAACCCGGACCCAGACCCGAGAGGTTCCAAAGAAACAAAGCATATGCAAAAACCCTGAGAAATGCTAAATCCCTGAACTCTTTTCAATTGATAACCTCCCATGGCGGCCATCGAGCTCCTTCTGTCGCAAGCTCGCCGCCATTGTTCCACATCTTCATCCAAACTCTCTCTTTTACTCCGATATCCTATACAATCCTCTTTAAGACCAGCCTCTTCACCTCTAGGGCTCCATAGGTCACTCTGTTCATCTTCGTCGTCCCCTCCTAAACCTGACTCTCCTGAAGAGAACGGTCCTACCGAACCTCCAAACGGATCTCAAACGCCTCAAATCCAAGCTGTTTCATATGCCGCTAAACCTAAGGATCCCTCCCTAGCTGATGAAATTCGTCCTGAATCGACGCCAGCTGATGCACAGGCTCGGGTTTGGACTCGAGAGGACTTCAGGTATGTGAAAGACGTACCGAGAATATCTCCGGTGTCGTATCCATCTCGGGTGGCTCCCTTGCCGGACGATCGTGTTGCTCCTGCTGCTGTTGATACCGCCGCGGGTCGGGAGGCAGAAGGGGATGTGCTGTTGGAGAGAGAAGCCAGCAGAATTGCTGCTAGGAAGTCTAGGTGGTCTTTTAGAGTTGAAGAGGAGGAGGAGAAGGAGAAGCTTCCATTTCCGACTTTAATCAAGCAGGAGCACAAGAAGGAGAAGGTTATTTATGATCTCCAAGAGGCTATTCGGCTCGTAAAGGTCTGTTAATGCTTCTTAGCTTATCATTTGAAGTTACATGTTGAAGCATGTACAATCCTTTATTTCATTGTATCATTATATTTTGTTCTTCATTAGATTTCGGATTTGGGTGCCACCTTGTTATTTTTTGACATCTCACTACGAAATGGAAGCAATCTGAAATCAGGTGTATCAGAAAAGAATACATTCGTGTAGCACCATGTTGTACACTGTGATGGATAAAAGCTGTGAACTCCCGAAATCAAGATCATACATGATTGGAGAGGTGCATTTTTAGTGCTACCACCTGGTGGCTGTTTGAGATCTGTTTCACTTAAGGATAGATGCCATTTTGGGATACATGTCATCTGTATTGGTGGAGGGGTTTAGGATGGCATTTCAAAAAACCTGCAACATAACTGCCAACATCCAGGATCCATCCACTGCCATCAAAAAATCACACCACCAGATAAAATTGTGTACCGTCCACCAGTGAAGAAATGTGACTTTCAAACTGATTCAGCAACTCCTATTGGCAATAGGAAGAAGACAGTTAGGGGTACTGGCGCTTCGTACATGTCATGACTCATGATCTACTAAGAAGCACGGGTGTGTGTCCGGGGTGCGGGCGCTGCGGGATTGGTGCGGTGAGATTATGTGTGTGTGTTATATATACATGAAAAGTGAAAATAAAGTTGATAAAAATAAGAAAAAAAGGCAATAATAGTCCAAATTATATATAAACCAAACATATTAACCATTCTACAAATAGACAATACATATTGTGTTCAAAAGTCATAATATATAAGCACGTTCTTTTGGATAAACTGTTGTATTTTAGAAGACCTCTCAACAGAAATTTTCAAAATAACCCTGCTGCATCCACTAAGCACCCGCAAAGCATCCAATCACCCAGAAGTACCACCTCCCAGAATTGCCCGTACTTCATAGATGATTTATAATAAATACCGCGTTAATGATCCATACAAAGAAAAGAGGAAAGCAAAAACCATTTGAGACTAGAACTACAAAACAACTAGAGATAAGGCTGACTTTGGATGATTTGCTGAGTTGAGAGATGCCTATTCATTCAAGACCCAACTACCAGCTGCACAAGCACTACTTATGGTGGCCGAATTCACCAAATCTACTCTCAAAAGTCTCCATAAGCTGCTGCACAAACCTGCAAAAGTTGCAGCTCACCAAGCATTAAATGTTTCCTTTACCATGACTGCCAATGTCAAAGACTTGGCAGCTATGGATGCTACCTTACCATGACTGCCAATGTCAAAGACTTGGCAGCTATGGATGCTACCTTACCATGACTGCCAATGTCAAAGACTTGGCAGCTATGGATGCTACCCAGAAAGTCTCTAGTTCGCATTAGTTAGCTTATGAACGCGTGAATGCAAAAATCTGAATGCAAGACATTTTCCTCAAGAACTCCACCTTGACTTGTATTTTGGATAGTCATTGAGACAGCAGGAACCCCGATGATTGGCCTTTGTATCCCAATGCTTGGGATACCCTTCACACTCCTTCGGGTGCCTTGTGCTTAAATGATGAAGAACCTTAATGGAGTTCGAGAATAACTCGAACTTCTCTACAACTTTAGTTAATATGATCTTAGTGTCAATCTTCTGGAGACGGACCTCCTCTGCTTCAACTCAATCCCTAATCTTGTGATCGTACTGGATCTTCTTTTTATCCAAATCACCTGCATAATCGAAGACGATATGGCCTACAAACTTCTTTTTGTTCAGTATCCCTGGAATACATGATGCTCATATCCGTAGAGCCTTACATGAATCCTAAAAGCATGTGATAGATTCACCAAGTGGCAGGCTATGTTCACAACCTCCGCCCAAAAGCATGTGGCCAATCCTGCATTTTGCCCTGTGCATCTTGGCTTTTCGCATAGAGTGCTGCCCATATAATATTATGCAACTCCATTATGCTCCATACCTTCTAGAGTAGTGTAGTATTTGATGATTCCCTCTTTTCTACATTAGTCGTTGAACTCATCTAAAGTATACTCTCCTCCGTTTTCCGTCCCCAAGCACTGTAGTTGTTTTCGAGTACTCTTTTCCATGCGAGATTTCTATTCCTTGAATTTTTCAAATACTTTAGATTCATGTTTGAGAAAGGTAGCCTATACTTTTCTCGAGAAATCATTGATGAAGGTAAAAAGTATCTAGCTCCTGCATTTGATTTCATAAGTGAAGGTCCGCATACGTCTGAATGGAAATAGCCGAGTATCCTTTTGCTCTTGTTGACTGCGACCTTGAAGCTGGCTTTGAGTTGTTCGAAAAACACACTTCAACTTGCAAATATGGACTTGTAGTTGTAACTTTCATCTATGTAGCTTTGTGAGGCCTTTGGAACTCATGTGACCCAGCCGCATATGCCATAGCTTAGTGTTATCGACATTTGTGTTTGGAGGTGGTGCTATCATTCACAACTTTTCCGTTACTGTGCCCCGATCAACTTGTATAGGTTTCCAAATCTTTTTGCCTTTCATTACCACCGTAGAACTTTTTATAACTTCCATGACTCCACATTCAGCTTGGTAGGTGCAACTTCATCGAGAGAACCTAAGGAGATTAGGTTCTTTCTCAAGTCAGGGACATGCCTGACTTCGTTGAGCGTCATGACCACGCCATGGAACATCTTGATTTTGGTGGTTCCAATGCTAATGGTCTTGCAAGCAGCATCATTTCCCCATGAGAACTGACCCTCCATTGATGGATCTGTAACCACAGAACCATTCATTTGTATGACACATATGATAGGAACTATTTGAATCTATGATTTAGTCATTTGAATATTTGGCTATACCAGCACAACATACTAGTAGATCCCCAGCTTCTCCATTTTTTCTTTGGGCCCCACTGGCAGAAAGTCCGAGATGTATTCCTTTCTTCAATCTCCAAGCTTTATACTTCTTGCAATCCCTCTTGATATGTTCTGCCTTTTTACAGTAAAAATACTCCATACCTCCAAACTTCTCACTCGATTGTGATGTTGAGTGATCACCTTTACTCTTGTTGTTTGACCTACTTTGTGTTGTGGAGACAATCCGCCCAAATTTTTCATGTTTGAAGAACATGATGGTTTCCTTCTTAGTCTCATTGGAGGCAACTGTACCTGTGTCTTCCTCCATTCTGGAGTATCTTTACCATATGCCATAGTGGTTACAAGGTGCTGATAAGATTTTGGTAATGATGTCAACAATAACAAGGCGTTATCCTCCTAAACTAACTTCACTTCGATTCATAATAAATCTGTAAGGAGTTTATCAAACATACTAAGGTGTTCTAGAATTAGAGTACCTTTCTTCATACAAAGTCTGTAAAATTGTTTCTTGAGATACGTGTTTGAGGGACTCTTTGTCATATAAAGACTCTCAAGCTTTAGCCAAAGTGCCACCGCTATTTTATCTTCCATAACGTTGCACATGACCTCGTTTGAGATGCACAACTCAATCTGCTTGTCCGCTCGCTCATCTATAGATCTTGCTATTCTTCGTCGTCATTGTTTCTGGTTTTTTGCTATTCCGTTCAGTGCTTTATGCAAGCCTTGTTGCGCTATTAGCTTTCACTCTTCCCTGCCGTATGAAGAAGTTTCCCTTGCCATTTAACTTTTCGACCTCGAACCTAGAACCCATTAAGAGTCCGTTTGGTAACGCTTTTGCTGTGTAGAACGCTACTTTTCAAATCTAAAAGCAGTATAAATGTGTTTGGTAAATTTATTTTGTCCTTTTTTTGACGAAGCAATTGCTTCCTCACAGCAACTTTTGAAAAGCAGGGGAGGGGTTGCTTTCCAGGACATGCTTTTCGATAAAAGTATCATTTGACATTCTTATCCGTTAATAAATATCAATAATTATTTATTGTAATAACACTAATTATTATATCATGTCTCATATTGTCATTTCGACAGTAACATCAACTCTAAACACAAATTACCGTACAAAAAATGTCAAAAGTGCTTTCCCGTAGCAGCTTGAGTACGGAATTTACCTAACACTTTTTGCATAGATTTCCACAACAGATTTTTCACAATACTTCATACACAACAACTTTCTAAAGCGCTATAACATTACTAAACTAACCCTAAGAACCTTGCTCCGATATCCTTTTGTGAGGAATCGGACAAATAACAATGAAGCAAAGAACTTAAAATGAACGACATCAAGATATACGCGGTTCGACAAATTGCCTAACTTCACGGGAGGACTATATGATTTATAGTTCTTCCTTACAAGAGACTAAGAAGAGGATTTGAGAACCTTCTAAACACTTACCTAAACACACTCAAACTCTAGACGAAAAAAGAGAGCAAGAACCATAAAACAACTAAGAGGAGAATGCCGAACTTTGGATGATTTGCTGAGTTGAGAAGCTGCCTATTTATAGGCTTCCAAGCTCCAACTACGAGCTGCACAAGCATTGATTAGGGTGGCCAAAATTCACCACAATCTGCTCCCAAAAGTCTCCATAAGCTACTACACAGACTTGCAAAAGCTTCATCCCTCGAAGCATTAAATGCTTCCTCACCATGGCTGCTGATGTCCAAGACTTTGCTTCCATGAGTGCTGCCGAGAGAGTCACTCGTTCTAGTTAGCTACTGAAAGTGTTAATGTAAAGGTCAGAATGCAAGACAATTTCCTAACACATCCATTTCCTCGCACTTTAAAGGGGCTTGGGCTAAACAAATGACATAAATGTTGGGTTGGGTGCACCTGTTTAACCTACTTATTTTATATGGGGTACGCGGGTTTTGTGAATCAACCCGACTATCCCTGTTCTCTCTGTATCTCCTTTATTCTATAAGACTGGGATTGGTTGTTAAGGAAGCTCGAGTTGCTAGTGACGGGCTCGACTGGTGAAGAGACAATGGTGTTTGTTGGAATGGATGGAGGCGGTGAGAGGGACGGGTAGGGTTGTCATCTGGGCAGAGAACTTGCATTGCAACAGAATTCATAGAGTTAAGGCTGTATTATATTTTCAAATTTCCGCTATTTGCATTTTCACAAGTTTTCTATAATAAATTTAAGGGATAAGATAGTGTTGTATTATACTACCTCCGTCCCACCAGGTTCTTCATACCTTGCTTTTTACCACTATTCATCGAGGCACTTTCACCGGGTGATTTGATTAGCAAAACAATGCAAAAATTGGGTAATCTTTGGATGGTCTTTTAGTGTAAACTTTACTCTACAACACCAAACTATAAAAAAAATACATCATTTTGTTACCCAAATCGCTGGGTCGAAGTTACCGGGTTACGGGTAAAAAAGTCCGACCAGGAAGAACGTGGTGGTACGGAGGTAATATTTCACAATAGCTTGTTGAACGGCTGAAGATAATTTTATATATATATGTGTGTGTGTGTGTGTGTGTGTGTGTATCTATATACATAATCTGATGAAGAAGTAAATCATATGGTATAAATGTTTTACAATTTTAGTAAATGGGCAGGGGTCATATTGACCCATTTATGACCCGCCCAACAAAAACCAAATGTTTATATAGTAGAGAGCGTGGTCCCATTTTAAACAGGTTGAACCCGCCCAACCCGCTCGTTTGACAGTTGTACATGAACCATTATCTATTGAAATAATCAGCGTCCTGCCAATCTGAACAAGTAGTTTTTAACATTACGAAAGGTGAGTTCCATAATTTTCCGTATCGCTAGCAACCTACCAGTGTTTTAAAGCAAAAGTTTATGTCGTTACTCGCTGTTGCATTGTGTGCTGTTGCTTACGGTGGTGACTTGCCCAACAAGAGGGAGTAGAACACATGAGAGTGTGTACATGAGAGAGGAAGAGATAGTAGATGTGATGCACGGGAATGCCATACAGGGTGGCATTCCAGTCGTCCCGGGATTGTCTGGAATGGTGTCCAGAACTTGTGCGAACCGGCCCTGGAACTTCGAAGAATTGGTTTCTCCAAGGCCGCAAGTACGTAAGGATGTACATAGACAACTATGTTTGAGTCTGGGGCTTATAGGATTGTATAAATATATAACATATTTTGTTAAAGAAATCACTCCTTTTTTAAAATTTCAAAAAGACCTTGTTTCTTCTTCTGCTTCTTTGTATGAAATTGGCCTACATAGATTCTCCAATTTTACAATTTGGTAAGTATATGTGTGCAATCAGTTGGTTCTTATTATACGAACCTATTTATACTTTTTGTAAGGCTCTTAATTCTTTCAAGTTTCGTCTATTATATTTATTATGTACTTAGATGTCATTTACATTAGAAGTAAATTTGTTCGTATATGTAAAACCACCATTCCCGCGATGTTTCATTTCCCCAATTTTTTAAAATAGCCGTTCCTGTGTCCCCATCTTGTCTCGTTCCAGTCCCCATCTTGTCTCATCGCTGTTCCCATTTCCTCATGCTGCTTGGCTGTTGATAAGTAGTTAAGTACTAGTGAAATTAGGAAAAGATTTCGTTGTGATTTTTCCTTTAATTTCTGACATCCTTCTTTCTCCTTTACTTTCAGGCTAATGCAAAGGCAGGTTTCAGTGAAACTGTCGAGATACATGTAAATCTAACTCCTGAGCTACGTCGGACTGATCTGGTAATTTTCCATTTTGTAGAATTCCATTCCCTTGTATCAAGCCTCCTTTTTGTTCCAATCTGAATTGGATAGGGGTCATGCATGATGACTGTGGTTTCATAAACTGGTTTCACAGCTCTCGTTTTTCTTCACTGTGTTGTCACAACGTTAGGTCTTCAAATTGAGATGTATTCTTGGATTATTGTTTAAGTTGGTGCATTGGTACTTTCTAAACTGCAAGCAGGCGTGTTTTTAGGTGAATAGGCTTTGTAATATTAAGCAGGTATTTGGGGGTATCTTATAGGGTTACGAGTTTGATCCATGGTTGACCCCGGTCGCCGGATAAGCTTGGAATTGGCTCTTTGTTACAAAGATACGAATTATAAGATTAAACTCTGGCAGTGTTTAATTTGGAGGAAATGAATATGACAGATACTACCTCCTGTTTCAATTCGATCTTCCCTCCCCTAATTGCACATTTTTTAGGGGGAAGTTTGTGGTGGTGGTTGGAGAGAAAAAACTTTTTGAGAGAAATATCTGGTCGTGGTTAGAGAGAGGACGTTTTGAAAAGAATATGTGGTGGTGGTGAGGAGAAAGTGGAAGTGGGAAGAAATGACTGAAACTACCCGAAAAGGAATGTGGGAAGAAACAACTGAAACGGAGGAAGTAGTTGTTACAGAAAACCAATTTAATTTTATGCCATGGGAGATATACGATGGAGGATATTTGTAGTCTGGCGTTTGATGGATAAATATAGAGAGAATATATTAAACTTTCTTATGGGGTTTATAGCCTTGGACGAGGCACCGAATAAAATATCAACAAAGATTTCCTGGATGGGTAATGTAGAAAGCTTTGGGGAAAAGGAGTACCAGTCCGTGGCATGAAGAATCAATGTGCTTGAGGACACACATATTGGGGAAGTGTCTATTGTGATAAGCATAGGAGGATGAAACAAGAGAATTTTCCATAATAAAATATCAGCAAAGATTTCCTAGTTCCAACATGTTTGTATTGCTTGTGGATCTACTTTTTCTGAGTATTGGGGGAATACAAAGGTGTATATTAGTTGCAGAGAATGAGGGTAAACCAGATAATTTTTCATAATAATGGGTTTAATCGAAGGATCAACAAAGATTTCCGAGTTCCAACATGTTCGTATCCCTTATGGATCGACTTAGTATGAGTATTGAGGGGAGTAGTTTTACTGAATGGTAGGTTAGAGTTATGTATAGGGAACTCAGAATGTCAGTTTTTTAGACTAAGTAGGACAAAGACAGTTAACAAGTTTGGCAGCAGTAAAAAGTGTGACAAGATAATTTGACAACTCATGGACAAACTGGCGTCAAAGATGGATCATTTTGTGTAGCTTGGATTTAGGTATCAGGGTTAATTATGAATGTTAGTGGAGAGATAGATCAGGTGTCACCCTTAGGATAAACGCTGGGTGGGTCATGGGTGAAGGGGATTCAAAAATGTTTTGCAGCTTTGGAAGTCAGATCCTAGTTAGGCGAGTGAGGTAAATTCTAGGAATTGAATTTTAGATTTACAATGATGTACTGTACTGAATATTATGCAGTTCAAATTAAGAAAATGAGAATTCTGAGGTAAAGGACCAGTGGTGAAGGGAAAGAATCAATTTATCTAAACTCATATTTATTCGACGTGCGAGCAGTTAGCGCTGCACATGGGTCGGTTTGTCAGTTAAATGGTAAACCCTACACTCAAACTTTACATGTCCGGTTTTAGGTTTTCAAAATCCAAACCAAATCAATTGAAGAATAAAACCTAACCTAATTATTTGAATTATGGCGGGCGTGTTGGTTGGTTTATGCAGTTTGAGATAATCAAAAATTATTTTTTTTGTTAGCAACTATGTATTTCAAACATGTCTTAAAATAATATCTTTGTGCGATCTATCATGTTCCAAAAAAAACATCATACTTCATGAATACCATTATCCCTTTATAATGTAGTATGCTAGAAGACTTTAAGTTGGAGTTGGACACAGCGCTACAAAAGAATTGGAAACGATGAGAAAGATATTACCATTACCATAAAAGTTAACTTGCGATGTATTCTTAAGATCGAGAAGAGAAATTAAGCACATCTATAAAACTATCAACATAATCTTTTCTACATTAAAAACAATAGAAAAAAAATGATAACTTTAGTTTTTCGTATAGAACTTAATAAATTGCTATTCTCCTTTGTACAAAAGTGAAGTTACCATTTTCTGGGCTGACTTTGTTCATATTTTTCAAATCATTAAGAAAATTCATTTAATGAACTCTTAAGTCTATAACTACTGGTTCGGGTCACAACCTTGAAGCCTCTGACAGAACCATATTGGCGGTTTTATACTGTTGTAAACCACGACCAATTCATTAGTCTCACAAACCACCAAAATCGAGTTGGTTTGGGTTGGATAGGTCAGGGTTGGCTGTTAATCGCGTAGTTGTACACCCCTACAAGCAATGGGGTGAAAGAAATGTATGTTTTCAAGAGTAGGGATGCCAAGTGAGTTTGACTAGCGTTAAGAGAAAGATCATGAATTCTGCCTACTTGATTTTCGTTGGTTCTATTATGGCTCAGGAAGTGAAGCCTCCTCCGTGTTTGCGCATTTCATCATCTCTTGTTCGTTTCTCACCGTTGCTAAAAAGTCGCTGAAAATTGTTTGTCTTTCATTTTATTGTTTATTTCAATTGAGGTGGCAATCTTATGTTTTATTGCTATTTTAGGCTCAACTTGCAAGTTGCATATGGATTAGCCATTAGTTACATAATAGGAAAAAACAACGGCACTTTTGTATCTGCAGGAGGAGACAAGTACTTGATAATTGTAACAGCAATAATATCAATATAAGTAAAAGACAATGCAATGTAGATAAACGCAAGAGAAAACAAGACAAACCTTTTCCTTAATAAATACATTTACCCTTTGAAGTCCTTGTAATCTCTTCTCAAGCATTCCATGTATGACATACATAACTCATGGAATATCTATCCATATTGTAATGCATGCACTCTCCCTTAGGCAACCATATTCCAAAGAGAAAGATCACAGACAGGAGGCATCAAGGAACTTTTAACATACAGTGTCTAGTATAGTTTTTCACATTCCATACTTAGATTAGTTTGCATGTTGCAGATTCCCTGTTGGAGTTTTGAGCTGTAGAAAGGAAAGTAAAAGTTGAATCATACTGGCAACGTTTTCTTGTTGAAATTTGTTGGTTTTGTCCACTTGTCAATATTTCTTCAAGTGACATTTATTAACATATATGTGAATGTAAGTGCAGAAGCTTGATGGTGTTGCAACTTTGCCCCATGGTACTGGAAAGGTGAGCCCTTTAATTCTGCTTCCTGGAAACGGTTCGATATACTAGCTCGTAGTTTTTGATATCCATCTGTTGTAATTCAGGCTGTTAAGATCGCTGTCTTTGCTGATGGACCTGCCGCAGATGAAGCCAGGGCCTCAGGTGCTAATGTTGTTGGTGGGCCTGAACTAGTTGAGGGAATAGCAAATGGTAATCTCTTGTTCTTTTCTTGCTACACCATTGTTATTTATCTAGGGTGGTAGCTATTTTATTGATTAGGTGAAATCGCATCGACAGGAAAGGTGAAGTGTTCCGAAGCTGCATATAAAATTACAGTGGTATAAACATTCATAAATTGAGTTTTGCTGAATAGGAAAAACAGAAGACCGTGATTCTGCAGTAATTGGTCTAATATAGGTTGTCATTCAATGCACTTTTCGGTCTGCATAGAGAAACTTTATTTACTTGAATATATTTTTTTTGTGTGGGACAAAACCCTCACTGTATTCCAAATCAACTTCAACATTAACACCGAACATCATCTACTAGTATACGAGAAGTGCCCCACATATTTTCTTATTTTCTACTGCTTTATTAGTCAATCATATTGCTAAGAGCTTTTTATTTGGGACACGGGCTAGCCTGGTTTTCTTTTGGCACAAATGCTCCATGTTTTCTTGTCCCTTATTCAGCAATAGGTAGTATGCACTTGTTAGGGTACTGTAGGAAGTGAAATCAATACCGTAAGTCAGCTCACTAACATTCACCTCTAACATGTGCAGGCACTGTAAAAGTTGATTTTGATATATGTATTACAACTCGCCAGTTCGTTCCGCAACTTAGAAAGGTTTGTTATTATTCATTAATTTTTTGTTAAATGGCTTATTTATTTAAATGCGTAAGAAGCTGGAGTTAGAGTACCAATATGATTAGATCGTCTCGTTTTGCAGCTAGCAAAATTCCTTCGCAGTCGAATGCCAAGTGTCAATGTGAGTGTAAAACATTAGTTGATTGCTTCTGTTTCATTTTCCTTTGTACAATGAGAGAGCTGAATGTTTACATATTGTTATTGTGTGTTCTTGTTGAACATCGTACAGTCTGGGACGGTGACAGATGACATTGCTAAGGCAGTGAAAGAAGCGAAAAAAATTGTGAAAATTACTAAAAAAGACAAAGCTGCTGTTGTGCATGCTGGGATAGGGAAGGTATTCTTTTGCTGTAATTGTTTATGAAACTGAATACGTGCAAGCATACCTTATTTTGTGGGCATCATACCCATCTCCTCAACCCAAAATATCATGCAGGTGTCGTTTCCAGAGGAAGCTATAGGTGAAAATGTTGGTGCATTTGTGAATGCCCTTTTGCTTGCCAAACCTGCTGGACTAAAGAAGAGTAAGTCATATGTTCTTTCTCCGTAGCTGTGAGTTTGATGACAGATATCTTAGAATCAATGGGGCTCAAACAAATTTGATATTTCATGCTGGAGATTCCAAATAAAGATTTAATTAATGATTTCTGAAACCTTCTGCAGTAGGTGATATTTTACTCATGTTTTCAATTTTTCTCTCAATGCAGGCTCCAAATATGCAGGCTACGTAAACTCTGTACACATATGTAGCACTGTGAGTTTTCAATATAGTAAAATAAATGTTCTTATTTCAAACGAGCCTTGCCTTTACATGAGAAAAGAATTTGCTAAATGTTGTTGCCTTAGCTGTTGTATTCATAATTGTGCAAATCAATGCATGTTGCTAAATGGGTTGCTAGATTAGGTAGAATAGCATTACAGCCACAGGCACGAAGATAACCTCCTTGAATATGCTAGAGAAGACAATGTGACATTGTGTGGCAAAAAAAAAAAACACAATTGCTGCATGCAATTTGCTACCAAGTATGGTAATGTAGGTAGCCGTTTAGGCGGGCAAGCTAGATAATATTTAGTATGACTTAGTTCATAAGAAGATTGTACTTTTGCAAATCCTTGAAAAAGAAAGCTCAAAATAAGTGCAAATTTAACATGAACAAAATACTCATTCCAGAATCAAGTGTTTTCTTGACAACGTCTTTTTAGCTGTATTTGAGAGTATATCAAAGTTTGGAATTTCAGAGAGCCAGCTTCGACAGTGATGAAAATGCAGCATCATGCTATGGATTGGGTTCCAGATGATAGTTACCTTCGAGTGCTTGTTTTTACGTAGAAAAAAGAACTTGGTCGTTCCATATTCATACAATGAACTTGATTGAGAAGTTTAGTTTGAGGATCAGTTTATTGTATTTGTATTTCAATTTATTATTATTAGTTTACATATCCTATTCTCTGGTTGGAACACATTTTGCATATGTGATTCTCCCGAATTTCCTGAATTTTCTGCAGGGACCTCAGGTTTCTTTAAGGCTATGTTTGGAATCTGGAATCGGAAAGGAAAATCAAAAGGAAAAGAAAATAAAATCACAGAATATATATTTTTGTTTGGATGTATAGACAACCAAAGGAAATGAAAATGAAAAGAAAAGATATGCAAAATTCGTACTATACTCACGTTAACAAATTTTCCACCCCAAATCGAGCAGAACACTTGAAGGAAATGAACCGTTTTAGTAGATAAATTCTCATCCTTCACTATCTGTTTCGATCATCTCTCCTGTAAAACTATCACATTGACTCCATCACTGTTGATTCCGGCATCACTGTTAGTCTCCCGTAAAACTATCCGGCCAACTCCACCGCCACTGATTCCGGCGTCACTCTCAGTCTCCTGTCAAACAATCATGACGCCACCACCGCCGCCAACAACTAATCTCTCTCTCTCTCTCCCTCTTCCAATCATCAAGTCTGCCCCCACTATGGATTGAATGGTGGCAAAGTCAAATAATAACCGAGATTTCGTGGAGGCAGTGGTGGAATTGGTTGCTGTGTTGGAATCACACTGGTGTTTGGTGTTGTTTGATGGCGGTGGAGGTGGGTGGTGCATCTTCTTCACCCAATTGGAGAGGTCGCAGGTCACTGGAGGTGTGGGGCTTGGGGTAATAGTGGTAGGGTTTGTTGGGGGGTGGTACCGTGGTAGTGGTAGTTTAAAAGCAATAAGGATTTATGTTGAAATAATACAGAACAGTATGACAATATTTAAAAAAATTCTAATTGTAGGGGTATAAATTTAATATTACAAAGTTTAATCATCTTATTTTCTGTCAAGTTTTCTTGGGGTGCCAAACTAAGGAAAAGTAAAGTATTGTTGGACGGATTTTTCATTTTTTTTCCATCACATTTCCGAGTTTCAAACACACTATAAGGGCATCTCCAACCATGGAAGGGATGGTGGAAGGGGAATGGATGGGGGTTGTTGTCTCCAACTGGTGAAGGTGAAGGGGACGGGGAAGGGGAAGGTGAAGGGGTGTGGGTGCAAAGGGATGGGGAAAACCCCTTAGGCCATCCCTCATGAGGATGGCTATCAGGTGGGTGATTTAGGTTGTTTTAATTAGGATTAAGGATTCTAATTAACGTTTATTGTTTTTTTATTAAAATATAAATATTTAATAAAACAATTAAATATATTATTATTATTTCATATTTGTAATTTAAATTTATGTTCAACATTTCCATCATATTTTTTGCGTAAATTGTAATAGGATCTAATATTTTATATATTATATTTTCCATTTTAATGTAATCGCTGTTTTTTTGTTTGTAGTAATTGCTGTTTTTTGGTTGTAGGAATTGGTATTTTAATTATTGTTTCAATTAAATTTATAAATACTAGACTACCAAAAATTTCTCTCAAATTATTATTATAATATTATTTATGTATATATATTATTTAATTACTAATCATTAATATAAGTCGTTAACAATAAATATAATTGGATGATATATGTTGTTCGATTGGAGACGATGGGGTAGTGAAGGTGAAGGGGAAAAAAAGTGGGTCTCTGAGGTGAGGGTGAAGGTGAAGTGAAGGGGAAGGGGAAGGGGAAGGGGTGGGCTTTGGTTGTAGATGGCTTAAGAATCCTAAAATAGGTGCTTAGATGTTAGGACAAGTTTCCCTGCTCAATTTATCAACAAGAAGTTGATGGTATTGTGTACACAAGCACACAGAACAGTGTACATACAAGTAAATTTGATATAAGAGAACTGTAATGACATTGAATATATAAATGAAAATTTTACTGTTGTCATAATTGGAACTTTGCTAGGAGAGGGTGCTTTCGCAATTTCATTGACATTAGGGTAACTTGTTTTTAGAGAGGGTGCTCAATGGACTGGGACTTAAATTGGCTATAGTTTCTTATCCAACTGACTTGGGAGGTAGTAGATGATAATGAAATGACGAGTGTTTCATCCTGCTTGTTGGTTGCTTTCTCCTTTGCTGGCTTTTCTCTCCTCTCAGATGGTCTAGTGTTGGGATTTACCACTCTGATCTCTGAACTTTGATCTGTTGTGCCATTTTTTAAGTTCAGACTTCTGCCTATTCTATTATCAATTAGGCTCGGTGACATTGTCAAGAACATAATTCTTTATTAAATCTTCTGTGGTTTAATCTCTCTTCTGAATTCTGATCCGAGTCACTTTTGCACATAAGATTCTGTTCCAGATATTTTGGCACAGCTGTACCTTAGCTATTCCCTGTTCTGTGTTTTTTGTGCAAGATTTAGCTTCTGTGTTGAGCTCTTGTTAGCTTTCACGCTAGCAAATCCTATTATTTACACTCTAAACTACTTGAAATCCAAATGGTCATCCAGCTTGTATCATTTTTGTCACCCTACTCACCTACTGTCTAGTACTCCCTTGCAAGCATCAGTTGCGTCAATTCGACGGCGTTCACGGAATTCTGCAAGTTTCATTGATTACACTCCATCTACCACACTACCATTTCTTATTTTCTGAACTGATTTACTTGCTAGGTTGTCGTCTATCTGTTTCTTACCACACCGTGGCCCATAGATATCTTGAAATGTCCATTTATCAAGGACATCACTAGAATTTCCTTAGAGAGTCAGATTGGAAGGTTTTACAACAATAATTTTGTACTTTTAATATAGGTTCATCTATTGACTTTTTCGGAAGCTAAACTTAGGATGGGCTTGGTCTCACAGACAGCGAGCGTGAGCGATATGAGAACAGGAGCAGGGGCGAAGCTATGTTAGGGCAAGGGGTGGCAGTTGCCACCCCTCCCTTTTTAAATTCACACTAGTATCCCTATTATTATGCCTTTTTTTTTTACTAACTATGCCTTTAGAGGAAATACACAACTGCCCTGGCCAAATCCACATGTTGTCAGAAGTACCCTTTAAAAAGTGCATACAACCCGGCTGTTTCAGTTTTAGTTTTCTGGCTCTGCCACTGACATGACACAACTATGGGGAGAGAC
This sequence comes from Linanthus parryae, assembly GCA_023055425.1. Lineage (NCBI taxonomy): Eukaryota > Viridiplantae > Streptophyta > Magnoliopsida > Ericales > Polemoniaceae > Linanthus > Linanthus parryae. The sequence continues at coordinate 6,019,139 of JALGPY010000009.1, forward strand.
GTCCTGGGTTAAGCCCTGTTATTAGCTCTGTGGAACTTCTTATATTAGCTTGGAGCAAGGTCTCTGATATTAAATACCCATTAACCTTTTCCCTCGAATGATTTCTAGTACCCAGATGGCTTGATGACCTAGTGTTCTACCCCATGTTTTATTGATTGCCATGCTGTACGAGCGCAAACTTCATTGACTTATAAGAGGATATTGTTCGCCTTGATCCTTGAGTAGGGGTGCATAATGGTATCTCCGTTGGTCTGACACTTGATATTTGTTCAATTCCAAGCATTGTGGTAAGACGACAGTATGGACATCTAAACAAATTTGCTAGTTATCATTAGGCTTCATGCTGGGCAAATTTGTAATTGCTCCAACAGTGGCACATCAGCATGGGCACATGGTGCTCCACACCATTCATTAACTGACATATAGGTCCAACATGGTTCACTTTGTGCGGTGTGAGAAAACGCGAGTGTTTTAGAGCACCACCACTCGTGTTTTGTTTCTAGAACACCTGAAAGTCACCCCTTATGTCAGTCGCAGATTTGTGGTTATTTAGTAGTGTTTTCTTTTGTTGAGAGGTTCCAAGTATCTTGGATGTTCGATGGTGTTGGGAATATTAACTTCATTTCAACATTTTCTTCTGCTTCCTGATAAAATTATGCGAGCCTTTAACACATGGAAAGGTCCGCTTTTTGACTCTCGTATGTCATCAGGATGATCAAGGACTTGATTAGAATTGTAAAAGTCATCAGAAATAATGCCTAAGCTTGCATCACCAGTTCTTTGCTAACCCTACTTTGATGTGCTGTCTGTTCAATTGTTTCGATGCTTCATCATATTCAACCTGATTGTAACAAGCTCGTTTGGTTTCTTTGCAGATGGGTCCTGGATTCCCAGTTTCAATACAATCAATATCCATAGCTGCAGATCGCTACAACAAAATGCACTTAAGTTGATCGGATTTCCAGTGTTCATGCCTTTGGAGGCGGCATTCCATTCTCATATCTCGTGTCGAGTCAATCTCGCTCCAATCGGGGAATATTACAGATCGGAAGAAAAGAAAGGTGTATTTTTCTTGATATTGGAGTAAAGCTTAGCTGAATGCACTCAAAAGTGTACATGAGACGATCTAAACTTGACACAGACCCGGGAACCTTCTTTTTTGGAAGCGTTACACACTCATTGATTTATCAGAGCAAGTAGTTTGTCACATCATATCATTTAGCTGTAGGCAATGTTGTTTACCTTTCGACTACTCAAAACCTCTAGAGTGAAATAAAATATAGTTCTGTGCTTGTGCCGGATCTTGTTATGGATACAAATTTATGTTTTGAACTCTTTACACTACGAATTCAGTTAATCTTTCTAGATTTTTTTTGCCAAACCTTTCTAGATTGATCGGCATGAAAATTGTCCAGCTTTTACTATGCGTCTTGGAAAAGAGCATCACGTGGTGCTCTACAACTAATTAGTGTCTGTCAATTAATCAGTGTATTTATATGTTCCACTTTAATTGGTAAAAGTGTGTTCTTTTGGAGCACTAACAAATTGCTGTCTGGAAGAACATTATGATATTGTGCTACAGTGTTGGAGGAGGATACAACGCCTATAAATAAGTGGTTCCTTACCTTCCCTCAGTCACTTAGTTATGATCAAGACTAGAATTTGTCCGAATATATTATCACCTAATCCCTATGCGGCATGGTCTTTGATGAATGGGGTCTGTCCTACATGTTTGGGATAAAACTGCATGACCAATTTGGGTAAATATCCTACCTTGGAATAGAAAGTCTATAACTGCACGTCCAATCGTGAGTAAACCTCGTGAAACCAGAATGTGATGCGGGTCATGCGGCGGTAAATTCATAAGCTTGTTATCCAAGCTGTTCCTTCAACATCCTCCACACTTCCTAAAAACACGTTTCCAGTCATTGTGAGACACTATATTACTATATGGGTTTTTTTTAAAGATAGTAGTATATATTACTATATGGGTTTTGTTCGACGAAGAAGCCAAATGTGATACTAAATATATAGCATATCTTGAAAAATAAAATTTGAAAAATAAAATAAAATGAGATAATAATATAGTATATTTCATCCAATCTAACTAGCTTAGTTCAATTCATTGTCACTGATTTTAAGAACTAAAGATACAACGGGCCTTTGGCACAACAGGGAGCTCGTAAGTTAATTAAGCATGTACGTCCAAGTATCGAACCTTGGCAATTGCGCATGAAGATGGACTTTGTTGGGAGGGATAAAACTCACTTCGGTGATCTTTATTTGTGGGACACCGCCTAGTTCACAATAAAAAAGTAAGAAAAAATGTGTTAAAGATGATTTGTCTCTAATTATTGGTCGGAAGACACCATCCGATTTAGAAAAAAGGAAAAAAAGATATGACAAACAGTCTGCTTGTGTTTTCAGCACCGCATTACAGAGTAGGTTTCACAAACTCTAAGGGGAAGGCTGGTTCAGCCTTCAAGCACTTCACTTGTCAACGCAAGAATTGGGTTTTTATTGTCTATGGAAAACGACTAGTAATGGCCGAACGTCCGTTAGGTAAGCAATGCTTTTCTTATAGTCAAACCACTACACATACGCTTGTCATTTGTGCGAGCGGTTTTGTTTACTTAAATGAATTCTTTATCCAACACAAACAAACTTACGGGCATTTCGATTAATTATAGTTGTATTACATACCCCTGAATATATTTTCAGTTTATAGACATTTGAAAGGCTAACAAATCTCTGAAAGTCATAACCGCCTATATGGAAATTGATTAGTTTTTACAAACATAATCGCATGGAGGAATCTGCAGTTTTTTTTATGACTCTAAGAATGAGCAAACTGCTTCACAATTTGTGCTTTTAAAACTCGATTAACTTATTAATTTGGTTGTTAGGATTGGGCTGCTTTTATATTATATCTGTGTGATGATCCCTCCTAGCAGACAAGGAAGAATGCTTCAAGTTGTTGTTGTTGTTGTTGTTGTTGTTGTTGTTGTTGTTATTATTATTATTATTATTATACACTGAAATGGAATAGTCTACGCTGGCGATCACATATATTTATCCTCCATCAAATTTGCTGCGCATGTGCCAGTTGATTTTCCAACTTTTCAACTACACGAGCAAGGAGCTAACTAACTATCTAGCTAGTTAAAAAAACTAGAGAACTAAGATATTTTTTTTTGAGGAAAGAGAACTAAGATCTTGTTAGGTACAATAGGATACAATGAATATGAATGACAATATCCTCTTTTTCAATTCCACTTGGTATAACGAACATTATGTATTTCATATTTCATCGGATTAGTCCTCTTTAAGAAACTATGATTAGGCTATCACACTGTTCTTGCTGACTACTTAAATCTCTCTTAGCTCAGATGGAAATCAAATAAACTACAAAAAATCAAAACCCAAACAAAAGGGTCACCTGGACAGCCTTTTGAGTTCTCTGCTTCTCTTGAGAGAGAGAGAGAGAGAGAGAGAGAGAGAGAGAGAGAGAGAGAGAGAGAGAGTGTTTTGTGACCTTGTCACGGACTTCGTTTCTTTGCCTAGTCAAAGATTGTTAGTTCTCTGGTGAGACTATGAGTTCCACAGATGAAGCAGCACTAATCGAGGGTTTCAATCAAGTTGACATCCAATCTGAGGATGAGCTCTCGCAGGAAGGAGAAACTGAAATTGAGCTCAGTGAAGACGAAGCAGGGGAAAGGATGGTGGAATACAGCTGCAGTTTAATCGGAAAGGTTATCACCGTTAAATCGGTGAACCTTACAGGCTTGAAGAAGACTATGACACATGTTTGGGGTAAGCCGGAAAAGTTCAAAGTTGAGCACTTAAGTGGAAACTTCTATCAGTTCTTCTATGGAGATAACTCTTGCTTGGAAAGAGTCCTTAAAGGGAGGCCGTGGTTCTTCAAATATCAGCTTATCATCCTCCATAAATGGACTCCGGAGATTTCAGTTCTTGACGAGTGTTTCACAAGGACTCCTTTCTGGATCCAAGTGTGGCACTTACCTAATGTTTTTATGACAGAAAGAGTTTTAAAGAAGATTGGACTTAAATTTGGAGAAAGGCTGGAATCAAGAATTATTGGTAAAGCTACATATTCAGGGAAAGTGGTTCGTATGAAGGTTGTTATGGAAGTTAACAAACCAATTCTCAGATATGCAAAACTCAAGCTGCAGGGAGAGAGCATCACGCATCACGAGAGTGGAGTTCAAATATGAAAAGCTTCCAAACTTGTGTAGCAGATGCGGAATCATTGACCACAGAGAAAAAAGTTGTAGCCCAGTTAAGGAAGGTCGCTTGCCGGCTTTTGATGTGAAGAAGCTGAGAGCTTCTCATCCGGCTGATCTTTGGGACGAAGATCAATCCATTGAGGAGTTGAAGTCACAAAATTCCTCAAGTTCAGAAAGGAAGAACTTAAATTTAGCTTTACCAGAAATTCTGAAGAAGAAGATGACTAGTAAGTTGATTCCTCTGGCGACGGGAGGATCGTCTCAACCTTCTCTGTTTCTGCAAGCAACTGAAGAGTCACCGAAAAAAGGGAATACGAAGAGTCAGAAGGCGGGAACGCAAGGTGGTGAAAGTGGAGCTTTGAAAACTGGTGAAGATATCAATACACTGCTAATTCCAGCGCTCGAGGAAGAATCAGTGGCATGCTGCAGCAGACTCCAAGAATTTTGGAAAATGGCGAATTGGTTAATCAGGCGGGAAAGGAAATTGATGCTCCAGAATTGTCTCAGGGCCCAGTGGTCTCTTCCCATTGTGGGCCTAGCCTCTCTCTTCATTCTTTGGGCCCATTAAATTCATATCTTGTAGAGGGTGAGACTTCTCTAGGCCCACTAGAGCCAGCTAATTTCCCTCTTAAGCCCAATCCTGTTCATGGCACGGAGGAAATTTACGAGCTTGCCCCTCATTTATCAAAAAATATTTATGAGGGCAGTATGGTACTTTTGCAAAGTAATGTCTCTCAGAACATATCAAAAGGGGAATGTGATGGCGACAAAACCCTAACTGAAGAAGTGAGGAAATTTGAAGAGGGGAAATAAACACGAAGATGCTGGAAGAGGCAAGCCAGAGAAAATGGAAGCGTAACAATTCAACGACCTCCTCAGGAAAAGAAGAGTTTGAAACGAAGAGAGGAAGATTGGATGGAGGTTTATTTTGAAGAATTGAATGATGGTAAGAAATTTAGAGGCTCTGTTGATGATTCTCCTTATGTTTATAACCGGGTGGAGGAAACCAGCCCTAACTGGTCCCAAGCATCCCAATGAGACTTTTGGCATAGAATTGTCAGGGTGCTGGTAGAGCCCTGACAATTCAGCAGTTCAGAAGAGTCTCCAATAGCTATGATCCAGATGTCTGTTTTCTCTGCAAAAACAAAGAGAAAGGGGATTTTATGACTAGAAATTATAGTGGAAAAAGCTCTCTAATTGCTTTTTGGTGGATGCTCTGGGCAAGTCTGGTGGTTTGGGTGTTCTATGGAAAGATGGTATTAAACTCAGACTTGTCAAATTTTGCAACTTTTTCATTCATGTCAAGTTTGACTATGATCAGGATGAGGAATGGCATCTAATTTTTGTTTACCTTTGCCCTGATGATAATGTGAGGGTTTCCCAGTTGGGTTTTATTTCTAATTACTTATCATGTTGCTAAAAAAGAATTGCTATTTGGGGTGATTTTAATTATATTGTGCACCCTAATGAAAAGAAAGGGGGAAATCTAAGATCTCTGCACTCCTGTTTTCCCCTTATGATTTTTTTTGAGAATAACAACCTCACTGACCTTGGATTCTCTGGTTATCCATTCACTTGGTAGAACAGAAGGAGGAGTTAAAGGGGAGATAGACCTGCGCGTTGGGAATGGAGCAAAGGTTGCTGCATTAGCCGTAGGCATGTGCGAGCTGTCTCTGCCTTCAGGATTAGTTTTAGAATTAAATAATTGCTATTTTGTGCCAGCTATGAGCATAAACATTATTTCTATTTCTTATTTGGACAAGGAAGGTTTTATTATTTCAATAAAGAACAATTGTTGTTCCTTTTATTTTAATAATATTCACTAGTGTAGTGCACAATTATTTAATGGACTATATGTCCTTGATCTAAGCAATCCTGTCTACGACATTAATACCAAGAGGATTAAAATAATTGATTTAAATCCTGCTTACTTATGGCACTGTCGTTTATGCCACATAAACGAGAAACGTGTATCTAGACTCCATAAAGATGGATTTCTAGACTCATTTGATTTTAAATCATATGAGACATGTGAGGCTTGTTTATTGGGAAAAAAGACAAAGTCCCCTTTCAATAAGAAAGGTGAGAGGACTAGTGAGAAATAGGCGCTCATACATACCGATGTGTGTGGGCCGTTTGCAACGCCTGCCAGGGGTGGTTACTTCTACTTCATTACATTTACTGATGATTTCAGTAGATATGGAATTGTGTACCTCATGAGGGCCAAATCCGAATCCTTTGAAAGGTTCAAAGAATTCAAGAATGAAGTAGAGAAGCAACTTGGCAAAAGTATCAAGGCACTACGATCGAATTGTGGAGGAGAATACTTGAGCCAAGAGTTTGACGACTATCTTAGAGAGTGTGGGATCGTGTCCCAACTCACTCCACCCGGAACGCCACAATGGAATGGCGTGTCCGAGAGGAGGAATCAAGCTATATTGGATATGGTTCGATCTATGATGTGTCAACCGATCTTCCATTATCATTTTGGGGCTATGCTCTATTAAGTTCAGCTTTCACCATTAACCGTGTTCCATCTAAATCAGTCATGAAGACACCACATGAGATGTGGAGTGGGAGGCGTCCCACACTGTCGTTCATGAAGATTTGGGGCTGCGATGTCTATGTAAAGTGTTTACAATCAGACAAGCTGGGGCCAAAGTCGGATAAGTGTAAGTTTGTGGGGGTACCCTAAGGAAACTAAGGGTTACTACTTCTACAATCCAACTGAGAACAAAGTGTTTGTTGCTCGGTCCGGTGTGTTTCTAGAAAAAGAGTTTGTCTCTAAAGAACCAAGTGGGAGGACTGTAGAACTTGAATAAATTCAAGAACCACATATCACTGAACCAACTATTGAACATGAACAGGATCCACAAGAAGTTGTGGAACAGCCTGTTCAGTTAACACAAGAACTTTGTAGATCTAGTAGAGTGCACCAGGAACCCGAGAGGTATGGACTTCTCGTGACAGACTCTGGTGACACGATTCTCATAGATTATGAGCCTACTACCTATGAAGAGGCCATGAGAGGGCCGGACTCTCAGAAGTGGCTGGAAGCCATGAGATCCGGGATGGAATCCATGTATACCAACAAAGTATGGACTTTGATGGAACCACCCGAAGGGGCGCGGCCCATAGGGTGCAAGTGGGTCTTCAAGAAGAAGATCGACATGATGGTAATGTGATTACCTATAAGGGCCGATTGGTGGCTAAAGGATTCAGACAGATTCATGGTATTGACTATGATGAAACCTTTTCACCAGTCGCTATGACCAAATCCATCTGAATCCTACTTGCAAATGCAGCATACTAAACATAATTCCTTTATGGGAATCTCCTCGAAGACGTGTATATGATACACTTGGAGGGTTTTGAAGATCCAAAGCAAGCCAACAAAGTCTGTAAGCTGCAACGATCCATTTATGGGTTGAAGCAAGCTTGTAGGAGTTGGAATCGACGTTTTGATGAAGTAGTCAAAGAGTTTGGCTTCATCAGAAACAAAGATGAGTCTTGTGTCTACAAGAAGGTTAGTGGGAGCTCTGTAGCTTTAATGGTCTTGTATGTGGATGACATACTACTTATTGGAAACAACGTTCCCATGCTGCAATCTGTTAAAGATTGTCTAGGAAAGTGTTTCTCAATGAAAGACTTAGGGGAAGCAGCCTATATACTTGGTATAAAGATCTATAGAGATAGATATAAAATACTGCTAGGCCTAAGTCAAAGTACATATATTGACAAAGTTTTAAAGCGGTTCAACATGCAAGATTCCAAGAAGGGATCTTGCCCATGTCACATGGAATTACTTTTCGAAGAGTGGTTGTCCTTCCAATGATATTGAGAAGGAACGCATGAGTAGAATTCCCTATGTCTCGGCCATAGGATCTATCATGTACACCATGTTATGTACTAGACCAGATGTGTCATATGCCTTGAGTATGAAAAGCAGATACCAATCCAATCCGGGTGAGAGTCACTGGATTGCAGTCAAGAACATCCTAAAGTACTTGAGAAGAACTAAGGATGCTTTCTTGATATTTGGCGGTGAGGAAGAGTTGCGGATGCAAGCTTCCAAACTGATAGTGATGAATTCAGATTCGGGATATGTGTTTTGCCTGAATGGAGCAGCGGTGAGATGGAAGAGTTACAAGCAAGAGACGGTGGATGATTCTACAACAGAGGCTGAGTACATTGCTGCAAATGGCGCAGCAAAGCAAGCTGTTTGGATCAGAAAATTTGTTTCTGAACTTGGTGTGGTTCCTAGCATTGCGGATCCAGTAGAGTTGTACTGTGACAACACTGGGGCGATCGCGCAATCAAAGGAGCCAAGGTCGCACCAGAAATCCAAGCACGTGCTCAGGAAGTTTCATCTTATTCGAGATATTATCGATAGAGGAGACGTTCGGATATGCAAGTTTCCTACAGATGAGAATCCGTCAGATCTACTTACAAAGCCGCTTGTTCAGTGGAAGCATGAGGGTCACACTAGAGCATTGGCATAAGAGATGCATCAGATTGGCCCTAGTGCAAGTGGGATACTGTTGGAATAGATGCCCTAGAGGCAATCTAGTTTAGTATCAATTTATTTTGGCTAGAACATTCATTGTATTATTTATTGGATATTTAATATAATGAAGTCCTTAGATTTACAATTGAGTTGTTTATCTTAAATATCCCTAGTCCAGTATAATGATTAATAGGAAAATCATCTATAGACTAGTATGGGGTTGGATTGATATGGAAATATCATGATCCAACACATGGGTGTGAATTAAGGGTAATGGCGCACTGGATTGACCCATATCCGAGAAAGCTACATACATGTTACGTTTAGTAACAAGCGCTTCTCGTGGTGACAACGGTATTGTCAACCTTAGAATTGAAGTCACTAGATTTTCTAGTTTTGGATTATTGTGATTTTGGTAGCGTCAAACGCTACACCGTAACTGGGTAGCTATAAAGGCGTGTACCGGATGTAGGGTTTTGATTCATGGATCGCACAACGGAAGCATAATCAAACATAAACCATGAAAAACCCTCCAAGGATCACAAGTCTAGAGACATAACGATAGTAAAGGTTAGAAATCATAAACACACCTTTGGGTTCTCCTTGATGACTTCAAACGCGAATAATGTCACGTTCTCTATAGTTGATCCACGCCTAGAGTTGATCCTAGATCTCCCAAACTCCTTGGTGCTAGCCCGGAATAGGAAGAGGAAGAAGAAATCACGCAAAACGAGACCCAAAAGAGGGTATCGGCCTCTTTTGGCCGACGGGGACGAGGGCGGCGACAAGGGGCGGCGTCGGGCCCTCCTTGTTGCTTGCTCTCTCTCCTTTGTTCTCTCCCACTCTTGTTATGTTCACTAATGAGCATATGTTTTGGGAAGGAAGGAAGGAGGGTCCTTTATATAGTCCAACAACTCCTTGTTAACTACCTAAAGGACTTATTCTAGTCCAACTATAATTCAATTGAGTCCCTTCCTTGCAAATTAGTCCCTACTAAGTTTGCAAGGGTTTGCAAAGTGATCCTTCTAATTAATTAATCCAATTAATTAATTCCCAAATCTAGTTCAACTCTATATAGCGTGTGACCCCATAGGTTCTATCTAGTTGGTAGCAACTATTTGCTAATATGGAGCGGTCTCTAGCGAAACATCCATTCTAGCCAACTAATAGAATAGTCATCTTGACAACCTTTGTACAAGTAATTGTCTCATCCCTTTGTCTCCATATCCGGATTGCACACGAGACATACAAGTCACACTCGTATATCCAATCCATAGTTTCTCGATCCATGGGAATAGCCTTATTCGTGCAAATAACATCAATATCCCATATTGATTTATTTGAGTCTGGCCAGACGTTCTATAAGCACTATCCCTCGAGTGGCCTAGGATATTTGCTCCCGTTATGTGGGAGGGACAAATCCTCTCTACGTCCACTACGATCTCTAAGCTTGCTTCTCATTGTATCCAGTACACGCCTTTATAACTACCCAGTTACGGTGTAGCGTTTAACGCTACCAAGATCACAATGATCCACAACTAGAATATCTAGTGACTTCAAGTCTAAGGATGACAATACGATTGCACCGCGAGAAGCGCTTGTGACTCAACATAACATGTATGTAGCCTTCTCGGAGATGGGTCAATCCAGTGCAACATTCCGTAATGCACACCTATGTGTTGGATCGTGATATCTCCATATCAATCCAACCCCATACTAGTCTATCGATGATTGTACCATTTAATCATTATACTCGACTAGGGATATTTAAGATAAACAACACAATTGTAAATCTAAGGACTTCATTATATTAAATATCCAATAAATAATAAATGAATTTTCTAGCCATATACAAATTCATACTAAACTAGATTGCCTCTAGGGCATCTATTCCAACAGTCTCCCACTTGCACTAGAGCCAATCTGGCGCATCTCGTATGCCCATACTCCTAGTGTGCCCTTCATGCTTCCACTGCGTGAGAGGCTTTGTAAGCGGGTCTGACAGATTATCATCTGTAGGAATCTTGCATATCCGATCGTCTCCTCTATTGATAATATCTCGAATCAGATGAAACTTCCTGAGCACGTGCTTGGATTTCTGGTGCGATCTGGGTTCCTTTGATTGCGCGATCGCCCCAGTGTTGTCACAGAACAACTCCACTGGATCCGCAATGCTAGGGACCACACCAAGTTCAGAAACAAACTTTCTGATCCAAACAGCCTCCTTTGCTGCGCCATTTGCAGCAATGTACTCAGCCTCTGTTGTAGAATCAGCTACCGTCTCTTGCTTGGAACTCTTCCAGCTCACCGCTGCTCCATTCAGGCAAAACACATATCCCGATTGTGATCTAAAGTCATCTCTGTCGGTTTGGAAGCTTGCATCAGTGTAACCCCTTACACGCAACTCTTCCTCACCGCCAAACATCAAGAAAGCATCCTTAGTTCTTCTCAAGTACTTTAGGATGTTCTTGACTGCAATCCAGTGACTCTCACCTGGATTGGATTGGTATCTGCTTGTCATACTCAAGGCATATGACACATCTGGTCTAGTACATAACATGGTGTACATGATAGATCCTATGGCCGAGGCATAGGGAATCCTACTCATGCGTTCCTTCTCAATCTTATTGGAAGGACAACCACTCTTCGAAAGAGTGATTCCATGTGACATGGGCAAGAATCCCTTCTTGGAATCTTGCATGTTGAACCGCTTCAACACCTTGTCAATATATGTACTTTGGCTTAGGCCTAGCAACCTTTTAGATCTATCTCTATAGATCTTTATACCGAGTATATAGGCTGCTTCCCCAAAGTCCTTCATTGAGAAACACTTTCCTAGCCAATCTTTCACAGATTGCAGCATGGGAATGTCGTTTCCAATGAGTAGTATGTCATCCACATACAAGACCAGAAAAGCTACAGAGCTCCCACTAACCTTCTTGTAGACACAAGACTCATATTCGTTTCTGATGAAGCCAAACTCTTTGACCACTTCATCAAAACGTCGATTCCAACTCCTAGAAGCTTGCTTCAATCCATAAATGGACCGTTGCAGCTTACAGACTTTGTTGGCTTGCTTTGGATCCTCAAAACCCTCCGGCTGTATCATATACACGTCCTCGAGGAGATTCCCATAAAGGAATGCTGTTTTGACATCCATCTGCCAAATCTCATAGTCGTGGTATGCTGCAATCGCAAGTAGGATTCGGATGGATTTGGTCATAGCGACTGGTGAAAAGGTTTCATCATAGTCAATACCATGAATCTGTCTGAATCCTTTAGCCACCAATCGGCCCTTATAGGTAATCACATTACCATCCATGTCGATCTTCTTCTTGAAGACCCACTTGCACCCTATGGGCCGCGCCCCATGGGGTGGTTCCACCAAAGTCCATACTTTGTTGGTATACATGGATTCCATCTCGGATCTCATGGCTTCCAGCCACTTCTGAGAGTCTGGGCCACTAATGGCCTCCTCGTAGGTAGTAGGCTCATCATCTATGAGCATCGTGTCACCGGAATCGGTTACGAGAAGTCCATACCTCTCGGGTTCCTGGCGCACTCTACTAGATCTACGAAGCTCTTGTGTTACCTGAACAGGTGGCTCCACAACTGTTTGTGGTTCCTGTTCATGTTCCATAATCGGTTCAGTGATTTGTGGTTCTTGAACTTCTTCAAGTTCTACATTACTCCCACTTACTTATTTAGAGACAAATTCTCTTTCTAGAAACACGCCGGTCCCAGCAACAAACACTTTGTTCTCGGTTGGATTGTAGAAGTAGTATCTCTTAGTATCCTTAGGGTACCCCACAAACTTACACTTATCCGATTTAGGCCCTAGCTTGTCTGATTGTAAACGTTTTACATAGACATCGCAGCCCCAAATCCTCATGAACGACAGTGTGAAACGCCTCCCACTCCACATCTCATATGGTGTTTTCATGACTGATTTGGATGGAACACGGTTAATGGTGAAAGCTGCACTTAATAGAGCGTAGCCGCAAAATGACAATGGAAGGGCGGTTTGACACATCATAGATCGAACCATATCCAATAGGGTTCGATTCCTCCTCTCGGACACGCCATTCCATTGTGGCGTTCCGGGTGGAGTGAGTTGGGACACGATCCCACACTCTCTAAGATAGTCGTCAAACTCTTGGCACAAGTATTCTCCTCCACGATCCGATCGTAGAGCCTTGATACTTTTACCAAGTTGCTTTTCTACTTCATTCTTGAATTCTTTGAACACTTCAAAGGATTCGGATTTTGCCCTCATAAGGTACACAAATCCATATCTACTGTAATCATCAGTAAATGTAATGAAGTAGACATAACCACCCCTGGCAGGCGTGGCAAATGGCCCACACACATCAGTATGTATGAGTGCCAATTGCTCACTAGTCCTCTCACCTTTCTTATTGAAAGGGGACTTTGTCATTTTTCCCAATAAACAAGCCTCACATGTCTCATATGATTCAAAATCAAATGAGTCTAGTAGTCCATCCTTATGGAGTCTAGATACACGTTTCTCATTTATGTGGCCTAAACGACAGTGCCATAAATAAGCTGGATTTAAATCATTTATTTTAATCCGCTTGGTATTAATGTTGTAGACAGGATTGCTTAGATCAAGGACATAAAGTCCATTAAATAATTGCGCACTAAAATAGTGAATATTATTTAAATAAAAGGAACAACAATTGTTCTTTATTGAAATAATAAAACCATCCTTGTCCAAACAAGAAATAGAAATAATGTTTCTGCTCATAGCAGGCACAAAATAGCAATTATTTAATTCTAAAACTAATCCTGAAGGTAGAGATAGCTCGCACACGCCTATGGCCAACGCAGCAACCTTTGCTCCATTCCCAACGCGTAGATCTACCTCTCCTTTAGCCAATCTTTTACTTCTCTTTAGATCCTGCATATTTTGACAAATATGAGATCCACATCCAGTATCTAATACCCATGATGTAGAGATAGTTAAATTGACATCTACAACAAAAATACCTGGTGGTGGTGGAATCACTATTCCAAGCCTCTTGTCCTCCAGATATTTTGGGCAGTTCCTCCTCCAGTGTCCAGGATGACTGCAGTAGTGACACTCACCCTTAGTCACGGCCTTGGCAATGCCACCAACAGGCTTAAGGGCCGGTTCCTTGGACTTGGCAACTGACTTGCCTTTGCCCTTGGAGGAAGAGGCAAACCTTTTGCCCTTTCCTTTCTGCACCATCAGTATGGCCTTGCCCTTACCCTTGTTGATGCTCTGTTCAGCCGTCCTCAACATATTGAGCAAATCTGGCAGTGGTTTAACGATCTCGTTCATGTTATAGTTCATAATGAATTGTCCATAACTCTCGGGCAACGATTGCAACACGCGATCGGTTGCCAACTCTTGGCCGACCGGGAACCCTAGTCGGGTGAGATTCTCCAAGTACCCGATCATTCGGAGTACATGGGTCCCACCGGGTTCCCTTCTGCCAGATGACATTTGAACAGTGCCTTTGAGACCTCATACCTCTCTACCCTCGCCTGCTCTTGGAAGAGCTGCTTTAGATGTTCGATCATATCGACAGCATTCATGTTTTCGTGTTGCTTCTGAAGCTTAGAAGTCATGGTGCAAAGCATAAGGAAGGCCGCATCATTAGCGTCATCAACACGCTTTTGATACGCCTTTAAGGCGGCAGGTGTTTGGTTCTCTGGACCTTCTGGAACATGCTCCTCTATTGCGTACAGTTTCTTCTCTTGCTTGAGAACAATTCTCAAGTTTCTGTACCAATCAAGAAAGTTGGTTCCAGAGAGCTTGTCCTTCTCTAGGACAAATCGTAGGGAATGTTGTGAACTCGATGAGTTGTTTGTCATTTGGAATTCTACAAAAAGGAAAATACGCAAGTTTTAGTATTTGTGAATTTCTGACTATATTTAATAATGGCTAGTTTATTAAATATAGCTCCCACTATTTTTCTACGGATTAATAACCCTCAAGATATTAATGCGGAAAATATCCTTATATTTTCTAGTGGGCCAAGATCCATCTTTCATCTCCTTATGAGCTTGCTTTGGCAAGTCACCCATAATTTGACTACTTTAGGTAGGAACAATTCCAATTGCATCCCATATGCATTTCTTGGTTCAATCGGGCAAATAACTCCTTATTTATCCATCCATATGAATAATCCCAATTGATTGCCTCTAGGTTTCTTAATCAAATTAATAGCCTAGTTGTGTTCAACCTCTTATCTAAACAATTGCACATTGTTACGTGCCATCGCATTCCATCATTATGAACCAAGTCGCCATGCTTTGGCACGCACGAACTTGATAAATAATGATGATAATGAGTGTTTAAATAACGAGAAGGCAAGAACACAATATTTGAATTTTGAGGGATTTTAAATTCAATTCTTAATTGTTTTGTTGATCAATATAAACTAATCTATCTATTTGAGTTTGGGCACAACTCCAAATAATAGATCCGGGTTGTCTAATTATCTTATTATCCTAATTGCATGCATCATCCATACACCAACCACACAAATAATAAGACAATAAATAAACAACCACAAGACAGAAATTAAACGTGATGTGGATATGGCCTTTTCTAGACTAAGATAATTCCAAGCCAATGGAATTATCTATGAACCCTAAAGCAAACACATCTCCATGCGTCTTGATCTTTTGGTCCATCCTTCATAGTCTCGAGGAATGCTCCATGCTCCATGCTCCATCCTTTTGTGGCTTCTTTGGCTTTGGGCTTCTTTTCTCCAATCTTGGCTAACAATCTACTTTATCTAGCACTAGCTAATATCTATACTAAATAAAATAAATCTCACAAGTTGAGAAAAAAATGGCACGCAGGCCATAAAACCCTAATTAATTATTACAATTAATTGATCAGCTCGCAGGCCGTAAAACCAAACCACAAAATTAAACATCCACATCAAACCACATCCTAAGGCCATATCCAATCACCATGCGATTTGCACATAAACAGTTAAAATCCAATTTTAACGCGCTTGGTCAATTTTAATTGATTTTAGGATTTCTAGGGTTAAAACGGTCCATGGGCTCAACAATCAAATTGCCCGGGCCCAACAAAGTGAACCACAAGGCCCTAGGGCCGGCCCGGCCCAAAACCCGCAAGCCTAGGCCGCGGGTTAGGGCCGCCCGGCCCCTAGGGCGGCCAATCTTGGGCGGCAAGCAAGGGGGGCGGTCCCTAAGGGGGCCGAACCTCCTTATGGGAGTTGTTTCCAAAACAACTCCCTTGCTTGGTGCCCAAGTTTGGTTGTTTCCTTGTTTTGGGAGAACTCCTTCCCCAAGGATGCCCAAACCCTAGATCTAAGATCCTAAAATTTCTCAAACTCACCAATTCATGCATCCAATGAAAAAATTGGATCTTGTTATGATTAATTATTGACAAATTGCATCCCATGCTTGATTTGTCTTTGTTTTACGCGATAAACAATCAAATTAAGGTGTAAAACAACTAAAACATAACATAAACCACGTTTATGTTCTATGACCTGTGGCTCTGATACCACTGTAGGGTTTTGATTCATGGATCGCACAACGGAAGCATAATCAAACATAAACCATGCAAAACCCTCCAAGGATCACAAGTCTAGAGACATAACGATAGTAAAGGTTAGAAATCATAAACAAACCTTTGGGTTCTCCTTGATGACTTCAAACGCGAATAATGTCACGTTCTCTATAGTTGATCCACGCCTAGAGTTGATCCTAGATCTCCCAAACTCCTTGGTGCTAGCCCGGAATAGGAAGAGGAAGAATAAATCACGCAAAACGAGACCCAAAAGAGGGTCTCGGCCTCTTCTGGCCGACGGGGACGAGGGCGGCGGCAAGGGGCGGCGTCGGGCCCTCCTTGTTGCTTGCTCTCTCTCCTTTGTTCTCTCCCACTCTTGTTATGTTCAATAATGAGCATAAGTTTTGGGAAGGAAGGAAGGAGGGTCCTTTATATAGTCCAACAACTCCTTGTTAACTACCTAAAGGACTTATTCTAGTCCAACTAGAATTCAATTTAGTCCCTTCCTTGCAAATTAGTCCCTACTAAGTTTGCAAGGGTTTGCAAAGTGATCCTTCTAATTAATTAATCCAATTAAATAATTCCCAAATCTAGTTCAACTCTATATAGCGTGTGACCCCATAGGTTCTATCTAGTTGGTAGCAACTATTTGCTAATATGGAGCGGTCTCTAGCAAAACATCCATTCTATCCAACTAATAGAATAGTCATCTTGACAACCTTTGTACAAGTAATTGTCTCATCCCTTTGTCTCCATATCCGGATTGGACACGAGACATACAAGTCACACTCGTATATCCAATCCATAGTTTCTCGATCCATGGGAATAGCCTTATTCGTGAAATAACATCAATATCCCATATTGATTTATTTGAGTCTGGCCAGACGTTCTATAAGCACTATCCCTCGAGTGGCCTAGGATATTTGCTCCCGTTATGTGGGAGGGACAAATCCTCTCTACGTCCACTACGATCTCTAAGCTTGCTTCTCATTATATCCAGTACACGCCTTTATAACTACCCAGTTACGGTGTAGCATTTAACGCTACCAAGATCACAATGATCCACAACTAGAATATCTAGTGACTTCAAGTCTAAGGATGACAATACCATTGCACCGCGAGAAGCGCTTGTGACTCAACATAACATGTATGTAGCCTTCTCGGAGATGGGTCAATCCAGTGCAACATTCCGTAATGCACACCTATGTGTTGGATCGTGATATCTCCATATCAATCCAACCCCATACTAGTCTATAGATGATTGTCCCATTTAATCATTATACTCGACTAGGGATATTTAAGATAAACAACACAATTGTAAATCTAAGGACTTCATTATATTAAATATCCAATAAATAATAAATGAATTTTCTAGCCATATACAAATTCATACTATACTAGATTGCCTCTAGGGCATCTATTCCAACACCGGATACAATAAGAAGCAAGCTTAGATATCGTAGATAGAATTTGTCCCTCAAACATAACGGGATCAAATATCCGAGGCCACTCGAGGGATAGTGCTTATAGAATGTCTGGCCAGACTCAAATAAATCAATATAGGATATTGATATTATTTGCATGAATAAGGCTATTCCTAGGATCGAGAAACTATGGATTGGATATACGAGTGTGACTTGTATGTCTCGTGTCCAATCCGG
This sequence comes from Linanthus parryae, assembly GCA_023055425.1. Lineage (NCBI taxonomy): Eukaryota > Viridiplantae > Streptophyta > Magnoliopsida > Ericales > Polemoniaceae > Linanthus > Linanthus parryae. Next base: position 6,037,097 of record JALGPY010000009.1, read on the forward strand.
ATATAGAGACAAGGGTATGTGACAATTACTTGGACAAGGTTTATCGGATGACTATTCTATTAGTTGGCTAGAATGGATGTTTTGGTAGAGACCGCTCCATATTAGCAAATTGTTGCTACCAACCAGATAGAACCTATGGGGTCACACTCTATATAGAATTGAACTATATTTGGGAATTAATTAATATGATTAATTAATTGGAAGGATCACTTTTCAACACCTTGCAAACTTAGTAGGACTAATTTGCAAGGAAGGGACTAAACCGAATTCTAGTAGGACTAGAATAGGTCCTTTAGGTAGTTAACAAGGATTTTTTGGACTATATAAAGGATGCTCCTTCCTTCCTTCCCATACTTATAAAATTATTATTCATAACTTGAGTTGGAGAGAACAAAGGAGAGAGAGAGAGCAAGCAACAAGAGGGCCGAATCGACCCCCTTGCCGCCGACCCGTCCCCGTCGGCCAACAAAGGAGGCCGAATTCTCCTTGTTGCCTCGCGTTGTGTGATTTCTTCTTCCTCTTCCTCCGGTCCAAGCTAGCACAAAGGAAAAATAAGATCTAGATCTCAAATCTAGGTGTGGATCAACCGTAGAGACGTGACACAATTCCCGTTACAAGTCATCACAGGAGAAACCCTAAGGTGTGTAACATGATTCTTCCTTTACCATCATTATGCTTCTCTTCCTGTGATCCTTGGAGGGTATTGAATGGATAAATTATATTTTCCGCTTCGTATCCATGATAAAAACGCAACAAGAGGTGGTAGTATGCGATCGGGGATGGTATACTCCAATTACAGAGTTAGAGGACCCTCCCTGTTTCTCCCTTGTTGGAAGTGTTCATAGGAAATTTTGTACTGTCAAACGCAATGGTGGCGTTTCCTGTTCATCCCAATACCTTGGGTTCAGAGCAACCTTTATTCCTAATTGGAGGAAATGCTCCTCCATATTATCGACCTCCAAAAATATATCCTCCACCATTTCCACGATCTTCCTCATTACCCACGACATCAAATCACAAGCTACGTCTAGTTTGGCCCTGAGGAAGACGAAACTAAGGAACGGAGGATATACTCTCCCGTCCAGGAGTTTTCGGAGCTCATCCAACATAATATATATTTGTACAACCACCACATACAATACCTTCGCGAGCGCCTATCCCACCAATAGGATCTCTATGAGACCCTAGAAGCATGTTGGGCGTTCCCCCATACGGGACATCCGTCATTGACTGTGCTGGTCTCAACTTCGGAACCTGTTAAGGATTGAAGATTGCATATTTTAGTAGGTTAATGAACTCTTCATGACTTGCTTTTATGTGTAATTTGTATATAATATACCTATTTCTAGAATTATGCTTGTTTCTTTTAGTTTGTGAATATGCTTGTGAATCTCTTCTTCAACTCAATAACATGAGTATCTAGTATCTTTGTTGGGTTGATTGATGAAGTCGGATAGCTTGTTGTGAAGTTTGTAATTTTTCTTCAATGTTTCACAAGTTTAGATGTCGAATTCATTGAATTATTGTGTCGAAAGAAAAATCCAAAATGTGGCTTGATATTGTATGTGGACTCACTTGGAGGAGTACATATCCTTGATGCTTGACATAACTCGATTTTGGGTTTCCCTCTTGAATTCGTGAGATAGACGATTCCGTTTTCTTTAGAATCCATGTTTCGTCGCTTCATACAAATTTTGGGTGTTGAAAATATTGCGTTTTGCCATCTCTTGCTTAACACTTGTCATGATCAAGATGTACTGAGTTCGGGCTTTCCAAAGTAAGGCGACTTGATTCATCATGATGTGGCACGACGGAGCAAGAAAGTAATTTGCGATCGTTGAAGTAAGAGGTTAAACACAACTAAGCTATTTCAATAGGATTGTACGCATAGAGGCAAGACAATTAGGAGTTATCTATGTGATAGATAAAGAATAATGAGTTATTTACCTAATTGAACAAAGAGTTTCATTGGATGCAATTAGAATTTGTTCCTACCTAAATAACCAAATTTGGGTGACTGACCAAAGCAAGCTCAAGAGGAGGTGAAATATGGATATTGGCCCATCTGAAAATATATGATATTTTTCGCATTAATGGTGAGGGCTATTAATTCGAGAAAAATACTGAGAGCTATATTTAATAATCTAGCCATTGTTATGTATATCTTAATTGTTCACAATACTAAAATTGCATATTTCTCATTAGTTGTAGAATTCCAATTGAAAACAATCAACAAGCTAGAAAAGATGTATATAATAGAGTATAAAGTTTCTTTCCACCAGCTTCCAGTGCAACTAAAACCCAATGGAGGAACACCAAAAGATGATTCTTTGGATGTGACTTGCCTCATCTAAGCTGCCATGAACTCTGAGATTTGGAATCAAGATGAGAACATGGTGGCGTATGATATGATCATACATTTAAAGAAGCTCTTTCAAGAGAGGGCTAGACATGAAAAGGGTTTGAGGTGCAAAGAGCTTTGTTCAAAAAGCGATCTACTCAATATGATTGAGAATCGTTGAACAGAGCACTAATAAGGGAAAAGGAAAAACCATATTGATGGTTAAAATGGGAAGATGTAAATGGTTTGCTCGGAACCCCAAGAGTATAAGCAAGTTTGTTGCTAAAGCCAAGGAAGTCGCCTTAAAGCCCAAAGGTGGTAAAGTGGAAGAGGAACTGCCCAAAGTACTTGGAAGAAGAAAATAAGAGAATTATGAATTCCACTTCAGGTGCCTTTGTTATAGAAGTCAATGAGTCTATAGCATCATCATGGGTATTAACTACTAGATGAGGATCTCACATTCACATAAATGTGCAGTATCTCAAGAGATGCAGACAATTGGATAATGGAGAGATACACCTAGACGTGGGACAATGAAGAAAAAGTTTCTGGATTAGCCGCGGGGACTTATCATTTATCTCTACCTTCTGGAAATATCCATGAATTAGAAAAATGCTATTATGTCCCAGCTATGAGTAGGAACATTGTCGCAGTTTCTTGTTTGGACAAAAAAACTAGTTCTGTCATTATATATGACAAGTCTTGTTCCGTTTATTTTGATAGTATGCATTATTGTAATGCTATTTTGTCTAATGGATAATATATCTTTGATCTAGATGATTCCGTCTATAACATAATTACTAAGAGCATTAAATCTAACGATTTAGATCCAACATACCTATGGTTCCGTCGTTTAGGACATATAAACGAGAAAAGCATTTCTAGGCTCCATAAGGATGGATTTCTAAACTCATTTGATTATGAATCATATGAGACATGTGAATCTTGTTTATTGGGAAAAAGGATTAAGTCCCGTTTTATGAAGAAAGGTAAGAGTACAAGTGAGCTATTGGCACTCATACATACTGGTGTGTGTGGACAATTCGCCACACCCGCCAGAGGTGGTTATCCTTACTTCATTACATTTACTGATGACTTCATGGATTTGTGTATCTTATGAAGAGCAAATCTAAATCTTTTGAAAAGTTCAAAGAATTCAAGAATGAAGTGAAGAAACATCTTGGAAAGAGTATGAGGGTATACAATTAGATTGTGGAGGAGAATACTTAAGCCAAGAGTTTGATGACTATCTTAGAGAGTGTGGGATCTTGTCCCAACTCACTCCACCTGGGATATCACAATGGAATGGTTTGTCTGAGGAGCAATTGAACCATGTTTGACATGGTTCGATCTATGATGAGTCAGTCAGATCTTCCAATTCTTTTTGGGGCCATGCTCTATTAACAACAGCTTTTACCCTTAACATTGTTCTATCCAAATCACTTATGAAGACACCATATGAGATATGGACTTGGAGGCATCCTAGTATGTCGTTCATGACAATTTGAGGTTGCGAGGTTTATGTAAAGCCTTCACAGTCAGATAAAATCGGACCCAAGTCAGACAAGTGTAAGTTTGTGAGATATCCTAAGGAAACAAAACAATATTAATTCTACAATCCAACCGAGAAGAAAGCGTATGTTGCTCGAAACGGAGGGTTTCTAGAAAGAGAGTTTGTCTCAAAACAAGCCAGTGGGAGGACTGTAGAACTTGAAGAGGTTCAAGAACCACAAAGCACTAATCGTACAATGGAACATGAGCAGGAACCACAAGATGTTGTGTATCAACCTGCTCAAATAACATAAGAGCTTATTAGGTCTGGTAGGATACGTTAGGGGCCACAGAGGTACGGAGGGCCACAGAGGTACGAACTTCTCTGGACTAAGCCCGGACTCTCAGAAATGGCTTAAAGCCATCAGATCCGAAATGGATTCCATTTATACCAATAAATTATGGAATTTAGTGGAACCACTCGATGGGACTCGGCCTTTAGGGTGCAAGTGGGTTTTCAAGAAGAAAATCGACATGGATGGCAATGTGATTGCCTATAAGGGTCGATTGGTGGAAAAATTATTCAGAGATAGTCATGGTATTGGCTATGGTGAAAACTTTTCCCTAGTTGCCATGACTAAATCCATTCGCATCTTGCTTTCTATTGCACCTTATCACGAATATGAGATTTGGTTCCCCCATACTACCTTTTTGTGCGTCCCGAGCAACATCAAGCTACACACTATGTTTAAATCCACTGAATTGCATTCAAATCCACTAGCCATGTGAAATTAACAACACACACAAACGATGAAATCTATATGACTATACACAATGCAACTCGATTATAAACAATGCAAAAATTAAAATAACACATATTTTTTGTTTTTCTTAAGAGATGGGAAATCTCGCTATCACTAACCAGAATCATCAAATTCTCACAAGTCTCTTTTGAAATTCACACAACCGCAACAAGGAATTGAAAATACAATGATCATACGCACAAGCTCACTAAGGGGTCCCCAAACATCCACCAAACTCAAACCAAGATCCAGACACGTCCTTTAGCTCATAGGGTCTAGGCATCCTCAGTCTAATGGTAGTATTTTGTCGCCAAGTCATTTGAGATTTTGAGACCCTCTTATTCGTTATTGCATTAAATGGAAATTGTCCCAGTGACGGAAGACACAACTCTGTGTAACACGGCTTGACTTTAGTTTTCCTTAGACACTCTAATTGGTTTGAATCCAAATTCCCCGCTGGAACCGGGGAACATTAGGCTGTTCACGGTATCTAGTCCAAGAGAAGATTTTGATTTCTTTTGTTTTTTATTGTCTTCTTTTTATTTTCAGCCGTGCAGTTAGAGAAACTAAGTGTGGGCTTTTTCGGTTAGCTCTTGAAACCGCCGTAAGGGATGGTGGTGTACACTCCCTAACTTCACTTAGGCTAAGCCAGTGTACGACATGAAACCAACTCTACACGAAGGTCCACCACAGATTTCAAGAGGCCACAAGTTTCCACCGAAAACAGACTATTCGACTATCTCCAAAGGCCATATCCTCCTAGCACACTAGGAAATAAAGGTATTCCCTCGTCTAATTTCTACTTTTTCCTGAATACCCGAGACTTCCTTTCTTGAAACCGGTGCGCAGGATACTAAAAATTAAGGTTTTCCCAAATACGGTGCTTTCTATTCATTAATACTCTTTCAATTTCCCATAACTCAATTTTTTTAATTTTTATGGATTTTTGACTTTTCTATTTTTTTTCAACTTTCTCATATTTTTCTAGACTCTATATGATTTTTCCAGTTCGATTAACCACAAAACGATTGGGTATGGGACTCAATAAAGTAAAAGTGCAGAACAATGCAGAAATTTAAAACTATCTCAATACGACAATGAAACACCATTTTATATAACAACATTAACATAATACTACACAAACTACATGTGACAAGGATTAATACAAGACAAAACATGGCTAGTAAAAGTAGACACAACCCCTCCCCCCCCCAACACACACACACTTAAGTGATTCCTTTTCCTTAACGAATTTAGAGATCAATTCGCGTCCGGATTCCAATGCGCCTACTCAACATTCTCTGTTGCACGCATAAAGAAGGGGAATCCGGAGCGTCTTCTGTACCTGTGTCCCTGCACACTTGAAAGTGTGTAATGTAGACTAAATACAGGACCCATATACTCTAGAAGGGGGGGGATGTTGAATAGATTATGGAAACTTTTTTTCAAAACTCATAGTTTAACAGAAAGACTTTGTGTGAAACTCAAATCTCAAGGCCTTGAGATTTTAGTAAACTGTATGAAACTTTCAAAGCAAAATAGAAAGCGTCAAGGCCTTGAAATGTAAACAATTCTAAACAGCTTTTGAACCCTAGTTTGATTTGAGTTGTGTGCAGCAGATAATAATCAAACTGTAAAGTAAAGAACACAAAGCAATTTACAGAGTTCAGTCCCAATTGACCTAATCTCTGCCTGAGGGATCTAATCCCACCAGGATTGGGCAAACACTTCTTATTACTCACACAGAAACAGCCCTAGATCTTCAAGCCTAAGTGATTTCCCTTACACCTATACAGCTTGTGGTTCCAAACCTATCTAGTTCCAGCTACTAACTGTTGAGCTAACAAGAAACTCTTGTTGTTCACTTGAACAACCAACCACTAGGTTAAGTGAGGTTTATGATAATTTAAAGATACACAGATAGAAGTACAAGTCAAGAACACAGTAAAAAGATGAGCTGTTGAAGAATGGATGTGTCTTCTGGAATACTTGATTGATTTGATCTTCTGGAATCTGGAATGAAGCTTGAATGATTGTGTGTTTGAATGAATCATCTCCCACGAATTTGTCACACCTCTCTGAGTATTCTGCAAGCCTCTCTTTTCTACAAAATTCAAACTAGTCTCTTTTATCCACAGCTGCAACTGATTGAGAGATTTTAGGATCTCAGTTCCTACAAATCCTCGTTCTGTTTTCAACTGAAATTCAAATAGCTCTAAGTGGATATCCGTTGGAGTATTTTGAGATTGCTCCTGCACGTTTAACAACCCTGCAACAGCATTGAAACACAGCAACAACAAAATCCAGAAAGATATCAGTGCTATGACTGTTTGATTATCCAGTTTCTGATAAAACTGTTTAACAGACTAGAACAATAACTTGTATAACTTCTAAAACATATGAATCATGAAAAAACAAGTTTAAGACACTTAGAAGTGAGTAAATAATAACAATACTAAGAATCACAACCTGCAAGAAAGAATCAACTTAGTTCTGTAAAAACTGTCAGCAGCTCAAGGCACATCTCAAGGCCTTGGAGCTCTGAACTTGCTTCACAGATATTCAAAGTTAAACCCATATAACTTTGATTCTTCCTGTTCTGATCATCTGCAATTGTGTTAGATAAATAAATAGTGTAATCCATAAGTATATGCAGTAAATCCCTGATCTGTATAATCAGATATCCAATCTGCAACACAGAACTGTTAGAACGTATAGCAGAATAGAATAACTCTCAAGGCTTTGAAGTTCAGTCAATATCTCAAGGCCTTGGAATAAATGAGATGCTTTGCTGATTATGTCTTAGTCTTTGTCTTTCATCACTCAAAACAATTACCAACCAAATCACATTCAAGGGTCTTTGACTCAACAATCTCCCCCTTGATGAAAGACAAAACCTACAGTCTTGTATAGATTTTCCTGCCACTCATATTCAAAATTAGATAACCACAAAATGCAGATACAATATACAATAATGCCAATCAAATAACCAGCAAACATAAAATTTTCATATTATCACAGAAACATAAACACAACTGATTAAACCACAAAACAACTAAGCATTATTATTATTCAAATATTGCAAACACAGAACCACATATTCTCCCCCTTTTTTACTTTCATCAAATATGGATGAAGAAATGTTGGATCATTACTCAGAGTCTAAAAAAACTTAAATCAAAAGTTTAGCTAAAAAGTCAAGGCCTTGAGAGCAGAAAAGAGAGAAGAGAAAGAGATAGAGGGTCAAGGCTTTGGCAGTATCTGATCTTTACTTCTTCTTTGATGTCTGGCCTTTCTCTGAGCCTTCTCCAATTTCTTCTTCACTTGCAGCATCTTCTGCAGACTGATTACCTTCCTTTTCAGCTTCCACTTCAGCAACCACTTCGTGGATTATCTCATCCACTTTCTTCTTATCCTGTACTGAATCCACCTCTGTAGCTGCATCAACACCTGTGTCTTCACCAACATCTTCTTCATGAGTTTGTTCATACAAATATTTTTAAGTAAGCACCACTGGAATTGTCTTATTCTTCTTCTTCAGAAAATCTCCCAGCTTTTCCTCTGAATCCACACTGGTGTCATGACTAGTAGCAGAAGGTATCTTCTCCAGATTCAATCCCTTGATGACAACATCCAGCTTCCCATTCATAACATTCATCAAGCCCTTGAACTGGTTGAACTCAGTTGACAGATCAAATAACCTTTGTCTGAGATCTTCAATCTCAACCTGCTGATCTTCTAACTTCTCAACCAACAAAGAGTAATCCTCATTGGCTTTTCCTTTCCCAGATGTATTCCCCTTAGGCTTCACAAACTCCTTCTCAGCAAGTTCTTCCTTTGACAAATCTGAATAAAACTTCCAATGCCCTTTCCCAGTCTGAACTACTCCAATCCTCTGAAGTGCAGTATCATCTATCAACCCAAAACCTCCAGTAATCTTTTTCTCTCCTTTCACAGGTACATCAAAATATTCAAAGAAAAGAGGTAACAGGTTGGCATATGGAAGAGGATGGTTTCTAGTTCTGGTTGCACAATAAATCATATGCTCCATAACAACTGTTGGCAAGTCTATCTCAAACCCTTGAGATATCAGATACATCAAAATAAGAACCTTATCAGTCACTAACTCCCTTGAGTTATCCCTAGGAACTACACTCCTCATCAGAAATGTAAACAAGATTTTTGCTTCACAGTTGAGCACAAAGTGTGTCAACTGCTTTGGACCAGAGGGAACACCTTCAATAAGACACTCCTTCCTATCAGGATAATCTCCAACATTGTATTTCCTAAGAATGCCCAAGACTTTGGCAAAAGTCCTATGATCTAACCTCAAATCCACACCAACCACTTCTGAAGTTAACACCATTTTATCATCACCTTCAGAAACCAAGTTCAGATAAAATAACCTAGTTAACCTAGGATAGGCCTTTGAACTAGGATTTAACACCTTCCAAACAACACTTTCTCTTAACTTTCTCATGCAGTCTATGTCCAATTTATCCAATAATTCATCAGAAATTATACTACAGAAAGCTACCTTAGATGAAGCATACCCTTGCATCCAAACAGTTCTAACCTCAAAATTAACAAACCATTCTGTAGGAAGTACATTCTTACCTTGATATCCTTTCTTAGTTGCAGCAACAACTTGCTTAACCCTAGTTTTCTTCTCTGAGGGTTTGGTCTTTTCTTGTCCTCCTTCAGTTGATTTCTTCTGGCTTTCCTGAGTTGATTTCCCCTTTTCCTCTTCACCAAACTTTTTCTTTTCTCCCCCTTTCTTCTTCTCTGACCTAGGTTGATCACCACCCTGTGTTTCTTGTTGTGGATCAATACTTGAGCCTTCGTCTCCCTTCTCTGTTCTGGACTTCTTTGCAGGAGGAGTATCCTCATGCAAACTTTGAGTGTTTTATGAATCTTAATCAGAAATCACTATCTTCTCCTTCTTATTTGCTCTCTTCTTGGATCTGCCATAGGGCTTTCCCTGTTGCTGAATTCTGGCTGATTTGTGCTCCATTTGGGGTTTAGGGTTTTGAGAAGAGAATGCGATTGAGAGGAATTGAGAGAGAAAGAGTAGATTCGTAGAGAATTGAGAGAGAATGAGAAGAAAAATCCCGGACTTTCAGCTTAAGTAGGTTGAAAAGGATGAGTCATAAAAGGACTCTGCTATATCAACATGCAAAATAGGATCTTGAAAAATATTTTTTGGGATATTTTAGAAAATTCTCTGAGTAATTCAAATATTATACAGTTATATAAAAATATAAGATATAATATTTGATGATCCATTTAAAAAAAATTACATATATGATCAAGACCTGGAGAACAATCTTAAGGCCTTGAGATTCTCTGCAGTTGGAGAAACTTCAAAGCTTTGAGCTATACTTTCAAGGCTTCAAAAAGTATAATCTCAAGGCTTTGATATTCTAGCAAATAAATACATATAAGTACTAATACTCCCCCTAAACCAATGCATCCTTGTTTAACATCCCCAATTCTAGCCTTAGAGATGAAAACCTATCATCTGGCAAAGGTTTAGTGAAAATATCAGCAATCTGCATTGATGTAGAGATAAAATTTAAAACAACATCACCTTGTTCTGCATGATCTCTAAGGAAGTAATGTCTCACATCTATGTGCTTGGTCCTTGAGTGCTGAACTGGATTCTTAGAGATTGAAATAGCACTGTGTTGTCACATTGAATAGGCACATTTCTGAAGTTATAGACGAGATCTCTAAGTTGCTGAGCAATCCATAACACTTGTGAACAGCAAGCACCACCTGCAATATATTCAGCTTCTGCAGTTGATAATGCTACAGAATTTTTCTTTTTAGAATGCCAACTGATCAATGAAGATCCAAGAAATTGACAACATCCAGAAGTACTTTTCGTGTTTACTTTATATCCTGCAAAATCTGCATCTGAATAGCCACTCAACATAAAGTTAGATCTTCTTGGATACCAAATCCCTAAGTCTCTGGTTCCATTAAAATATCTAAAAATTCTTTTGACTACAGTTAAATGACTTTCCTTAGGATCTGCTTGAAATCTAGCACACATAGAGACACTGAACATAATAACAGGTCTGCTAGTAGTTAAATACAATAGTGATCCAATCATACCTCTGTATTCCTTTTAATTCACACTCTTACCATTTGAATATTTGTCTAAAGAGAGTGATGAACTCATAGGGGTCTTTAGCACCTTGGACTGTGACATATTGTACTTATTCAGTAAGTCCCTGGTATATTTTCCTTGATACACAAAAAATCCTTTCTTCATTTGTAAGATATGAAGTCCAAGAAAGAAATTCAGTTCACCCATTAGGCTCATCTCAAACTCCCTGCACATCAGACTAGAAAACTCTTTTGAAAGAGCATCATTAGTAGCACCAAATAATATATCATCTACATAAATCTGAACTACTAACAGATCACTTTGATGGTGTTTAATGAAAAGAGTTTTGTCAACTAAGCCTCTTTTGAAATTGTTTTCAAGTAGAAATTTTGAAAGTCTGTCATACCAAGCCCTTGGAGCTTGTTTTAAACCATAGAGAGCTTTATCCAGTTTATAAACATGATCAGGAAAATTTTCATCTTCAAAACCAGGAGGTTGTGCTACAAAAACATCTTCTTGTAAATATCCATTCAGAAAAGCACATTTAACATCCATTTGATAAAGCTTTATGTGATTGTGAGATGCAAATGCAAGAAGTATTCTAATAGCTTCTAACCTGGCAACAGGAGCAAAAGTCTCCTCATAATCTATACCTTCTTCCTGATTATATCCTTGAGCTACCAGTCTAGCTTTATTTCTTACCACTTAGCCATTTTCATCAAGCTTGTTTCTGAATACCCATCTGGTTCCAATAACTGATTTCTCTTTAGGTCTGGGGACCAGATTCCAAACCTTGTTCCTTTCAAACTCATTCAGCTCACTCTGCATTGCAATGATCCATTCTTCATCTTCTAGTGCTTCCTTGGTATTCTTAGGCTCAATCAAAGATACCAATGCACTAAAAGCACACAAGTTCTTTAACTGTCCTCTTGTCTGAGTTCCAGTTGATGGATCTGATATAATGTTATCAGCTGGATGGTCTGCAAGGTACTTAAACTTCTTTCTTGGTACCCAGGAGTATTCTCCTTCAAGGCTTTGAGTCCTTGAAACAGTAGAGGGAGTATCATAGAAAGTTTCAGCTTCTGTCTCAAGGCTTTGAGATTTTGGTTCAGCAAGAGGTTCAAGGCCTTTAGATTCTGCTGATTGATTCTGCACATTAGTTTTGCCTTTTTCTTCTTTCACAGCATCATCATCTGATTCATGCTTGTTCAAATCTAGATCTGCAAAACTTTCACTCAGAGAATCCTGCGTACTTTCATCAAAAATTACATGAATGCTCTCTTCCACAATCTTGTTTTTTCTATTATAAACTCTATAAGCTTTGCTAGTTTGAGAATATCCAAGAAATACACCTTCATCACTTCTAGCATCAAACTTACCAAGATTGTCTCTACCATTATTATGCACAAAACAGATACAACCAAAGGGTTTGAAATAAGAAACAGTAGGCTTTCTACATTTAAACAGTTCATAGGGGGTCTTTTTCAAAATAGGTCTAATCAAGCATCTATTCAGCACATAATTGGCAGTGTTAACAACTTCTGCCCATAAAAAATTTGGCAAATTACTTTCAAGAAGCATGGTTCTGGACATATACTCAAGTGTCCTATTTTTCCTTTCAACTACTCCATTTTGCTGTGGAGTTCTAGGTGCAGAAAAGTTGTCTGAAATGCCATGCTTTGCACAAAACAAATCAAATTCAAGTTGATCAAACTCCCTACCATGATCACTTCTAATGGATGCAACAGGTAAATTTTTCAAAGTTTGAAGCTCTTTGCACAGTTTAGAAAATTCAGATAAAGCTTCAGTTTTGTCTCTAATAAACATCACCCAAGTAAATCTAGAATAATAATTAATTATAACAAGCATATACCTCTTACCTCTTGGGGTCTGAACTCTCATTGGACCACACAAGTCCATATGAAGCAATTCTAAGGTTCTAGAAGTACTTACAAAGTTCTTTGGCTTGAATGAGCTTCTCGTTTGTTTACCTTGTACACATGCCTTGCAAACCTCATCATCTGAATTTTTTTGTGATGGTAAACCTCTTACCAAGTCTTTTGATATGAGTTTTTTCAAAGTATGTATACTAATATGCCCAAGCTTTCTGTGCCAAAGCTTTGAATCTTCCTCAAGGCCTTGAGGCATTTTAGCTTGTCACCTGCAACACTGTTAGTATTCATAGCATATAGATTATATGATCTAGGAGCAGTGAGTATGCAATCACTAGATTTCTCATCTTGCACCACACATTTCTCCTTGTCAAATATATATTTATAACCTTTATCACATAACTGAGAGATACTAAGAAAATTATACTTAAGTCCATCTACCAGATAAACATCAGATATAGAATTTGTAGAACCATTACCAATACTACCTATACCAATGATATTGCATTTTGCTTTGTCACCAAGTGTGATTGTTCCTCCAGATTTTTCTGTAAGTTCAGTGAAGAGAGACTTCTTTCCACTCATATGTCTGGAACATCCACTGTCTAATATCCATTTCTGATCTTTCAAGGCCTTGGTGACATCCTGCAAAAACAAATCATTGCCTCAACAGGCTATTAGACCAAGTGCAGAACTTTGAGTCATACTCAGAATCAGCCATATTTGGTGGCCTAATTCCTTTTGGAACCCAAATCTGCCTAACCTGTCCCTTAAGCTGATAAGGATAAGTATTCCTCATAATATGAGATTCTGATCTTCTGAAGGGACATGTTAATCTGACATGACCAATTTTTCCACAGTAATGACATTTTGGAGAACGTCTGCTACCAGATTTGACAAAAGTAGTTTGGCATTTCTTTGGAAAATTTGGATTATAGCCAATCCCACTTTTATGCATTGATTTCAGACTTCCTCCAAGAATGAGATTCATATTATGTTCTGAGCCTGTAAACCTAGCTAGGACCTTCTTGGACTCTTGAAGTTTCTCAGTCAAAGAGCAGATCTGTTGTTCTAAATTCTCAGAATGAGTCTTTAGATCAGCATATCTTTCAGTTAAAAGAGTGTTTTGATCAACAACCTCTTTTATCTGTGCCGTCAAGGCTTTGAACCTGCTGTCCAAGGCCTTGAAGTCCTTTTCCATCTTTGTCTTAGAAACTTCAACAGTTTTTTTGATAAAACTAGGTCCAGGTTTTCTTTTACCTGCTCATGAATCTTAATCTTTAAAGCAGAAATCTCATTTCTATAACTTTCCTCATTTAAAAACATACTTTTGAGAATTTCAGGAAGTACATCAGAAGGACTAGCAAGTAAATTTTTTACCATATCTTCAATATTTCTGTCTGATGAAATTTCCTCATCATGCTTTGCCATGAAGCATAGGTTTGCTTGCTCTTCTTCTGTGTCTAAGTCACTTGATGAATCAGAATCACTCCAAGAAGCCATCATGGCTTTCTTCCTTCTGTTGTCACTGTCTTTCTTCTGAAAGTTCATGTTCTTCTTATTTTGTGGACAGTCCCTTACTAAATGATCTGCATCACCACACTCAAAACAATTCATTAATTTAGTTTTATGTGACTGGGATGAAGATTTACCTGTAATCCTTGCTGCCTGAGGGTCTTGATCTCTCTCTGTTGTAATCCATGTGACCAAAATTTCTTTTCTTTTTGAGAATCCTGGCCAAGGCCTTGGAGATCAATGCTAAAGCTTCTTCATCATCAGGCTCATCCTCAGTCTCAAGGCTTTGATACTTTTCACTGTCTTTTGCCTTAAGTGCTAGGTTCCTGATGTTTTCACTCAAATCACCTTCCACATCCTTCATAGACATTTCATGAGTGAGCAGCTTTCCTTGTAGATCATCTAGCTGAAGAAGACTCAAGTCGTGAGCTTCCTCAATGGCTGTTGTCTTTGGCTCCCAGCAAGCTTCTCAGAATCTTTCTGACCTTCTCTTCATTTGAGAACTTCTTTCCCAGAGACTCCAGATTGTTCACCACATCAGTGAATCTTTTGAACATCTCCTTGATGGTCTCATCTGAATTCATCTTGAACAACTCATATTGCCTCAGAAGTATGTTGATTTTTGTCTGCTTAACCTGGCTAGTTCCTTCATATGTCACCACCAGTTTATCCCATACTTCTTTGGCACTCTTGCAATTTGACACTCTGTTGAACTCATCTGCATTAAGAGCACAGTATAACAGATTCATAGCCTTGTAATTTTTTGATACCTTTTCCAGTTCAGTGACTGAAATATTTTCCTCAGACTTGATACATCTGACTCCATCAATTGTAGTGTAGTACTCATGAGGACCATTATGAACTATTGACCGTATTTCCATGTCTTGATCTATGATGAACATCTTCATCAATGCCTTCCAGTGCATGAAGTTATCACCACAGAACAATGGAGGTCTGTTGGCTGCCCTACCATGTGAGAATCCACTATCTCCTACATTACTCATAGTCACCAGATTGTTAGATCTAAAACAGTGACACAAGCTCTGATACCAATTGAAAGTGTGTAATGTAGACTAAATACAGGACCTATATACTCTAGAAGGGGGGGGGGGGGGGTGAATAGAGTATGGATTTTTTTTTTCAAAACTCAAAGTTTAACAGAAAGACTTTGTGTGAAACTCAAATCTCAAGGCCTTGAGATTTTAGTAGACTGTCTGAAACTTTCAAAGCAAAATAGAAAGCTTCAAGGCCTTGAACTGTAAACAATTCTAAACAGCTTTTGAACCCTAGTTTGATTTGAGTTGTGTGCAGCAGATAATAATCAAACTGTAAAGTAAAGAACACAAAGCAATTTACAGAGTTCAGTACCAATGGACCTAATCTCTTCCTGAGGGATCTAATCCCACCAGGATTGGGCAAACACTTCTTATTAGTCACAAAGAAACAGCCCTAGATCTTCAAGCCTAAGTGATTTCCCTTACACCTATACAGCTTGTGGTTCCAAACCTATCTAGTTCCAGCTACTAACTGTTGAGCTAACAAGAACCTCTTGTTGTTCACTTGAACAACCAACCACTAGGTTAAGTGAGGTTTATGATAATCTAAAGATACACAGATAGAAGTACAAGTGAAGAACACAGTAAAAAGATGAGTTGTTGAAGCCTGGATGTGTTCTTCTGGAATATTGGATTGATTTGATCTTCTGGAATCTGGAATGAAGTTTGAATGATTGTGTGTTTGAATGAATGATCTCCCACAAATTTTTCACACCTCTATGAGTATTCTGCAAGCCTCTCTTTTCTTCAAAATTCAAACCAGTCTCTTTTATCCACAGCTGCAACTGATTGAGAGATTTTAGGATCTCAGTTCCTACAAATCCTCTTTCTGTTTTCAACTGAAATTCAAACAGCTCTAAGTGGATATCCGTTGGAGTTTTTTTAGATTTCTCCTGCACGTTTAACAATCCTGCAACAGCATTGAAACACAACAACAACAAAATCCAGAAAGATAACAGTGCTAAGACTGTTTGGTTATCCAGTTTCTGATAAAACTGTTTAACAGACTAGAACAATAACTTGTATAACTTCTAAAACATATGAATCATGAAAAAAAAATTTTAAGACACTTAGAAGTGAGTAAATAATCACAATACTAAGAATCACAACCTGCAAGAAAGAATCAACTTAGTTCTGTAAAAACTGTCAGCAGCTCAAAGCACATCTCAAGGCCTTGGAGCTCTGAACCTGCTTCATAGATATTCAAAGTTAAACCCAGATAACTTTGATTCTTCCTGTTCTGATCATCTGCAATTGTGTTAGATATATAAATAGTGTAATCCATAAGTATATGCAGTAAATTGTTGATCTGTATAATCATATATCCAATCTGCAACACAAAACTGTTAGAACGTATAGCAAAATAGAATAACTCTCAAGGCTTTGAAGTTCAGTCAATATCTCAACGCCTTGGAATAACTGAGATGCTTTGCTGCTTATTTCTTAGTCTTTTTCTTTCATCACTCAAAACAATTACCAACCAAAACACATTCAAGGGTCTTTGACTCAACAACACTGATTGGAAGAATTAACAAAACTCTCTCTCTCTCTCTCTCTCTCTCTCTCTCTCTCTCTCTCACCCCTCAAAATCATATATGGATAACTAAGAGAAAAAACATAAATGAATAGTATCCTACTCTACATTGGATTGCCTCCCAAGCAGCGCTTGTAATCTAAGGTCGACGGCCCGACCCGGTTACCTCAACCGAAAAGGAAAGTGGAGACTTCTTTATCCCTCCACATCTTCATCTTCCACCATCTCTTTTCCATGATTTTCCTTTCAAGCGCACCCATGTGCTGTGACGATGGTGGAGAGTTGTGGAAGCTAACTCCTTTCATTTTGCAGTTGATCTTCTTAATTGACTTCCACAAAGTACCAATGGGATCACATGCATCCTTCTCCTTAAATTCATCCCAATAGTACATCCTTGGTGATATATGCTTTTATTTAAACTCGTGCACTACATCCACAACTCCACACTGAGTGATTCCCAATTCCTTGACTGTGGCATATAACTCATCATCCATGTAGACAATCGGAAAAAAACTTGAAAGTTGTCTATTACATTCTTCCCCATAAGAGTCTTCATACACAAGTCTTTCCAACTCATCGCAGACTTGATTAATATGAGATACGGAGAATTCTTCATAAATCATAATTGGAGCTTTTACCTCAGTAGGAATGGACATTTTTTCTTCATCAACACTCCACAAGCTCCAAATGTCGTTTTCTTCCCATTCATGGCAAGGAAGTGGGGGCGAATGCGGTTTTGGCTCGCAATGTTGGAATAGATGCCCTAGAGGCAATCTAGTTTAGTATGAATTTATTTGTGGCTAGAAATTCATTTATTATTTATTGGATATTTAATATAATGAAGTCCTTAGATTTACAATTGTGTTGTTTATCTTAAATATCCCTAGTCCAATATAATGATTAATGGGACAATCATCTATAGACTAGTATGGGGTTGGATTGATATGGAGATATCACGATCCAACACATAGGTGTGCATTAATGGTAATGTCGCACTGGATTGACCCATCTCCGAGAAGGCTACATACACGTTATGTTGAGTCACAAGCGCTTCTCGCGGTGCAACGGTATTGTCATCCTTAGACTTGAAGTCACTAGATATTCCTGTTGTGGATTATTGTGATTTTGGTAGCGTTAAACGCTACACCGTAACTGGATAGTTATAAAGGCGTGTACTGGATACAATAAGAAGCAAGCTTAGAGATCGTAGTGGACGTAGATAGAATTTTTCCCTCCCACATAACGGGAGCAAATATCCTAGGCCACTCGAGGGATAGTGCTTATAGAATGTCTGGCCAGACTCAAATAAATCAATATAGGATATTGATGTTATTTGCACGAATAAGGCTATTCCCATGGATCGAGAAACTGTGGATTGGATATACGAGTGTGGCTTGTATGTCTCGTGTCCAATCCGGATATAGAGACAAAGGGATGAGACAATTACTTGTACAAAGGTTGTCAAGATGACTATTCTATTAGTTGGCTAGAATGGATGTTTTGCTAGAAACCGCTCCATATTAGCAAATAGTTGCTACCAACTAGATAGAACCTATGGGGTCACACGCTATATAGAGTTGAACTAGATTTGGAAATTAATTAATTGGATTATTTAATTAGAAGGATCACTTTGCAAAACCTTGCAAACTTAGTAGGGACTAATTTGCAAGGAAGGGACTAAATTGAATTCTAGTAGGACTATAATAAGTCCTTTACGTAGTTGACAAGGAGTTGTTGGACTATATAAAGGACCTTCCTTCCTTCCTTCCCACAACTTATGCTCATTATTGATCATAACAAGAGTGGGAGAGAACAAAATGAGAGAGAGCAACAAGCTAGAGGAGCCGCCGCCCCCCTAGCCCGCCGCCCGTCCCCGTCGGCCCCAAAGGAGGCCAAAACCTCCTTTGGTTCGTCTCGTTTTGCGTGATTCTTCTTCCTCTTCCTCTTTCCGGGCTAGAACCAAGGAGTGGGAGATCTAGAAATCAACTCTAGGCGTGGATCAACCATAGAGAACGTGACACAATTCGCGTTTGATGTCATCAAAGGAGAACCCTAAGGTGTGTTATTGATTTCTTCCTTTACCATCGTTATGTCTCTTGACTTGTGATCCTTGGAGGGTTTTGCATGGTTAATTATTGTTTCCGTTGCGCATCCATGAATCGAAACCCTACACGCAATACGGTAGGTCTTCCCATCTTGGGCACACACGTACAACCTAGTCGGAATCAGAGTATGAGTCCTCAGAAATGGAAAAGTCCACAACTGGTTTATGGACACTGCAATCTTCGCTCGGCTCAGGCGCCTCTTCTTCCACAACTATAGCTCATGGCGCATTCTCTTGTGGTGGTGATGGTGGTGATGGAGGCTCAGCTTGAGTCTCAATGTGTGACATGGCCTCCTCTTGGGGATCTTGTTAATATGATGACCTTGCCACTGACATCTCCAAATACTCGACTTTCTTCGTATTTAAATTTATCATCTCCCACAAATGCTCCATAGTTTTCCATGAATCCTCTTGTGGTTGCTGATGGAGCTGGGGTGGATGAACTGTGGGTCCTTATTGTCATGATAAATACCGCATCGATAACATCAACTTATGCATGCATCATCTTCTTCATGGTTACCCCTGTAGTAGAAATATTTGGGGGGACCAGAATAATAGTCTTCGCTCCACATGCTTAGTAGACTCTCTTGCTTCTTGTGTTCCTGAGAAAACAAACTCACAAGAAACCCGTGAAGCACAAAGATAGAAAAGAAAGCAAAATAAAAACTAAAATAGAAGTACTATAAACTAACTCCTAACTAAATAATCTATCGCTATCCCCGGCAACGGCGCCAAAAACTTGACGCGATTTATTAACATGTATGCGCAAGTGCACGGTCAAGTAATATATGGGTTGTATTTCAACCCCGAGTTATCGATCCCACGAGGACAAAATCGAGACTATTTATTAAGTACATAATTTAGAGTACGGTACAGGAGGAAAGATTTGATTGATTTAAGAATTGAAATAACAACTAAGCTAATATTTTTTTATTTTTTAATAATGAAGAAATCAAATACGGAGACACTAGGCGATCTCTAGATCACATAGGGCTGTAAATGAATTTTGGTTCAGCTTTGTAACATGTTAATCATATTCTAGTTCACCCGGGTAATAGACTATGACATTATCCTATCGGTCTCATGTCATTTTACGTCTCGGTTGACTACAATCTCCTCTTGGTCTCATGTTGTCTACCGGTCCGTTCTAGAAGGTCATCTACAAGTACGATAACGGGTCCGGTCGGCCCACCATTTCATAGAAAAGCTAAATAATCCTACCGAATCTACCCACACTACGCCAATACTAACACTTCTTCTTTTTTGTCTCGGTGATTCGGGATTGCGTTCAAGTTCTTTTCACAAGTAGGTTGATTCGCTGTCGTGCACTCATCTAATTAGCTAGTACGTTCGGGTAGCTACTCGATTCATACTAAAGATTAAGAATAGAAAAAGAACGTGTAACGAGAACGAATATTAACTTTAAGAAAGAAATTGATTCATGAATAACTCCTAGTTTCGTTGATTATGAAATCATATCCTAATCGTGTTAATAGACTAATACCAACAATAAAGTCAAGAAACTAAGCGTTCATTCAATAAATCAAATCACAAGCATGAAACAAAGTTTACGAATCCCGGAAAATTAATCGCCTACATAACCCTAGGCTCTCGTAGAGATGCCTAGCAAAAGGAATTTAGCTACTTGAAATCAATCTAGCAAAGCTAAGTAGTTTCTCCATACAAGATTTGAAAGAGGAAGAAGAAGAAAAGAAACTCAAACCCTAAATCATCAATGGAGGTCTTGGCCTTGTCTTCTCTTTTTATTCATCGTCCTCCTCCTTTCCCTTTCGTGAGTTAGATGAATAATCATCCTCCAATTAATTGGAATATTCAATTAATTAAACCTAGGGTTAGGAGTTAATTAACAAAACTATGTAGTTTTTTTTAGGGGAAAAGAAGTATATTACTCAGGGCTAGTCAAACCCAAACAATCATTACGAATTACATCGTTAGCCCAAAGGGGCGTTTCTGAATAGAAACTGATATCGCCTTCCGCTAGACCTCTAGAAGCAAAAGTGTGGGCTGACAAATTTCCTTCGCGATAAACATGCCTGACTTCAGCTTCTTCGAAAGATGAGACTAGTGATTTCCCCTTTGCTAATAACTCTCGAAATTCTGATAGTGCGTTAATACCTTGAAGCTTTCCACACCCACCATCCAGAAGTAGTCGGACATTGATAAGTGAATCAGTCTCAAGCACCACCTTCCTGCATCTAAGTTCACTTGCTAGCTCCAAACCAACAATGATAGCATTCAACTCAGCAATAAGAGGGGATCTGCAAGTAGGAATTCTACGTATACGACCGCCGATAAACTCGCCGGAGCTACTGCGAATAACAGCTCCCAAACCCGTCGCTGGGCCAAGATCCTTCCAACTCGCATCAGAGTTGATTTTCACGAAATTCTCTGGCGGGGGGTACCATCTGGACTCTGATCTAGTAGCAGCTTGGAGGTTTTCTTCAAAGAAACCTTTGAGAAGGTTTTCCTTGTACCCATATAGCATATTTAGAGCAGCTCTTGATACTTCCACAGCATTGGGAATTTTTCCTTCGAACCTTTTGTAGTTACGGCTTCTCCATAAGGCCCAGATGCCAGCCACGAATTTCTCACAATCTTGTATATGGAGCTCCTCTAACAATTGTATAATCTTCTGTTGGAAAGGAAGAGAAACTTGACTCAAAAAATTATTACCCATAATGGTGGCCCAGACTTGTCTTGCCAGCTTACAGTTTGCAAATAAATGGTTTTCGTCTTCGCTGCCTTCTCCGCAAACTGAGCATCTAGTATCAACCTCCATACCCCTCTGAGCAATCCTTGTGAGAACTGGAAGTGAATTGTGAAGCAGCCTCCATACAGGATAAATCCACTTTTTTGGCACTTTAAGGGACCATAGCTTTTGAAGCCAGGGCCGAAAAGGTGAACTAGAAGATGTAGATTGCGCTGGATTTGTTCGACTGCGTTGTGCTTCATAACCACTCGAAACTGTGTAGTTGGCCTCTTTTTTTCTTCCTTCGTCCGTGCAAATTTTGCTTCAGGAGATCGCACGACCTCCCTTATCTGATCGTGCGATCTGCTATAATGGCCGCGAGAAAATTTTCCGTGATTGCGCGATCTAAATTTCTAATCGTGCGATCAGCCACTCTGGTCGTGAAAACAGTGAGTTTTCTTCCATTTTTTCTCCAAATTTAAAGTGTCATTACAAAAATTTAATTAAATGACACTTGCCTCCCCTCTCCATGTCTTTTCACCATTTTCTTCTTTGTTTATCTCCCAATCCAAAACTCGTTTCTCCTCTTCGCTTCATCTCCCAATCTCTGTTTCTTGTCAAAACAACACAAAACACAACCCGTGCGATCAAAATTGAAAAAAATACATAAAATCAGACGAGAAATCTAGGATTAACAGACTAATGCCTAGAGCTAAACTTCTATGTTTTCTCTCTAATCATAGTGTAAAACTAAGATTATCAACCCGTAAAATATGATATAAAACATGCAAGAAAATATAACTCTAATAGAGAGTTATCAATGGATGTCATAACGGTGTTTCTGTATGGAAACCTCCTTGAGGATGTGTACATGACACATCCAGAGGGTTTTGAAGATCCAGAGCATGCCAAGAAAGTGTGTAAGTTTCAACGGTCCATTTATGGGATTGAAGCAAGCTTCTAGAAGTTGGAATCTTTTCTTTGATGATGCACTCAAAGAGTTTCTCTTTATCAAGAATGAAGATGAACCTTTTGTTTACAAGAAGGTTAGTGGGAGCTTTGTCGTATTTCTGGTCGTGTATGTGGATGACATACTATTCATTTGAAACGATGTCCCTACCTTGCCATCTGTTAGGGATTGGCTAGGGAATTGCTTTTAAATGAAATACTTAGGGGATGCAGCTTATATACTTGGCATCAACATCTATAGGGATAGATCAAGGAAGTTGCTCGGCCTAAGTCAAAGTACATTTATATACAAGGTGTTGAAACAGTTCAACATGGAAGAATCGATGGAAGGATTCTTGCCCATGTCACATGGAGTTGCCCTTACGAAGTCTGACTGTCCATCTAATGAGATTGAGAGGACCGCATGATTAAGATCCCATACGAGTCGATTATTGGATCTATCATGTATGCCATGTTATGTACTAGACCAGATGTATCATATGCTTTGAGTATGACAAGCAGATACCTGTCCAATCCGGGAGAGAATCAATGAATTGTTGTCAAGAATATCCTTAAGTACTTAAGAAGAACTAAGGATATATGCATTCTCGATATATGGAGGGGAGGAAGAGCTTAGTGTAAATGGTTACACTGACGCGATCTTCCA
Source organism: Linanthus parryae (assembly GCA_023055425.1). NCBI lineage: Eukaryota > Viridiplantae > Streptophyta > Magnoliopsida > Ericales > Polemoniaceae > Linanthus > Linanthus parryae. Next base: position 6,060,272 of record JALGPY010000009.1, read on the forward strand.
AACCGACAAGGATGATTCAGATCGCAGTCGAGGTTTGGGTTTTGCTTAATGGAGGAAATGTGAGCTAAAAAGGGTTCCAGGCAAGATTCAGTTGCCAATTCTACAATACCGAACTGAGTATATTATTGCATCAAATGCACATACTCAGGAGATTCCATATTTTTGAGAGATTGTCGATAGAGGAGTTGTGAAGACATGTAAGATACCAACAGATGATAATCTTTCAGATCCACCTACTAAGCCCCTTGTTCAATGTAAGCATGAGGACCACACAAGATCTATAGGCATACGAGATGCACCGGATTAGCTTTAGTGCAAATGGATCAATGTTGGTGTACATGCCCTAGAGGCAATCTATTTTAGTGTGAACGTTATTTCAGCTAAAATATCCATTTTATTATATAAGGAGATATTAATATAATGAAGTACTTATATTGTAATTGTTGTTTATCTTAAAGTATCCCTAGTCAAGTATATTGGTTAGTATAACGATCACTATGCATGTAGACTAGTATGTGGGTAGATTGATATGGAGATATCAAGTCTAACACATGGGTATTCATTAGGAGTAATGGCATACTGGATTGACCTACCATGAAAAGCCTACATGGTAGTTATGTGAATGTCACAAGTGCTTCTCGTAGTAACAATGGTATTGTAGTCATTTGACTTGAAGTCACTAGATACTCTAGTCGTGAATTATCATGTTTTGATATCATCAAACGTTTCGCCGTAACGGGGTAACTATAAATATGATAATCGGACATGATAGGAATCAAGCTGAGAGATGGTAGTGATGTAGAGAGGATTTGTCCCTCTAACATAACGGGATTATATATCTTGGCCACTCGATGAGTAGTAGCTATTAAATGTCCGATCAGACTCAGATAAATCAATATATGATATTGTTGTTATCTATTCAGATAAGTTTGTTCCCATGATTGAGAAACTATGGATTGGATATACGAGTGTGGCATCTGTGTCTCGTGTCCAATCCGGATATTGTGAAAAAGGTACAACACTGGCCACATAGGTTTGTCAGATTACTAACTATTACTATTACTTGGGTAGCATTGAGGTGTTTCTAGACACCGCTCAATGTTTGTAATTGTTACTGCCAACTTAATAGGAACATGCAGGGTCACACACCAAAATGTTTAAAGTGGATGTATATGTCAATTTGTTGGACTAATTAAGAGTTTAAAGGATAAAGGATCAAAGTGCAACAAGGTGCATATTTATGGACATGATTAGGAAATTAGACTAATCCGTGTATGGATAGGATTAGGCAATTATACTAATCCATGTATGGACATGATTAGTATTGGGGAAAGTTTGTAATCAATAAGGAGTTACTGATTATGAAGGCTAGTCCAAGCAAATCATTTCATAAGATGAAATAATCAGAGCACGGAGAAGAAACCAAGAGAGGCTCAGTCAACACCATACCCGATGACATACAAACGCTCGGTCTCCCTCCTCCCTCTTTGCGTAATTTTCTTTATTTGATCAAGATCCTTGGTGATTCCTTCCCTACACTGCTAGCACAATCTGCAGAGAAGGTTCCAGTTCTCAATCCTCAAGTGTGGATACCGGTAGAGGGGTGGACGCTATTATGCGCAAAGTGATCAGTTAAATTCACAAGGTAACCTCACTTCCTTTACCACGTTATGTATGCTTCACCTGCGATTCATTGAGGGTTTTGAGCATTTTTTTTGTATTTCGCTACGTAACGTGCATCAAAACCCTACATTATTGCATTAGTGTAGGGAGTGCGTTTTTAGTACAGTTGTGTTTTATAAATTTGGAGAGATGAGAGAAAGAGGGACTAATGTTGGTTTCCAAGTGACTTATTTGAGCAGGTTATGGGAGAATCTACCCGGTGTTCCATGACACACATGACCTTTAGAGGGACTTGAATTGATGAGTTGGGAATTCTCCAGACATAGATTTTAGCAGAGGATGGCAGTCGACCCCGGCGTGCAAGTACACACTAACATTATGGGATCATGATGGCGCCGCTACAAATGCTTGGGGGCTGCTTTGCGCTGTTTTCGTCCCCTCCCTTGAGGAGGTTGTTATTATATCTTTCCTCTTATGGAATTTGGTGTTTCTTTTATAATGTTGAATCCATCTCAACTACCGACCTATGCATTTTATTGATGAGTTCTCTTGCATGATTTCTAAATTCGTTGAGGACAATGAAGCATTCAGTGTGGGGGTGGTTTATCTGTCTACTAGCTGTATTGTGTCTTGCATAGCCAGTTACATGTAGGATGTGTCTAGTTCGTATTGTGTGTAGAGTCGGTGGTTTATGTTATGTTTTTACTTATACTGACGTTTTGTGTAGTGTAGTTTATATATTGTTTGCACTTAAACATAATTGAGTCTACCCACAAAAAAATTATATTTTGTAGAGTCAATCTTTATTTTTTTTGAGAGGAGAGTCAATCTTTTTTGGTCTAAGCCTTGAATATAAAGTTAGGATATTATGAAAAATACAAAAAAATGAGAAAAAATGAAAATCATAAAAATTGAAAGTTGAAAATCATAGAACGGTATCTAGTGAAAATCTAAAACATAAGTTTATCAAAAGTTTTGAGTGCTCCGACTTCTTCGGAGAGAAAAACCCTAGGGCGAAATCCTCAAGGAGGCGGCATCAACAATGGCAACGAGAATTCCCTCTGAGTACACGGCGAAAGAGAACCTGACAGTGATCTTTGATGATGACTACTGCGACAAGGCAGAGAGCAACTTTGCCTTCTGCCAAATCGGAATGTTTGTTTCGGAAGAGAGAGTTAACGCCGAAGCCATGAGAGCCATGTTCAGACGGATCTGGAATGACGGCGAGAGAATAACGATTTTGGAGGTTGATTTCAACACCTTCTTGTTTCGATTCCCAGATATGGGGATAATGGAACGAGTTACATCAGGAGGGCCATGGATCTTCAACAAGAAGGTCCTGTTGTTAAAGCCCTGGCAGCTTGGGGATCCAATCAAACAAGTATCCTTTTCAAATTGAAGTTTGGGTTCAGATGATAGGGTTACCAATCCAATTGATATATGAAGATTCTGCCAAGAAGATTGGTTCCTGTGTTGGTGAAGTTCTCTACGTGGACAATAAGGTTCACAGTACAACAAAGAAAGGAAACTTTATCAGAGCTAGGGTTCGTCTTCCTGTCTCAGAACCGTTACCAAGGGGAATCCATGCCATGATTAGGAAGGATCCAAGATTGCAAAGAATTGCTGGTGTGGATTGATAACACACGAGGGGCGAGATTGCGAAGAACTTACGCCGGAGGATAAGAATAAGGAGGAGGAAGGCTATGAGTGTATCTCATGCAAGGCTGCAACACCCGATCATTAAGAATAGGAAGAAACCCCAAAAACAGAGTCAGAGCCCAAGGGATGGAGGTAGAAGTCCAAGCCGAGATGATCATGAAACTGGAGATTCACAAGATCCTGCCCATAAAGATCCAACACCGGAAGCCACGAAGGAGATTGAACCGTCTGTCCCTGATACAAGGGATGCTACTGGTCCAAAAGACATGGAAAGCACAGTGTATCAAAACCCTTTGGCGACCCAGATTGAGGCGGAGTTGAACAGAAAACAAACCGGACACAAACTAGCCAACAGTCGCAAAGGGAGCAATGAGGAAACTGTTGGAAGCATGGCAGTACAAGAAGCAAATACAGTTAAAGATCGGATCAACAACTTCAACCAGGAATTTTCGAAGAGGAAGGGTTCAACCACAACATTCAGTCCTCCACCAAACAAGTCAGCCATTGAAGTATTTACGAACAAAAAAGGAAGACAACTGAATTACCTAGGCGGCCAGGGAATCGAAGAGGGTGAGAAGAATGGTAAAAGTCCGAAATCTCTTAACTTGAACGAGGCGGAGACTTTTAACCGGTCCGCCTCAAAGCAATGAGTATCGTGAGCTGGAACATTCGAGGGCTGGGCAACCCTCGAAATGTTCTTGCTCTTCACCATGTGGTGAAGAGTTCGTACCCTAGTCTAGTTTTCTTGCAGGAAACTAGATTGTCTGAGTTGGAGATGAATAAGGTTGCCAGTAAATTTTCAAGTTTCAAGAGTAAATCAGTCAGTAGTAGAGGTAGAAGTGGAGGAATCGCACTTCTTTGGAAGGAAAACCTCCAAGTACATGTTAATTCGAGTTCGTTTTGGTATATTGATTGCACTTTGGTTGATGAAAAACTGAGCACTCCGTGGCAATTGACATGTTTCTACGGAAATTCGAATTCTCGAGAAAGGCATCACTCATGGGAGCTATTACGACGAATCCGAGGGAGCAATACCATCCCTTGGTGCGTTATTGGTGATTTTAATGAAATGACAAGTGCAGTGGAGAAGCTAGGCGGAAGGTGTTTTGACGAACAAAGTTCCAGTTTGTTTCGGCAAGTTCTCCAAGATCTAGAACTTCTTGACTTGGGCTATGTCGGCAAAGACTTCACTTTGAAAAGTAACCCAAGAGGTGGTGAAATTATCTATGAATGTCTGGATAGAGCAGTAGCAAATGTTGAGTGGATGACGCTTTTTCAGTCAAGGCGTGTAAACCACTTAACAGCAACAGTTTCGGACCACTGTCCAATTCAGTTGATTTGTGAAGCACCAAAGGAGAGGAAAAGAGGATGCAAACGCTTTCAATTTGAAGCAGTATGGCAACAATACCCACGGTGTAGTGACATATTCTCCGATTCATGGAGAGAGATGCCACCACACCTTCCTCTTCGAGAAAAGCTGGCAAACTTGGCAGCCAATCTCAAAAATTGGGAAAGGCGTGAGGTGGGAAATATTACGAAACAGGTCGCCGAGTTGCGATCTCAGCTAGCTTTCATGGAAATAACGCAGAGAAATAATACCAGTGAGATAGGCCGCCTAAAGACGGAAATAAACAATCTCCTCCTCAAGGAGAAAGATATCTGGCTACAAAGGAGTCGTATTCAATGGTTAGAAAAGGGGGACAGGAATACAGCCTTCTTTCATCGAAAGGCTACCATTCGTAAAGCTCGAAATGCCTTAAAAGGACTTGAGGACGTAGACGGAAACTGGATTACCACAGAGGAAGGTATTATCTCATCCTCACTAATTATTTCAATGAAGTTTTTACGTCCACGAATCCCACGAGGGACGATATGGAGAAGTTTCTGCAAGAGATACCCCTCTCAATAGATGAAACGCTCCGTGGCTCACTCGACAAGGAGTATACCAGTTCGGAACTAAAGGAAGCACTCTCGCAGATGGGGCCAATTAAGGCGCCTGGCTTCGACGGATTCCCAGCAACATTTTTCCAGAGTTATTGGAATCTAGTTGGGAAAGATGTGGAACAAGTTTGCTTGAATGTTTTGAGTGGGCGCACAAGCATGGCAGATTTTAATAAGACAGTGATAGCCCTTATACCGAAAGTCAAACAAGCAAGAAAACCAACGGATCTTAGGCCGATAAGCCTCTGCTCGGTGGTGTACAAACTCGTTACAAAGACAATGGCGAATCAGCTAAAAAAGGTACTCCCGTCTTTAATTTCTGATAATTAAAGTGCTTTTGTGCCTGGGCGTTTGATTACGGACAATATTCTTGTAGCTTTTGAATTATGACATTCGAAGAAATATCGCAAAAAAGATAGATGGGGCAGCTTTGCACTTAAAATCGATATGTCAAAAGCCTACGATCGGGTTGAACGGGGCTTCTTAAAAGCTTGTATGGAACGTATAGGCATCGGACAGAAATGGATAAACCTAGTTATGGATTGTATTACTACAGTTTCATTTAGCTTCGCTTATGAAGGGAGAATTTTTGGAGAAGTCATACCTGAACGGGGATTGCGACAAGGATGTCCGTTATCCCCATACATGTTCTTACTTTGTGGTGAAGCTCTTTCGAGAGGGCTTACGGCTGTAATCAATAACGGAAGAATCTCGGGCTTTGCTGCGTCGAGGAATGGGCCAAAGATCTCCCATTTGTTTTTTGCGGATGATAGAACCTATTTTCTAAAGCTACGGAGGAGGAATTAGATTACATTCTTCAATTATTACAAATCTTTGAAAAAGCCACGGGGCAAAAAATAAACTTAGAGAAGAGTGAAATTGTCTTCTCTTCAAATGTTGCGCAAAATCGTCAGGAGGAGTTGAGCAACCGCATAGGAGTTCAACTGGTGGAGTCACATGATCGATACTTGGGTCTCCCTACATCCATCGGAAAGAACAAATCTTTAGATTTCAATTTTGTAGTAGAAAAAGTTGAATCAAAATGTAAATCGTGGAAAAAGAAGTCACTCTTTTTTGCAGGTAGAGAAATTCTTATCAAAGCAGTGGCACAATCAGTCCCAACATACACAATGAGCTATTTCAAGCTCCCTGTTTCAGTTTGTAAAAAGATTGAAGCTATATGCAGGAATGTTTTTTGGGCTCATGAAGAGGACAACAAGGGCATAAGCTGGGTTTCGTGGGAAAATCTAAAAGACAGCAGGGAGAGAGGCGGAGTAGGCTTTGTTGATCTACAAAGTTTCAATTTGGCCATGCTTGGTAAGCAATTCTGGAGAATCCTCACCAATCCAGATTCTCTTCTAAGTGAAGTATTGCTTCAAAATTACTGTTCAAAAACCAGCATCTTTGATTTTGAGGCAACCTCTCAGTGCTCTTACACTTGGAGAAGTATCATCTTAAGTAAAAGCATCATCATCGAGGGTTTGAGGTGGACCATTGGCAACGGTAGCAGGGTCAAAGTGTTCTAAGACCCCTGGATTCCCATAGACTATCCGTACAAGCCCATTACAGCGTCAGAGGACCAAGAATTGCTAGTTCAAGACCTCATCATCCAAGGACATGGGAAGTGGAACACGCAGAAACTAGAGGAAATCTTCTGGCCGATGGACGTAGTGGAGATTTTGAGGATCCCACTACCCAAACACCCGGTCCAAGATTCTCTAGCCTGGAGTTTCACGGAAACAGGCATGTACAGTGACTGGGTACCAAGTGGCAAGAAAACACATCCAACAGTCTACTACAAATGGAGAACATAGACCAACAAGAGTAGAGATGGAGTGGCTGAATAAGTTTTGTAAGCTAAATTTCCAAAAAGATGCCTGTATCTAGCATGGAGAGGATGGAAAAGAGCTCTCCCAACAAAATTAAATTTAAATCGGCGTAACTTACAGGTTCCCATTCACTGCGAATTATGTGGTCAAGGGAGGGAGGATGAAACCCATATCTTCCTAAATTGCTAGACAGCAAAAGAAGTGTGCACATCAACTTTCCCTAATCTGGATCTGTGCAGAAGAAAAATTAACTTTAGTGGTTGGTTTGAAGATTTGATGAAATCTGATTTGAAAGATGAAGAGAAAGCACTCATCTGCATGTGTATATCAGATATCTGGAGCAATCGGAATAGATGGATCTTCAGCAACAAGAAGTTGAATGGATCTGAGATTGTCCGTTTGCAACGGAAAAGCTTGAAGCTTTTGAGTCGGTTCGGAGAAACCCCCAAAAGCCACAAGCACCGTTGAATCAAAATTGGAGACCACCTGAGGACGGATTTCTGAAGTTAAATGTAGATGGAGCATGGGATCCTCGCTGCTCAGCTGCCGGCGCCGGCGGAGTAATCAGGGACCGAAATGGGAATTACATAGTAGGATTTGCTAAAAGAATCCCATTTGGTACCAGATCGAAGTCGGCAGAAGCACAAGCAATTAGGGATGGCATCAATTTTGCGAGGGAGATCGGATGCCAGAACCTGGTCTTGGAAACCGACGCGTCTACCTTGGTGGCTGAGCTCGAGAAGATGAAATGGGGAACTGGTAAAGTCTTCTCGGAAGTAGGTGTGATATTAAAGTACGCCCTCATTATTTCCAGAGAATTCCAGAGGGTTTTTTTCCAATACTCCGGTCGCACCACTAATGAAGTGGACCACATCCATGCCAAATACGGGTCAACTATAGAAGACCAGGAATTTTGGACCCAAAACGAGCCCCATTGGGCATCTAGAGTTATTCACAATGATGTAATGGGCCTCTCAAGCCCACGAGTTCCTTAGTTTTCAATAAAAGTATATTTCTCAAAAAACAAAAAAAAATCATAGAACGGTTAATTGAGATAAGAGTAGACTTAGTTGTGAGATGTGAAAAAATTAGGCATAATGTGTGAATTTTGACTGAGAATGTACAATTTGAGTTCCCCCTAGTAAGTATAGAGAGAATTATATTACGTGAATGCCTAACTATTTTAAAACTAAACTAAAATTTTGAAAGCTAAAGTGTGTGATGTTTTTCTCCTAAAAGAGTTGAGTCTGGTCTTTGCTAAACGAGCCGAACATTCATGTTGTCTGTCTTAGGTAGTCGCCAGCCCGCCTCGTAGTGGCACACATGAAAAATATGCGAAGACATGTATTAGAGAACTAACTGTTTTAGATCTTTCCTTGTAGGACCGCTAGTAAACCCTAATTGATCATTGGATTCAATGTTAGCCTATTTGACCTAGGAAGACTATTCTTTGCCTCCATCATATATTGTTTAGAATCACCTTTCCAGAGCGTCACGAGAGAGCAGTAGTTGAGGGGGGTTAATTGAAGGAGTACTTCATTACATATTTGTGTGAGTTCTACAATTCGTATATGCTTTATTTGATATCTATGAGGGTATGCGAGGGGTGAGTGAGTTGGATTGTTCACTACGGTGTGGCGGTGTCCCATGTCATTACATCGTTGGCACAGAAGTGGAAATCCTGAGTGTGTGTCGTCTAATCTGCATGAAAATGGGGTTGGTTTTACATAATTGATGGACTGTGCTAGGTACTGGATTTCTATCATCTCAGGTGTAGGAGGTTTGGTTGGATTAGGTACATGACATATTATTTGCTACTTCAGAGAGGGATATGGCTATATTTAGTGTGGGGTTGTTGAGATTTGACCAGTGACATAGAGATTGTGGATTTGACGACTCCACCCCCTCACATGCTTTGACTTGTTTACGGTTTTGTTGGACTTGCTTGATTCTTGAAGGAATATCACTCGTATATATTTTGATTGATGATATTTTATTGAGAAAAAGAGAGAAAAAAGAAACAGAAAAAGAAAAAGAAAAATAAAAGAGAGAGAAATGAGAGGAATAAAGAAAGAATAAAAGTTGTGCTTATTAGAAATGAGTGGTGAGAGTTCCTAGTTCCATATTGAATATTGATTGAAATTCGCGCATTATTTCATCGCAATGGCCACGAGATTGACATGGTACCGGGGTTTGAGGGAATTGAGGGCCGGAGTTGGTGAAATTCGGGTTGAGGATTCCTATCTTCATGATGAGGGTGTGTGAGATATGGGGTTTGGTGAGTTAGGTGACGCTTTAGGATCAGTGATAACTCCATTTTTGGAGCTATTTTAGTACACGCTTTTCTATATTTTTTATGCTCAATATGGAGAGTATACCGTCTTTTTGAGTAAATTGTGCTTTATTTGAATACATTGAGTTTATTAGCGTTTATTGTTGAAGCTGGGCGTTTCTAGCTTAATTTAATGTTTTTATTGTGATATGATTGCGGGTTTGTGTTTCTGTTGTGATTGGCAGGGAATGCGAGCTTGGGGATCATATGGAAGGAGGAAACGAATTTTGGAAACGAGGAACTCAAGAGGAAAGAAGCAAAAAATGTGCAGAGCTGCAGTGTCTTCGCACCAAGGGAGAAAGCCTTCGCACGAAGAATTGACTTAGCCAAATTTTAGAAGCCTTAGCAGACACAGCCCCTTGGTGGAATTGAGAAGGCCTTCGCATGAAGGCAGATTTATGTTTGCACGAAGACCCTTCGTGCGATGAGGTCGAGTGTTCGCACGAAGACTATTCAGAGGCGGCCATTTTTGTGTGGCGTTGTTATGTAATTCATCTAAACTTGTTCGTATTGTTTTGAAAACGTAGCTATAGGTTCTAGGTCGTATTCTCCAGGAGTTAGACATTACGTACGGTGCTTTTGGAGCTTTGGATCGTGCTTGGAGCTAGGATTTCATCGTTTGGATCTCTAATCTTCGTGTTTTCTTTAGTTTTGTGTTACATGATCATCATAGAACTAGTTTTGTTGATCATGTCGTGTTCTAGCTAAGTATTTATTATCAGGATCCTCGTTGGGTAGCTGGGGTTTGTTATGAAACATCGTTTTGAGGTTATGATTCATGTTTAAGATTAAATTAATTTTTTATTCTCTTATTATGAATCGTTTATGTGATTATTTCTATCTTTCTTGCGTTTGAGCTCACGTATGATTGATCTTAGTACTCACGTGGTAACTCCGTGAGTGTTAGTCGGTAAATTGAACGTTTAATCTAGTTGTATCATTACTTGGTAACTCGGTAGAGTTGAATAGGATCTTTAAGTAGGATAACGAACATAAATGCATGCTTATAATTGAATCAAACTTGGTAACTCGGTTTGAATTGGCTCTAGGTATAGACAACTTGCTTGGTAACTCGACAAGTTATACTTTGCTTGATTAATAAGAGAGACGTGTTAGTGTTTCATAAATCAAATCATAATTCATAGCATCCCTAGTGATCCACGAGAGGATTCCCGATACTTGTCTCATATTAGTAACTCCATTATTCAATCTTGTTAATGGTACGATTACTCAATCGGGTAACTACTTAGTTGTCATTTATTTTCGTAGAGTTAGAAATCAAACACAAAGCGCTTTGGCCACATAAGGTTGAAAAATATTAACTAATTTACAAATAAGTCTCTTGGGATTCGAAAACTCGTATGCTTATTTATTACTTCACGCCAAAATCGTACACCTGCGGTAGGAACGTGTCAAGTTTTTGGCGTCGGTACCAGGGGCTTCGGTTAAATTAGTTAAAATTCATAGCCTTAGGGATTTGAATTTTCTGTCTATATTTGTTACTCACCTACTTCCTTTGTTTCATCAGTGTTTTCATGTTGAATCTCACGGTCCATGACCCATTCAAGTGACGAGCCTTTGTGTCCAGTGCTTGAAAACCCAGAATCGTTGTTACGCGTAGAACGTAGAGACTCGAGGAAAGAAAACTCTGTTCAGATGGATGACCAAACTAGAGCTGAGTTAGAAAGGTTCCGCAAGCAGTTCAAGATGCAGAGGCAGCTAGACCTACAGCTGTGCTGGAAGCTGCCACCAGGGTACAAGAAGCTGAGCAGCTCAGAGCTCGAGTAGCTGCTTTTGAAGCCGCCGAACGCAAGAACCCCCAAAATCCATAGCTTCCGGGTGTAGGGGTAGTTGATGGAAACAATGGGGGTAATAACAATGGCAATAAGGAAACAATGATTCATTAAAAGGGAGGTATATCATCATTTCCAGGATAAAAGGGAGGTATATCATCATTTCCAGTAGGGACTTGTAAAGGGACAGAAGTGTCATTTCCCGAAACTAAAAAAAGATGAGAAGAATCAACATAAGGAAACAATGATTCATTAAAAATAAAATCTCTTCTAATATAGAATCTTTGAGTAGATTTGTGATAGTATAGATACCCTTTATGATTATCACCATAGCCAAGAAAAATACATTGCAGAGTTTTAGCATCAAGTTTGGATTTGTTGTAAGGTTTTAAATTGGGATATCATGCACAACCAAACACTTTCATGAAGGAATAATCAGGTTTTTGTTTAACCAAAAGTTCAAAAGGTGATATATTCTTTGTGTTCTTACTTGGAATTCTATTAATCAAGTACACAGTTGTAGCAATAGCATGATACCAAAAGAAATGAGGCAGAGATGCATATTGAAGAAGAGTAATAGCCGTTTCAAGAATATGTCTGTGTTTTCTCTCTAAATTTCCATTTTGTTGAGGTGTGTGTGGACAAGAAAGTTGATGTGCGATACCATGAGATTGCAAATGTTTCTGAAAAGTAAAAGCCATGTATTCTCCACCACCATCTGTTCTAACAACTTTAATTTTAGAATCTAACAAGTTTTCAATATGCAAATGAAATTTTTGAAATGCAGAACATACTTCATATTTATGGAACAAAGGAAACAACCAAGTAAAACGAGAGTAATCATCAATAAACAAGACACATAATCTTTAACCATGTAAATATTTCACTGAAGCATGTCCCCAAACATCAGAGTGAAGAAGCTGAAGTGGTGTGTGTGTAACAGAAGTGGATTTAGAATAAGGAAGTCTAGCAATTTTCCCTTTTAGAAAAGCTTGACACTTATAAGTGGAACCAAATAAGTGACATAAGACATCATTAGCTGGATGACCCAGTCTAGCATGTATTAAAACATTGTTAATTTTATTTTCCAAACAAGCCTTGGGTTTTGCAGTAGAACCAGAACCAGAAAAAGGATATGTATAGATAGGACAGAGCCCATTTTCACTCAAGCCTTTGTAAAGGATTTTGCCCGTAGCCAGATCATGAATAAAAATGATTGTGCAGTGAAGTTAAAAGAAGAATTATGTTGGTGATACAGTTGATAGACAGAAAGAAGATTGGTGGCTATTTTAGGTACAAGTAAAGTGTTGTTTAAAGAAAATGTGTGATGAGATGTGTTTAAGTGAGCAGTACCAGTGTGTGTAATTTGTGAACCTTGACCGTTATCCATGGTGACTTGGTCAGAACCAGTGTAGGTATCGACAAGAGAAATATTCCTTAGGTCAGCAGTCATGTGATTTTTTGCTCCAGAATCAGATAACCAATAATCTGGGGTGGAAGAGCCAGAGGTAGAAGCATGATAATCAGTAAGTTGATCAGAGGGTGGCTTTCCTTGATAAGAATAGTCCATCCTATGCCAACAATCCACAACTGAATGATAATTTAAACCACAAATTTGACAATTCAGATGGGTAGAAGAACCATTTCCATTTCTATTATAAGACTGATTAGGGTTTTGGCGACCATTTCCTGAACGGCCACCCCTGTTTGACCTAGAACGACCCTTTTGGGAGTCAAATCGACCTCCCTGGTGTGACCCAATCTGAAACCGACCACCAAAACACTGAATTTGGGTTCTACCATACCCACCACGATTAGGATTAGGACCAGGACCAAGCAAGCCGTGACCTCTACCACGACCACAAACAAAATTAGACAAAACAGAGAAAGCAGTAGGCACAGTCGTATCAACAGATTGAGAATCCAAAATTTGTTCTTCCCCTTTTAACAAGACATGGAGATCTTCTAGACTCATAGGTTCAGATCTAATTCTTATTGAAGAACAAAACGAATTATACTCAGGAGGTAAACCGTTCAATATATACAGAAGCATGTCTTCATCATCAATTAGAACCATAGCAACAGCAAGTTTGTCACGCACAGATTTCATCTTTTTCATGTAGAGATCTATTGAATCATAACGCTTTTGCAAATTTTGAAGATCTTTTTAGTATAAGAATGTTAGATCGAGTCAAGGAAGCTTACCTGGCCTCAAGAGCAAGCCAAACGGCGCGAGAGGAGGTCTTACCAATGACATATGTGAGAGCTTCAAGAGTGAGAGTAGCGTTGATAAGCGTCTGTAGGGCTTGATATTGTTGAAACCAGTCTGAATATACATTGGAGGTAGCACTGCCATCAGAAAGAGGAAGAAACTCCTTCGGAGGAGTAATAGAACCCTCAAGGTACCCATAAAGTTGTTGTGTGTGAAACAACGTAGAGAGTTGATGTTTCCATAGAACATAATTGGTATTTTCAAGTTTTTAAGGGACTAGATTGTGGATATTAGACAGTAAATGGAGGGGATTTGACGGTGGCGTAGCCATGGCGGTGAGCATCAGAGCTCTGATACCATGAAAACCTATAATAATTTCTAGGGTTTGATAGAGAGAGAAGAGGGATGAATAGACAGTGAAGGAGGAAGAGAGAAAAATGAACCTCGCTTGATTATTCCATTAAAGAAACGTTTCTTAAATACACTGAGATGAACGGTCGAATAAATGACCGTTCACTAAACCCTAAGAGACGTTTTCAAATTGACCACATAAGTTTATATTGCTTTACAATCAGGTCCTTATAGAATAGTCTTGAATATTGGGCTTGAATGCACTTGGGCCTTTGCTTTGGATTCTGTGTATTTTATATGGGCTTTATTGGACTTGGTCTTGATTTGGGATTTATCTTCTAATAGAGATCACCTCCTCAGAAGAGAAATCAAACACATCGGGTACACTGATTCTTCTTGCAGAATTCGAGACAAACCTAACAAACTCCACCTTGGCTTGAATTCTGCAAGCACCAGCAAATTCCTCAACCAACTCAGTGTTGATGTCAACTCCGCCGTATTTTCCATAATCTTCATGCACGGCCCATCACAGTTCCTCCACTGAGATGCTCCCATTCGCGCCCCCTCCTTGGGGCTCCTCCTCGCACCTCCAACACGGGTGCGTCCCAAAGTCTACTACTTCAGGGAGTGGTGTGGCTCCACCTCTCCACCTGCCCAAACATCATTGGAGAGAGAACCACCATCAAGGTCAAGTGCAAACGAGACTCACTTCCTCTTAACTTTTGCAGAAGTTTTCTTCATCGATGTTCTCATCAACGGTGGATCGCCGACCTTCATATGCGTCTCGATCACTTTAAATGGACAATCTCCTTGAACAACCTGCAACTGTTGTGTAGCATGCACCTTACCCTTCTTGCACTTGAACGCCCTTGCACGTCCACCTCGTGCTCCTCCGCGTCCGTTCCTGGTGCATCTCCTTAGTTGCTTCCCTTGTTCCTTCATACGCCCCGAATGCGTATCTCGCCGATCTATACTCCTTGTCTCTTGTGTGACAGAATATCCACATGTCACAACATTCCCCACAAGTTTGTATAGACCGTCAACCAATTTCCCATGCATTACAGTCTTGTATGTCGTAGACACGACCTCAATTTCTCCACCTTGAATTGAGACTCTACAACTCTCACTGTCCAACATCCCCAATGAGATCAGATTCTTCCTCAAGTCTGGTACATGTCTCACACCCATCAGCGCCAAGATCCTCCCATCAAACTTACGAAATCTTACTGTACCCATACCCACAAATTTACTAGTCGAGTTGTTAGCCATCTTGACAGTAACCCCATCACAATATTGATAAGTTGCAAACTTCTCCCTGGCTGCAAACATGTGAACCGAACATCCAGAATATAAACTTCAATCTGAGTTCTCATTACCTGAAGTGACTATTGAAAGATCAGGTTGTGCAAGACTTGTAATAGCTCGGCTATTTAAAGGCCTTGAATCATCTTTCAAATCCTTGAATCAGTCTCAGAGGCTTGGAAATAGCTTAGCTATTTTCAAGGCCTTGAAACTGGATTCAAAGCCTTGAAACTTCTTAACCTGTGTGCACACTCTCAGGGGGAGTTTTCTGCAAACTAACTGTGTTGATTCCCATTCTATATCTCATATTTTTTGATTCACTGTTATTGGATTATGAAAGACAAATTATTCTAACATGTTTTGATAATAGAATGTCATTAGTATGACCTTAAAATTGCAGGTAATTTTGTTTCCAATATTTGCAGGATTATTTTCTAAACTGACTTTGTGCAGATTTGGAAATAGTTGGATATTTTGATCTTGTGATCGATCAAAGACTTATGACAGCTTCTCAGATTGCTTATGGACAAGATCACAACAATATCTCTGAAGATTGTGATCAACTATCCGTTGGAGAAAGCTTTAGTGTACGGGAGAATCCTTTAGGGGAGATTCAACGTATACCAAGAACAGGGGATAAGAAGAACACAGGATGAATAGGGTTGTGTATAGGGAGAGAGTAAGACAATAGTAGCTGTATGAGAGAGAGACAGAGTTTTGGCAGAGCTTCTGCGTAACTCAGGTGATTAGTGTTGTGTATGGAAGGGTCAACGATCCTATATATAGTGGAGAATATGACCGTTGTAGTGGGTTAATGCACCCATTTGTGGCGGCTTAATTACCTTAACCAAAATGGCACGTTCGTCCGCATATATGGGGACCGTTACGCACTTCGTCCGCGTGTACCTGAACCGTTATGAGGTTGACCGGGTTTATGGAGCTCGTGCCATAAATCTCTCAAAGCAGTTACTAAAGGTCGCGCGCGGGCTTGGTCTTCCCTCGCACGCGACATGACTTACTCTAGACTCCAAACCACTAAGTCCCTACAAGCCCCGTGTGGTGGTATGCGAGGGCCCTGTCTTGCAGCCCCCACGTGGATCAGCGCGGGTGGTGATCCAGTGTGTGTGGAGCACAGCTAGGTGTGTTGGATGATCGCCACATGGCTAAGATCTGTCTATCTGGAAAGCACTATCTACATTAGCCCCCTTTTTGCGCGTGGATACGCCTAGCCGGATAGGCTTCAATGCGCAAAAACCAGTGCACGCGTCGTCGCCACGCACCAATTCAAATACACGCAAAATCATCCCCTGTGCGTGCCATTATGACCTAGAATCCCTAGAGTCGTGTCGTCTGTTCTATTAGGGTTTTAGGTGTGACGTCAGCATCGACCTGTGATTGCGCGATTCGGCGGTGACGGTTGTGATTCGACCACTGAAAGGACGCGACTCTTCAGTGTTTTTGAATAAATACTCCATGCCCTCCATTGTCTCAGAGTACTTTTTTTATCTCTAAAGTGAATGTTACCTGAGAGCCTCCAAGAGCAAATACAGATAATCAACCATCAGGTTTTCCTTTCCAATCGTTTCCTTCAACTTGCTTCATCAAAACAAGGTTGGCTTTGCTCAATTTCATTAATGTATTCCATATACTTTGAACTATCTTGAATCTTCAAACCCAGAATTGTTTGGAATACGCCATTATTTGAAAACTGCGGAAGAGGTTCCTTTTAAACCCTAAAAGATTGAAACACTAGATTGAAACGACTTTTAAACAATAAACTCCTGAAATTCTGAGATTCTAAACCCAGAACTAACCCAGAATTGTTCATCTTCTTCTGATTTGAAAACAAACCCAAAACTGCTTCCTGAATCTGAACTAAAGGTGAGTATATTTCTCCCCCCTTTATGAGAGGATTGATCATGTACTAACTCACCATGCTATCGCACTAGACAATGCTGGG
This sequence comes from Linanthus parryae, assembly GCA_023055425.1. Classification (NCBI taxonomy): domain Eukaryota; kingdom Viridiplantae; phylum Streptophyta; class Magnoliopsida; order Ericales; family Polemoniaceae; genus Linanthus; species Linanthus parryae. The sequence goes on from JALGPY010000009.1 coordinate 6,077,274, forward strand.
ATTTATTTTGCTGTTAGGGCTATGAAGGGTGCTTCCGTGAAGCTGGATCAGACCATGCTTCTAAACCTTCTTTCTCGCTACTCACCTGCGACCCATACTTTCCACTTTGCTGAATTTGAGGCCGCCCCCACTCTGGAAGATGTTCAAATTTTATATGAACTTTCTCCTGTGGGCGAAGTGGATCCCTTAAGCGCCTTGAAACCTGGTTCAGAGCTTACTCTATATGCGCAGATGGAGGAGTGTTTGACCGAGGTGAAGAAAATTTCTACTCGGTGGACATCTGTGGAAGTACTTCCTGAATGGCAGCTAGTTGAAACCTCTGCAAAGAAAACTTGTGGAAAGTTGGTGCAATACTTCTTTCGCGACTATGCGAATAGTAATATTGCAAAGGAAATACTGGATAATGACCCAGGCGAATAATTATATAGAGGGAAAGGGGTATCATCTGACCTTGTGCGGCTTTCTCTGTGCCTGGTTTTCAAGGTATTTGATTGACGGTCATCCTCGTGATGGGGTCTTTTATCACGTTCTGCCCCTTGCTGTTAAGTTGACCCTTGGCCAGAAAGTCGCACTTGGGCCTCTAGTACTAGGCACCCTATATCACCGGTTAGACCAGCTGGTGGTCGCAATTGAGGAGTCACGTGAGCGTCTTGATGTGTTGACCTTTGTCAATATTTCATTTCTTACCATGTGGGTTTTTGAAAGATGGCCTTCTTACGCTCCTGTTCCTTCCAGGCCCAGTAAATGGAGCGTTTCAGGTGCGCAGAATGCACTTCCTAGTGGGAGAGCTGCTCGATGGTACATGACCAATCTCCCCAAGTGCTCATGGATTCTGATATGCGACGATCGAAGAAACTTTATAGCCAGGCCTTACACTACGCGCATTGAAAATGTGCGATTTTTCCCGAAGCTGTACCCTAGTAGAGATGGTTCATATTCAGAAGAACTCCGTGTCGAAGGACATGATCGTGACCGTGAATTCTTCTGCTGGTTCTTAAGAGGTTCATTACCTGCCCTCGCTGAAAATGTTTCCGAGGTAACTCCCAGATACGAGCAGATCACAGTCGACGTTGACCCAAATCGCGTTTCACCTCAGTTTGGCTTTGATGCAGTGGCTCCTTCCATTTGGCCTAAGTCAGTCAAAAGAAATTGCTACAAGCGATTGCTGACAAACAAGTGTAAATCAATTCTTCTCAGCAACTTGCCTTTTATCCAGCCTTCAGGGAGTCGTGTAGGTCGCCTTACCAAGAATTGGATCGCTTACTGGACTGCTCAACATGCCAGATTTGATACACTCTCAACTCCTCGTCCCAGTAAAGCTCTTGCGATTAAAAGGAATGCTTTTCCATTCCGCCCGAATTGCAGTTTGGATGATTCCCAGTACGGTTTTTATTCCTTGCTCGATACTGACAACCACTTGTTCCCAACCACTATTCTTGAGGAGAAAATGACTGCTGTTAGGGGTGGGGTTTCGCACGTAATCAAGTATAGTGAAGATTTTGCCAAGGTAAACAACTTTCCTTTATGCTTAAAACACTTCTTTCTCTAACACGCTAAAACTTGCACCTCTTTTTCAGTGTTATCTGAGGAGGTTCGCATCTGGAGAGCGCTCCGCGTCGCTGGTCAACTCCATTGTTACCGCGAAAAGGCAAAAGAAGGAGATTCCTGTGGAAATGGGACTGGCTCCTCAGGTGGAGGCCCAGATACGCGAGGAAATGGATGTTTTCGCTCGTTCTCTGATAGACAACGATGCTGAGGTAGATGCAGAAGTTGTCTCTAAAGCCAAGAAGCAAAAACAGAAGTGAATTGTGATTTCTTCGCCCCCTAGAGTCATTCCAACTCCGTCACCTGCGAAGTCTCTTGCTTCCAAAGGCAAAGGCAAAGGTCGCATGTCGGACAAGACACGAAAAGATCTTGCGGTTGAGACATTCATCCCCTTCGTCCAGGAAGAAGAGGAAGAGGAAGACGAAGAAAGAGAAGAAAGGGAGGAAGAAAATGAAGAGGAAAAAGAGGAAGACGAAGGAGAAGAAGAAGAAAGAGACGTTGATAACTCTGTAAAGAGTTATATTTCTTCGATGTGTTTACTATCGTTTTGCGTGCATTCCGGGTAAATATTATGAGTTTTGCACTGTGAATGCGAAGATTTTGTATTGTTGAGCTATATGCGCGTAATTGATAGTCCGGGCGTTTTCGAGTCAATTTGAGCTTTATTTGTCACGTTTGATCGCACGGGTTGTGTTCGTGTTATTTTGACAGGAAATAGAACTTGTGAGATCAAGCAAAAAAGGGACGAAAGCGAACTTCGGAAACGGGTAAAGCTCAAAGAATTGACAGGTGACGAAGAAGAGAGAAAAGTTGTGAACAAGCTGCTGCAATTAACTACATCCTACACCATCAAAACCAAACTGCCACCTCCACAACAATACCCAGTTCACCTACATACTCTACTATGCCTTCACCTTCACAAAATACCCACGAAATTATCCACCAGCAACAAACCATTCACCACCATCATCACAGACCTACACACCCAGCCACCTAAACACCCACCTGAACCCGAACCAATTAATTTGAACTCTAGTCAAAGCCACCACCAAAACCAGCAGCTACCTTCAAGCCCTTAATTGACCAACACCTCTGCCAACCAATAAACCCAACCAGTAAACTACCTCCTACACAATCAGACCACCTGCAGCCATAGCCGCTGCCAATCACGACCACAAAACCCGTCTGAAACGACCTCAGACTTGTACCAAAACAGCAACACCATTGCAACCTCCAGCCATGGCCGCAAAACAGAGGAGAGGCTGCGATCAAAAGCCACAACCAGCAGCAGACGAGCGAACAGAGAGAAGAAAGAAGAAGAAGAAGAGAAAGAGAAGAAGGGGATCGCAGAACAGAGCTTCACTGCCGCAAATCCGAGCCAGCAATCGAAGCCAAGATCAGCCAGCAACAGCCGCGACCAAACCCACCTGAAACAGAGGCCAAGGAAACCCAGAAATCAGCGACAATCAGAGCAGAAGAAACAGAGAAGAGGAGGAAGAAAAAGAAGCTGATCACACGATCATATGGCTGAGATCGTGCGACCAAGTGAAGAGAAGCCAATACTTAGTCGAATTTTGAAGCAAGTAAATTGAAAACCTACTGTTTTACACGATCAGAGTCTTGATCGTGCGATCAGAGTCTTGATCGTGCGATCTCCTGTAACCAACACACGGGAAAAATAAAGCTGCGGGTTAGGGTTGAGTTTTTAATCTCCCACAACCTTGGAGGGGTCAAAGTGTAAATAGGTAAAATTACAAAGAATGAACTAGGGGACTGATTTAGTTGGAAGAGGGGCTGTTCTGAATTGATTCTACGGAAGAGAGAAAAGAGCCATTCAACGTGAGAAGAGGGAGGAGACGGAGAAGACAGAGCCACAATTGAAGCTTCTTGCGTTTGATTTCTTCTACTTTTTCTCTTAGTCAATATTAATGGAGAAACTCTTTATTTTTGCTTATTCAACTATGAGTAGCTAAACTCTTTTGCTAGGCATCTCGATTTGAGAGCCTAGGGTTCATGTAAACGATGAATATTTTCCGGATTTGATCTTTGCTTCATGATTTATTGATTTCAACTTTTGAATCAATTCTAGATTCTTGTTTATTTTAGTAATCCTAATTGAGTGACACGGTTAGAAGATAAAACTAGGGTTCAAGAACTAGGGTTTCACTCAATAGTTGAGTCAGGCTTAAAGTTAGCTTATTTTTATTCAGTTGTTCTTGTTCTATGCTTTATTTTTAGTATGAATGGAGTAGCTACCCGGACATGCTAGCGAATTAGATGAGTGCACGACAGTGACTCAACCTAATTGTGTAGAGAACTTGAACATCAATCCCGTATCACTGAGACTGAGAAGAGACGTGTTAGGATTGGCCAAATGTGGGTAGATTCGGTAGGTGAGATTCGACGGTTTCGTGCAACGGTGGACCGACAGGACCCGTTGTCGTGCATGTCGTTAGTCTACTAGAACGGACCGGTAGAGACATGAGACCGATAGGAGATTGTATTCTACCGTGAAGTAGAATGACTTGAGACCGATAGGAGATAGTCAGCGCTGTTACCCGGCTTAATTAGAATATAGTTAACGTGTTGCTCAGATAATCCGGAAATCGTTTACAACCCTAGGTGATCAGCGAGATTGCCTAGTCCTCTCCGTTAATTGATTAAGAATTCTTCTTAATTCCAGTTTACTACTTATTTCTGAATTTATTACAGCCACTTGTTTGGGGGTGGCAACACCACGAATTATCACTTTTTACTCCGGTTACCTAGTGAACTATTCTAAATTGTTAAATATAAACCTGTTGCGAGATTGTCCTCGAGGGTTCGACAACCCGGAGTCCTAAAAATACTCCACTCTTACTACTTGACCGTGCGCTTGCGTAATACGCGCTAGTAATTCGCGTCAAGTTTTTGGCGCCGTTGCCGGGGACAACGGTCTACACGTTTTTAATTAATAATTAGTTTAGTTTACTTTTATTTTTCTGTTATATTTGCTATTTTGATTTCTCATTTGTTTTCTGATTTTCTGCTGTTTCAGGTACTTAGTGCATGCACAGGATCCCAAGAGAGCTTGTGCCCCCACTAGAAGACCCAGAGCAGTTGTTCAGAGACCAAAGAAGAAGACAAAAACAGAGCACCATGGGCGAGCAATTGACCAACGCGCAACTCAATCAGCGGATGGAAGAGTTGTCTAAACTGATCAAGGATCGCAACGCCCAGACGCCATACAACAAGTCTGGACAGGCTATTGTGGAGAAGTTTCAGTCGTCCACCTATGGACACAATCCCGCAATTGTAGTGCCAGAGATACAGGCCGAGCACTTTGATCTTAAGCCTGCGACAATTCAGACGGTGACCAATCAGTTCCAATTCTATGGGAACAGGGATGAAGATCCCAATGAATTTATTGGGAGGTTCAACGCGTACATAAAGACTACCAAGTACAAGGATGTGACAGCAGAAGCGTTGAAGCTAATTCTTTTCCCTTACTGTCTGAAGGGTGCAGCTGAGAAGTGGCTTCAGTCAAGAGCTCCAGAATCGATCACTACATGGGCGCAGTGTGTGGATGAGTTCATGGCCAAGTTTTATCCAGTTCAACGGGTAATTGAGCTAAAGGGTGATATTCTAGGCTTTCGGCAACATGCCGATGAAACCGTAGTGGATGCTTGGGACCGTTTTATGCATTTGATCAGGAAGTGCCCAAACCATGATTTCGGGGATTACAAAATCTTGCAGGTCTTCTACTATGGACTAGAACGTCACAATCAGGAGCTGATTAACAGAGAAGCTGGAGGCAATTTTCTGTACTCTGTTGACAAGGAAGGAGCTTATGCACTCATGAAGCAGCTCGCTAAGCAGGACTCACAACTCTATGATTCCAGAAGATTACCGGCATTGCCTGAACCTAAAGATGATGAATGGAAGACTGGGATCAGCAAGATGGTGTCAGATTTAGCCAAGCATGTGTATCGGGACAAGAAGCCAGTTGCAAGAGTAGAGGAGCAGGAATTTGATTCAGCCTTGGACCAGATTGCAAGTGAAGATGTGAACTTTGTGGGGGCACAAGGACCGCGGCAGAATTGGAACCAAGGGAACTACAGACCAGGCACAAGAGATCATCCAGGTTTCAGGTATGGGGATCAGTCTGGAGCTATATACGCACCTGGGTTTCAGCACATGCCACAAGCACCAGTGTCGCAGGCTCCACCACCGGCGGTTGTAGCGCCGAACCCAGAGATTTCTGTACTCACTAAGGCGTTGACACAGCTGAGTAACAACATGAACGATATGACCACGACGGTCAATGCTATGTCTTCTGATTTGCAGGCTACGAAGACTTCTCTTCGTGCACTAGAGGTTCAAGTTGGGCAAATTGCAACGCAATTATCTGCTAGAGCACCTGGTTCTCTACCATCTGACACAGAGAATGTGCGCCAGGTAAATGCCATTACCACTCGCAGCGGGGTTTCGTTGACTGATCCACCATACCCGAGCCATGCTAGAGCTGAAGCGTCAAAAGCTAAGGAGCATGAGGTCTTCGATTCTGAGAAGACACCTGTCATGGTCCCCCAATCAAAGGGCATGACTCCACATGATGAGGGAAATTCCAATGAGGTATTACCACCACCCTCTTCTTCTAAAGATGTACCTTTTCCATTGAAAACTAGGAAGAAGAAAGATGACTCTGAGGAGTACAGGAGATTTCTCAATATTTTCTCCAAACTACACATCAATATTCCTTTGATTGAGGCACTGCAGAAAATGCCTAAGTATGCGCGGTTTATCAAGGATGCAATCTATGGGAGAAAAGCTATGGATAACTTTCAGACAGTAAAACTGAATGAGCAGGTGAGTTCATGTGTCTTGCATGGGCTACCCAAGAAGAAGAAAGATCCAGGTAGTTTTGTTATTGAGGCTACACTTGGCGGGGCATATACAGGCAGAGCTCTATGTGATTTAGGGGCAAGTGTAAACTTGATGCCACTCTCAATATTTAAAAAGCTAGGTGTGGGGGAGCCTAGCAAGACCTGGATCAATCTGCAATTCGCAGATAAGTCATCCAAGAAGGCCATTGGGGTGGTAGAAGACTTACTTGTGAGGGTTGGTAGTTTGATCATGCCGGCAGATTTTGTGATCCTTGACATGCCAGTTGGTGACGTTCCGATCATTCTTGGTAGGCCCTTTCTGGCTACCGGTCGGACTTTAATTGATGTGGAGAATGGAGAGTTGATCATGAGGGTCAACGATACTGTGGAGACCTTTCGGGTTTTCAAACCGACTCCTCAGTACACTTATGAGGTGAAGCCAGACTTGCCATTTCCTGTGAAAGTTGTGCGTGGGATTTCAGAGCTGACACAGGAAGATCCGCCAGATCCTAAAGGTAAAGAATCAAGTGTACAGGCGCACGAGGTAGTCATGAGTATCCGGCGCCAGAAGTTGGATGCGACACGACCTGCCAAACCACCTTTCTGATGCTCATGAGGTAACATGGTCGGGCCGTCGACCTTAAATTACAAAGCGCTGCTTGGGAGGCAACCCATGTAGAGTAGGATGCTTTATGTTTTATTTATTTATTTATGAGTTCTCTATATTTGACTATGAGGGGTGAGAGAGAGTGGACTTATGTTTTCAATCAGTGTGCAGGGACACAGGTACAGAAGGCGCACCCGATTCCCCTTCTTGATGTGCATGCTAGAGATTGCACGAAATTGGGGATCGAAAAAGTCCCACAGGATTATGCATAAAAGAATAGAGAATTGCTCGAGGTCGAGGAGCGATTCCACTATGTTGATTGCCACACGCATGAGAGGATTACAATTTATATCTTAGCCGCACATCGGAATCCGGGCGCGTAGAGACTTCTCCGGAAATTGTCAACGGTCCACAAGACCCCTTCTTGTTGCAGTTTCGCGGCAACGGTGCCCATGTAGGTCCGGGCACCCCAGGTACCTTTAACTCTCTCTCTTGTTTCTAAGTTTTGAGCCATAATAGTGTAGATCCACCGCCTACACATTTAAGCGATGAGTCCTCTTATTATATCTCTAAATTCGTTGAGGACAACGAAACGCTTAAGTGTGGGGGGGTTTGTGTATATTTTTCTAGCCATGTCGGTTATGCATCGCCAGTTACATGCAGTTGTGTCGTATTGTGGAGTACATGTGGTTAGTGTAGAGTGTTTGATATAGTGTCGTATTGTGTTAGGATTGTTAGTATGCATTTTTCTTAGCACTTTTACTTTATTGAGTCCCCTACCAAATCGTGTGATTAGTCGAGTTGGCCATTGCATATAGAGTCTAGGAAAATATGAAAAAAAAAAAACAAAAAAAAAAATCATAAAATTTTAAATTTTTGAGAAAGGGCAATCGAAGAGAGTGAATGTGGAGAGGGCTTAATGATAGAATTCCTTAGGAGTATGAAAATCTGAGGTGAGGTAGACGCGAGAATCTGGAGTAGGAAGACTTATAGGGCTAATGCACATTAGAACTGCGAGTAGCTGCCTCTCAGACTAGTTATCCTACTAGCGCTACACCACCGTCACTTAGGTAGTCGTCAACCCTCCTCGTAGTGGCAACGGAACAGCTGTGCGAGTGATGTTTATGGGGGCCTCACGTCCCGTCTCCATTTCCTAGGTCCACTAGTTACCCCTATTGATCCGTTTACCCATTTTATTCACAGCCTCTAGCCTAGGAAGTCTTTCATTGTGACTTTCATCACTTGTTAGAATGGTCCTTTCCTATGCGTCATGATAGAGGGAGCTGAGTTAGGGAGGTTTGATGAGGGTGAGCTGATTTGATACATCTTATGTGGATTCTCTTACATGTCGTCTTTTGAGGGGATGTGAGGGTGAGTTAGAGACGGTAGCACACTTCGGTGTGGCGGTGAGTCGTGTCCTTACACCACGATCACAGGTGGAGTACCGTAGTGCGTGATATTTCTTCCGCACGTCATGGGGTGGGGGTTGGTTGATCTTATAGGAGGCTGTGCTTATGCTTTATTTATATTCTCTATATCTTAGGTGATGAGGAGGATCGGTTGGAAAAGCACATTTACACATTGACTACTGGGTTCGTGATTTTCTTTGCATCAAGTGTGGGGGTGTCGACATCTACGTACATCACTAATTTGACACATTCCACCCCCATGTTATCTAATTCTGATATTTGATCTCCTCGGGTATTACTATCGCATGGTCGGCTCCATGAGCTTAATGTTATTATGTGGAAATGGAAAAAAAAAAGAGAAAAAAATAAGTAAAATAGAAAGAGAAATTGAAAGTGAAAGGGAATAAAGGAGCAAGCTTGAAATTGAAGATCGGGGAGATTAGCTATTGTTCGAGATCACTTCTTCACATTTGTGGCCGCGAGAACGGTGTTGCACCAAGATTGAGGGAATGAGGGCCGGAGTAGTGAGAGTCGGTGTGGTTCCTTGGATTTTGGTGAGGGAGTGTGAGAATCGGGTTTTGTGAGTAAGATCATGACGTCTAGGACTACGCTTCTAAATATCCTATCATACCCGTCCTAAACTGTCAGCAATGTAACCCGTGGATAAATAGCTCGGAAGGTAAGTGCTAGGGATACGTTTGATGAGTGTGCGGAAGCAACATATTTTGTGTTCGTGCCCGTTCTGTCTAACGAAACTGGCCGCAAGTTCTACCGATCACCAAAGTTATAGAACTTCCGAGGGAATATGAGAGCCTTATGACTTGCCGGTTTACTTTTTGAGATTGCCCAATCTCTAACTGAAGATAAAAAATTGGAGTTGTTTCAATTTTTGCATTGTTTAATAATCGAGTTGCATTGTACAGTCATGTAGATTGCATTGTGTGTGTGTGTTGTGTGTGTCACATGGCTAGTGTAATTGTATGCAATTCGGTGGATTAAAACGTAGTGTGAGGATTGATTTTGCTCGGGACGCGCAAAAAGGTAGTGTGGGGGAATTTGATAACTCTGTAAAGAGTTATATTTCTTCGATGTGTTTACTATCGTTTTGCGTGCATTCCGGGTAAATATTATGAGTTTTGCACTGTGAATGCGAAGATTTTGTATTGTTGAGCTATATGCGCGTAATTGATAGTCCGGGCGTTTTCGAGTCAATTTGAGCTTTATTTGTCACGTTTGATCGCACGGGTTGTGTTCGTGTTATTTTGACAGGAAATAGAACTTGTGAGATCAAGCAAAAAAGGGACGAAAGCGAACTTCGGAAACGGGTAAAGCTCAAAGAATTGACAGGTGACGAAGAAGAGAGAAAAGTTGTGAACAAGCTGCTGCAATTAACTACATCCTACACCATCAAAACCAAACTGCCACCTCCACAACAATACCCAGTTCACCTACATACTCTACTATGCCTTCACCTTCACAAAATACCCACGAAATTATCCACCAGCAACAAACCATTCACCACCATCATCACAGACCTACACACCCAGCCACCTAAACACCCACCTGAACCCGAACCAATTAATTTGAACTCTAGTCAAAGCCACCACCAAAACCAGCAGCTACCTTCAAGCCCTTAATTGACCAACACCTCTGCCAACCAATAAACCCAACCAGTAAACTACCTCCTACACAATCAGACCACCTGCAGCCATAGCCGCTGCCAATCACGACCACAAAACCCGTCTGAAACGACCTCAGACTTGTACCAAAACAGCAACACCATTGCAACCTCCAGCCATGGCCGCAAAACAGAGGAGAGGCTGCGATCAAAAGCCACAACCAGCAGCAGACGAGCGAACAGAGAGAAGAAAGAAGAAGAAGAAGAGAAAGAGAAGAAGGGGATCGCAGAACAGAGCTTCACTGCCGCAAATCCGAGCCAGCAATCGAAGCCAAGATCAGCCAGCAACAGCCGCGACCAAACCCACCTGAAACAGAGGCCAAGGAAACCCAGAAATCAGCGGCAATCAGAGCAGAAGAAACAGAGAAGAGGAGGAAGAAAAAGAAGCTGATCACACGATCATATGGCTGAGATCGTGCGACCAAGTGAAGAGAAGCCAATACTTAGTCGAATTTTGAAGCAAGTAAATTGAAAACCTACTGTTTTACACGATCAGAGTCTTGATCGTGCGATCAGAGTCTTGATCGTGCGATCAGAGTCTTGATCGTGCGATCTCCTGTAACCAACACACGGGAAAAATAAAGCTGCGGGTTAGGGTTGAGTTTTTAATCTCCCACAACCTTGGAGGGGTCAAAGTGTAAATAGGTAAAATTACAAAGAATGAACTAGGGGACTGATTTAGTTGGAAGAGGGGCTGTTCTGAATTGATTCTACGGAAGAGAGAAAAGAGCCATTCAACGTGAGAAGAGGGAGGAGACGGAGAAGACAGAGCCACAATTGAAGCTTCTTGCGTTTGATTTCTTCTACTTTTTCTCTTAGTCAATATTAATGGAGAAACTCTTTATTTTTGCTTATTCAACTATGAGTAGCTAAACTCTTTTGCTAGGCATCTCGATTTGAGAGCCTAGGGTTCATGTAAACGATGAATATTTTCCGGATTTGATCTTTGCTTCATGATTTATTGATTTCAACTTTTGAATCAATTCTAGATTCTTGTTTATTTTAGTAATCCTAATTGAGTGACACGGTTAGAAGATAAAACTAGGGTTCAAGAACTAGGGTTTCACTCAATAGTTGAGTCAGGCTTAAAGTTAGCTTATTTTTATTCAGTTGTTCTTGTTCTATGCTTTATTTTTAGTATGAATGGAGTAGCTACCCGGACATGCTAGCGAATTAGATGAGTGCACGACAGTGACTCAACCTAATTGTGTAGAGAACTTGAACATCAATCCCGTATCACTGAGACTGAGAAGAGACGTGTTAGGATTGGCCAAATGTGGGTAGATTCGGTAGGTGAGATTCGACGGTTTCGTGCAACGGTGGACCGACAGGACCCGTTGTCGTGCATGTCGTTAGTCTACTAGAACGGACCGGTAGAGACATGAGACCGATAGGAGATTGTATTCTACCGTGAAGTAGAATGACTTGAGACCGATAGGAGATAGTCAGCGCTGTTACCCGGCTTAATTAGAATATAGTTAACGTGTTGCTCAGATAATCCGGAAATCGTTTACAACCCTAGGTGATCAGCGAGATTGCCTAGTCCTCTCCGTTAATTGATTAAGAATTCTTCTTAATTCCAGTTTACTACTTATTTCTGACTTTATTACAGCCACTTGTTTGGGGGTGGCAACACCACGAATTATCACTTTTTACTCCGGTTACCTAGTGAACTATTCTAAATTGTTAAATATAAACCTGTTGCGAGATTGTCCTCGAGGGTTCGACAACCCGGAGTCCTAAAAATACTCCACTCTTACTACTTGACCGTGCGCTTGCGTAATACGCGCTAGTAATTCGCGTCAGACATAGAAGGAAGTTCAGAAGGTATCTTAAATGAACTTTTCCTCCTCGCACTTTGGCTTTTTCAATGGTTGTTGACTAATTTCCTTTCGTAGATGATGAGACCGAGACCATCAGCGGCCTTTTGGCCAAGGAGAAGAAAAAGACCAAAGGTTCTCGCTCCGACGCCTCCAGCGAGGCCATAGACGAAGCTATCATTGCCGAATCTAAGAAAATGGCTGCTGAGGCTGAAGAAAGGAAAAGGAAGCTCGAGGAAGATGACATCAATCTTGTGAAGATGAGAAGTCTGGAAGAGCAGCATGCTGGTAGCACAGGCGTGGCTTCCTTGGAACATGCCCAGGAGGACTTTGAGGAGATCGCAGGCGGCTAGGAAGGTGAGATTTTTAACCTTGCTGTGACTTATCAAGAAGTAATTATTGGTGCATTAAAGCACGACTTATCAAAATATGATATTCGCCGATGGCTAGTAGGCAAATGTGGCGAACCCTCAGGTAAACATTCAAACAATGTTTGTAAACCAAGCTTGGTAGCCCATTCCTTATCGTAACGAGTTTCTTCGCACCACCAAGTCATGCTCAACTTAAAGATGTGATAAATGAAGATACATCTGTAGGATATGGTGTCGCATCTATAACATATTATGCTGGAGCTGCAATCCCACCTAAGTGTGGAGGTGCTTGCTTTTGATCTATCAAAATAAAACTTCATTTATAACGCAAGTTACCTCAACATTTTTTACTCTTGTTTCGCAGATGATGCTGCCATTGCACAGGGCTCCACTGGTAACGTGTCAGATGCAAGAGAGGTAATCAGCGAGGCAGATGTTGACAACCCTGACGAGAACATGCTGGAACAGAGAAACCCGCTTCCTACATCTTATGCTCCAGAGCGAAGCTCGCATGTTGAGAAACCTATCGCTGCTACTGAGTATGCAGGAGAACCTCTGGAGGACATTATCGAGGTATCTGATGATGTCGAAGCTGACACTGAGTTAAGGGAAGAAGATGTTGAAGTTGAGATGATGGAAGCGGAGGATGCTGGAGCTGAATTTCATGAAAATGAACAGGTCATGGAAGACATAACATCACATGAAAATGTCGATGTTCCAATGGATGCTCCTGAGCCACATGAGCCTCTCGCGCCTGAAGCAGTTCTTAGGCTGGTAGAAGCCACTGCTGTTGCTATCCCTTCCACTAAAGTAGAACTTTTACAAGTTCCCCCTGCATGGAGTTTTTGGGGTTCGGAAGTTGGAGCTGCCATCACACCTGTCGCAACTTATGTTATCCCTGCCAACTATTACGAGCGTGAAGCTGAAGCTGACAGGCAAGCGATGCAGCGAGGACATGCTTCAGCGTTCCCGGTGATGCGCATTCCCTCTTTGCGTGAGATCCTTGAAGGAACAGGTATATTACCATGCTTCGCATTCTATGCTTTTGTTTAACAACTTCACATTTCTAAACTTATCATTTTTTCCAGGAATGAGGCAACCCGATGTGGATTGGCTAATAAGGATGCGCCTCTCATACCCATGGTCATTTGCGAGATCTCTGGAGCTGGAGCCCTTTGACAGAAGGTTTTTCTTGACTGAAGCCATCTGGATTCTAGAACAACTGTCTGCAGCTACCCCCACAACCATTTCACCTGATAACGCACGGTTGCTCTATAGCACATGCAGGGGTCTTCAGGCTAAGGCTCTAGGCAGATTAGACTTCGGATTTCTTCTCAACAGGGTTACCCAGAGCCTTGCATCTGTGAGCCTGAAATATTGCTACCACAACCTCGCATCTGAGAGGCGGAAATTGGAGGAACAAAGGAAGAAAGCTGAAGAAGCTACCACTCTCTTCCATGCGATGAAGGCCAAGTATGAAAAGTTGAAACAAGAAGTGAACCAAGCAAAAGAGACATCGCTCCTGTTTTCTCCAGAGGATCCTCTAATCAAGGATTTATTTTAGAGAAAGAAAATTATTGTAATGCTAGTGTTTCTCCCCCATCTTTTCAAACATTTGAAACTTCGTGTCCCATTTTGCCCTTCTGAGGATTTTGCACTCGTATCTTAATGCATATCAATTATGACGTCATATGCTGACGTAATTACCTTGATTTTCGCGCTATTAATTTATAATATAAGCACGATTTCCTTGAAGGCCACATCCTTATTATGACCTTCCGTCATTAATTAGGGCGTGCTACCGTATCATCATAGCCTTTAGTAGGGTAATTGATTTTTACCCATTTTTGAGACGTAGGTAATTGATTCTTACCCGTTTCCAAAGCTTTGCTGACTCAGCCAGGGAACTGAAAGTCCCTTATGGAGTCTATATAAACCTTGTATCTTGCTATTTGGGTTCTTCATCCCAAAATGTGGCTTATCATGAGTCCTTACGACTGCTCGCATCAGAGCTTGACCTTTGTTGGTTCATATCAATTTCAGGCTTTGAAACCTGAGTTTGTGCCTTGTGCTATAGAAATAGCTCCCAAGAAATTCTTTAGAAATCTCATCGATCCTCCTGATCTTTTTGAAGAAGAATTGCGTAAGGTTTTATGCTTCTGCAAAGATTCCTCTTTGTCTATTATGTTTGCAGGTCGTACCTCCGGTGACCTTCCGGCGAAGCACAGTCATGTACTGATCACACTGCTGAATCGTAGTGAATGGTGTGTTTCTCCACCAGCTTTCCCGGAGGAGAACTATTCGCCACCATTGTTTTGAACAAGGTGTGACGAGTGATTGTGCTCGTCTTTTTGCACAATCAGCTTCCTGCCCCATGAGTTGTTCTCCCACTTTTTCTTCACGTCCGCAGCCTTCAGGGCACGAGGTTCATCTGGCATCTCATTTGGGCAGAAAATCAAATGAGAGCCCTGTTCTGATCTAGGACGTCGGCGATAGCGTCCCATCCCATAGCTTTAGGACTCGTAGGTCGCAACTTTAGGGTAGGAGTTTTTCCTTAGTGTAAGCTTTTGCTTATAAGCTGCTATCTAGACAGATAAATTGTAAGTCATTTTGAATATTAATGAAATATTCTCTGTCATTTGTTGTTCTTGCTCAATACAACAAATTGGAATTTCGCATGTATGCTTGCCATATGACGAAACAAGCTATGTTTCCCTCGCGTTTTGTGTTCGAATATCGTCAGAATAATTCGCTATCTAAAGCAAACAGGCTTTGTATCGCACAGGGCGTTGTTGCTATTGCTGCTATCTAGGCAGATAGGCTTTTAGATCACTTAAGATCATCATTCGATATTGCTGCTATCTAGGCAGATAGGATTTGCTCGCACAAGGGGGTTGTTATTATTGCTGCTATCTAGGCAGATAGGCTTTTAGATCACTTAAGATCATAATTCGATATTGCTGCTATCTTGGCAGATAGGATTTAGATCGCATGAGATCATATGTTATAGTTGCTATCTAGGCAGATAGGCTTTTGAGGAGTCTAAATAATGCAAGCAGACAGGTAAACAAAATAATAAAGGAAATTATGGTAACAAAGTTCTTATCATATGGGAGAATCCTTATTATTAAAGCATCCTCATATGGAAGGATCATAACTACAAATTCCTCATATGGGAGGAAATAGTGCATAGATACATCGGAAAACTGGACTTAAAACCCAACAGACTTTGGCGTTAATCATAAAGAGATAGGCTAAGGATAGTACTTTTTTATCCATCGCATATTGATGGGACTTGGGGTTGTTGCGGTCCCGTGAAGTCTCTGTATTGTGCAGTAGCCGCTGTCAAAGACATCTTTAACCTCGAACGTTCCTTCCCAGTTGGCTGGGAAATTTGGGTGAGCTGCCTCTCGCATGCAGTGATCTGAAGCAAGCAAAACCAAGTCCACAACCGCAAAATCTCGGTGTTGAACTGTTTTGTTGTACGCACGAGCAATTCTTTCCTTGTATCTTTTATTATCCCTTTTAGCATGTTCACGCTTCTCTTCCAGCAAAATTAAGTCATGGTCACGTTGATTTTCGTACAATGCATGAATGCTATCCTTACAGAATTGATTTTATTTCTGCTGGTACGACAGCTTCAGCTCCATAGCATAGAAGGAACGGGGAGACTCATGTGGGGGTCCTGGGCGAAGTGCGATACGCCAATAAAGCCACATTTAAAGAGCTTGCCCATTTCTTGTGATCATCTACGACCAGCTTACTTAAAATCCTTAGCAGCGTCTTGTTGGTTGCTTCATCTTGATCATTCCCCTTCGGGTAGTAAGGCGTGGAACAGACTTGCCTTATGTTATATTCTGCCAATTTTGCGGCCACCTGACGATTTAAAAAGGAGTGCCATTATCCGAGAGAATTGTATTGGGGATTCCAAACCGGTATATAATATTCTCTTGAAAAAAATTGACCACTGCGAGTGCATTTGCTGTCTTGAGCGGTACTGCCTCCACCCACTTGGTAAACAACTATGTCGCAGTCAAGATGAACTGGTTTCCATGCAAGGCAAGTATTCAGTTTTACCAATAAGATACGAAGACTTACTTCACATTTGGAAGTACACAAAAAAGACTATTTATCTTAGAGAGGGCTGAGAAAAATTCTGGGAAAACGTCAACGACTACTTGTTTATTTATCAAAAAAAATGAAATACGCTATAAAGAATTAATTGGTCAGTTGAGGATTCAAAAAATAAAAACTCGTTAATTTGAAAAATCATTTTTAATTATTCGTCGAATGGGGCCGATAAAATCTAAGGCCCAAGTATGAAATGGCCATGGTGTTCCTAATGCATGTAATTCTACAGCAGGAGCATGCACGAGGTTTCCCTTAAATTGACATTCCTGACATCTTTTTACCTTGGTGCGGCAATCTGCTTCCATTGTGGGCCAGAAATAACCAACTGTGAGGAGTTGTCTGCATAGTTTCGCACCTCCCTTATGCTCCACCAGGTGCGATAAATCCATCACCTCTTGCGCTTCTTGACTATCTAGACATCTGAGTAGATTACCCTCATGGCCCCTTCGCCAGAGTATGTTTTCCTGTACCACATATCGAGCCGCTTTTCGTTTGAGCTTCTCAGCTTCTTTCCTTTTCTTAGGCTCGATTCCATCTGTCAAATAGTGGTTTCCTCCAATCTGAGTCATCATCAATCACAGCAATCTCCAAAGAGTCTTTAATTAATGTGGAACTCTCACAATTTCCTTGAATGAACGCGGCAGATGTAGACATATCTGGCCAGTGAATCCCGTATCTCTGGGCCTTTCGATAAATCGACACTTCACTTTCCCCGCAAGAGTGTTGGTGGATTCTTTCGAATAATGCCTGCCCCTCTTGCTGCAAGACGCACCGCGTGAGTATTCCTCCTGGACCTTTGTAATAAAGAGAATTGTCATGTATGCAGTACCCCTTAGTGGATGCCCAGTTTTCTTTGCTCATTCCCTCGGCAATTGCACGCAGTATTTGTTTTCTCCAATCTTCATCATTCATGGATTCATCCTCGCACGCCTCTTGTGTCAAGGCCGGAGTTGTTCGGACCTCGATCAAGATTCTTGCAGGGCATTTGTTTGTACTAACCTTAGATCCCAAAGTGGCTAAAGCATCGGCATGCCGATTATCCGCCCTAGGCGTGTGCTCGTACTTGACATCACAAAATTGATGTACCAGCTTTTTCACCAAGGTCCGATAAGGCAACATATTTACCTCTTTCAACCCATACTCGCCTGAAGCTTGTTTGAAAATTAGCTTACAGTCCCCCATGACCGTCAGATTGTTCACTTCCAGTGCCTTGGCCGCACGAAGTCCCGCGATCAGGGCCTCATACTCCGCTTCGTTGTTTGTTACTGGAAAATCTGACTTTTTGGACATTTGGATGACTTCCCCATCTGGTTTAGTCAGAAAAATTCCGATTCCTCCACCTTTCCTTGTTGACGATCCATCAAAGTGAAGCTTCCAATATGGCGACTCAATTGCATAAATTTCGGGCCCCTCTAGTTCCTCCTCAATCATGGGTTCATGGCTGCTATCCGGGAACTGTGCCAAAAGATCTGCCACTGCTTGCGATTTGATTGCTCGCGGTCGAACACATGTAATATCATATTGCGAGATAGTCATGTACCATTTTGCCAATCTTCCGCAGGGAGAAGCGTGAATCAAGAGATACCGTATGGGGTCGCTCTTTGTAACCACCACAACTTTGTGCGAGCCGAAATAATGCCTTAACTTTTCTATCACAAATAATAAAGCAAGACAATGGCCTTCGATATCTGTGTACCTTGACTCGACCGGCTATACTATGCGAGAGATATAATAGACCGGCCTTTCCTGCCCTTCATATTCTTGAGCTAAAAGCGCCCCTATAGACTTCTTCGTCGATGTCAGGTACAACAAAAGTGGCGACCCCAGCTGTGGTGCAATCATTACCCTTGGTGATGTCAGTAGGTCCTTCAGTCTCCCAAATGCGGCTTCATGCTCCTCCGTCCAATTGTATACATCATTCTTTTTTAGGAGATCGCCAAAGCAAAAGGTTATTTCTAAAATTGCTGGAATGAATCTCCGCAGGTAAGATAATTTCCCTAGAAACGTCTTCAGATTACTATGATTATGCGGTGCCGTCATGCTGGTGATTGCTAATACCTTCGCAGGATCAGGTTCAATTCCTTGGCGATGTATCACGCATCCCAAAAACTTCCCCGAAGTCACTCCAAACGCGCATTTAATGGGATTCATCTTTAGTTAGAAACTCCGGCATCTTTCAAATACTTTCCGCAGGTCTCCCAGATGGTCTGCTTCCTGTATGGACTTAACAACAAGATCATCGACATAGAATTATACTTCCTGATGCATCATGTCATGGAACAGGGCTAACTGGCACGATGTTGGCCAACCAAGGGGGATGATGATTTGGCTCAATGAATTTAGCAGTCAACAACTTGACAATTTCTTACTTGATCTTCACATTTATTTCTGGCCTGAAAGTTCTCGCACTTTGCTTCACCGGTTTAGATCCTGAGAAAACATCCAATCTGTGCACTGTCACGCTCGTGTCCAGACGAGGCATCTCATAATACTCCCAAGCAAACACATCATTATACTCAGTCAGTAATTGCAGCAGTCTTGTTTCCTCGTCGCTTGTGAGGTCTGCGCTCAGGAAGACAGGCCTCTTCTTTTCTTCGCTTGGGCTTAGGAACACCTCTTTCAGTTCCTGCTTCTGTGGCCTCGGGTTGTCTTCCATGCACTCAGGCGCTTCTTTCAACTTGTCCTCCGAAACCTCTGGCTTTGGCTTGTCCTCCTCCGGGCCTTTTTCAAGTTGGCTGATTTGCCCAGGGATATCCCCACGCTCAGATGGGGGTACCCCCGCGCACCTTCATATACGGTAGCACTTCTTTCCATTGGAGTAGAAACTTTCTATCTCCTTGCCCTTATGGTCATGCTTTACCACTCTCTTCAAAGTGTACACATTCTTCCTCTGGTAATCGACTTGTGATGCCTCTTCGCGTGTGGGTATCTTTTCCTTGGCATCCTCTCTCGTTACCATTACTCCCGCTGGTGACTGATCCTTGATGTCTTCCCACCGAGACAAGAGAGTCTGATTGAATGGCCCCGGCATTTACTCATCCGCCATTTTGGTGAACCATACTGATTCAGTGAGATGGGCTTCGTTCAAATTAAAGGGGTTTACGGACGCTGGTATCTCGACTACCCTTTCATTCCAGTTGGCTTTCATCACTTGGTGAGCTGTTGAAGGAACCGCATCAAAACGGTGAATCCAGGCTCGCCCTATGATCATGTGATACGTAGTATTCGCATCAGTGACATAAAACTTGGCCGAACACTTAATCTTTCTTATCTAGATACCCAGACGAATCCAGCCCATCGTCATCCTGGAATCACTTCCAAATCCCATCAGCGGGGACGGGCGCCTAACGATCTTCTTATATGGGATTCCTGCCAACTTCATAGTATTGAGCAAAACCACATTGTCGTCTGCTCCTCCATCGCAAAATGCCCTCTTGAACTCGACGTCATTAATCACCGCTGTTAAATACAAGGGCTTCTGATGACTCGAATCCGTCTTCTTATCACTTGCATAGAAAGTCATTATCTTCTCCGTAGAGCGAGACGCTTTAACAACTTTTCCATTGGAGACTACGGTGTCTTCATCGAAGTCTTTTGCTACCCTCAGAATAGCTTTTGTCATCTCTTTCCGGCATTTCTCCGAAAAGTTCATCTCGTCAAAGAATTTTCTGAACCCGTGCGACCCCTTCATCCTGTCAGCACGCAAGTCCTCGGTGTCGATGCTGAAATCTTCCTCTTCATGAACTTCAGCGATGATGGGCAAACCATCCTCCGCAATCTCTTCAAGGTGCATGATCGCGATCATGGATACCTATTTGTCCTTCAATTCTTGCTCTGCATGGGCTGGCAGCGGATTATTGCGCACGTCCTGCCTCTGATCACTGACGATTAACTCCCCTTCTTAAATTTTTCGACTCACAAGGTGCCTAAGCTTCCTGCAGTCGGCTGTGGGGTGCATAATCTTTCCGTGGCACTCGCACTACTTCGGGTCCCTCTTCACCTCCTTGGAGGGTATCCTTTCGAGCGGAGGCAGAACCCCATCTTTACGCCACTGTTTGCATAAGTCAATCACTTCCTCTAATGAGCATGGTAGAGGTGGCGCATCTGAGGTCGCAAAACCTGGGTTGCTAGTGTGGCGAAACTGCGTTGACCTCAGCTTCGCGCCCCCTTTTGTAACTAAACCTCCCAATCTTGAAAGTGGGTCCCCCTGTAGATCACTCAGGGGCGTGCTTCTTCCTTTGCCTTTCCACTATAGGCTCTATGTTCTTGTTACATTCAATCAAATTCGAAAGTTAATTAACATACCCTTGTACTCATCTAGTATGCCTTGTAGGCATATCTCCACGAGCCTGCCCTCGAGCACTTCATCCCTGCACTCCAATGATTTGGCACTGAACTTCTTAATGAAGGTAACACCATCCTCATCGCGCTTCTGATACATACGGGAGAGATGTATCGTTGTAACCTTCTCCTCCATCTGGAAGAATTTCGTGTAGAACCTCTGAACCATGTCGTCCCAAGTCCTGACGGATCCAGCCTCCAGCGTTCTATACCATTTGTAAGCCACGTTCCCCAAAGATTTTAGGAACTCACGCAACAGCAAATTGAGGTCAGCCCCATATGGTCCCATTACGTCAATAAAGCGCATAACGTGCTCATGGGCATTCCCATTGACATCCTCGAACTTATCCCACTTAGGGGTCTTATACCCCGCGGGATTTGGCATCAGATAAATCTCCCGCGGGATGGGAGGGGCATTATCGACCTTTGGAATGATGGTGTCTGCGAAAGGCTGATTGGCCAGGAAGGTCTCTATGCGCCGCTCTAAAGATGTCATACTTGCTGGTGCACTTCCTCCCACAGCCGGAGGAAGAGTTGCAGCCGACGGAGACACATATGCCGCGGTTGGGCGAGGGGTGTAAGCCACATTGGTTAGGAGTGCCGGCGGAGGAGGCAAGGGATACTGTGAAGAGATATTGGAGACAACAGCTGGCGGTTGGGGAATATGTGAGATAAGGGACGGTATTTGGACCGTTTGTCCCTGGGCAGAAGGTGGTTGCCCCATTGCTGGTGGGGTTTGCAAATTAGGATTAGGTGGTGTAGGCATTACTTATGTTACCTGGGTGGTAGAGGTTCCCCCTCCTAGAGAGACAGTAGCTCCCGATGCCGAATTCGAGCAAGAGTTCCCAAAATGGCCATTATATGAGCCATCTGTGCGGATTGAGCCTGAAGAGCCTTAGCCTGATTCTGGATGGTGGCATTCAAAGTCTCCAAGGTCGGAGCTCCGCCGGTGGCCGCGGAATTGTGACGGGTCTCCTCTCCTGAGGTCGTGTCAGTGGAGGGGGATATGTTGCTAACATCTTCGTCATGAGACATGGCTGCTTGCAGTGGTAAGTTTCACGTCGGGTTCACCAAATGTGTACGGGATAATCCTTTAGGGGAGATTCAACGTACACCAAGAACATGGGATAAGAAGAACACAGGAAGAATAGAGTTGTGTGTAGGGGGAGAATAAGACAATAGTAGTTGTATGAGAGAGAGACAGATTTTTGGCAGAGCTTCCGCGTAACTCAGGTGATTAGTGTTGTGTATGGAAGGGTCAACGATCCTATATATAGTGGAGAATATGACCGTTGTAGTGAGTTAATGCGCCCATTAATGGCGGCTTAATTACCTTAACCACAACGGCACGTTCGTCCGCAAATATAGGGACCGTTACGCACTTCGTCCGCGTATACCGGAACCGTTATGAGGTTGACCGGGTTCATGGAGCTCGTGCCATAAATCTCTCAAAGCAGTTACTAAAGGTCGCGCGCGGGCTTGGTTGTCGCTCGCGCGCGACAGGACTTACTCTAGCCTCCAAACCACTAAGTCCTTACAAGTCCCGTGTGGTGGTATGCAAGGGCCCTGTCTCGCAGCCCCCACGTGGATCAGCGCGGGTGGTGATCCAGTGTGTGTGGAGCACAGCTAGGTGTGCTGGATGATCGCCACGTGGCTAAGATCTGTCTATCTGGAAAGCACTATCTACAGCTGTTAAAGAGAGTCAAAGTTGTTGCCTACAAAATAGGAAGTTGTTGCTGAAAATCTGGGAAGATTTGCAGAGCTTCAAACAGTTTAAATATATCTCACTTTGAAGCAACAATATACGAAAATCAACGGGCAAAAGAAAGAGACAAGTTTCTGGATTGACAGAGCACCAAAGAAGAACATCAAACTCTCAATCCTTTCCACAGAAGTTCACTGCAGTTTTCTACTCTAAGTGCACCTCTGTATTGAGTTGTATTGGTAGATAATTTCTATATTATCTCTACATATATTCTCAAGGATTTTTCAAAGTGAACAATAGAGAATTCTTAGTTAATCAGTTAGCTAGAGCAGGTATAGACAGGTTAGGGAAAACCACAAGCTGTAACAGAGTAAGGGATCTCTCTGGGCTTGAGTTCTAGATCTTAGCTTTTGATTAATAAGAATTGAGTTGAAAATCTTGCAGTGATCTCTACAAATCACTTGTCTTCTGCATTTACAGTTCATTCGTTTTACAGTTTTTGCAGCACACAAAATTGTCTGTTTTTCAAGGGTTTGAACTTGTTTTCAAGGCCTTGAAAAAGGCATACTTGCTTTATACTGTCCGCATCTTCTCCAAGGGCTTGAACTAGTTTTCAAGGCCTTGAACTTCACTGTTTGCACAAGTTTTTCATCTTCCTAGCTAGTTTTACAAAAAGTTGGCATACTCTATTCAACCCCCCCCCCTTCTAGAGTATCTTTGCTGCATTATTATCTGCATACTCACACTTTCAATTGGTATCAGAGCTTGTATCACTATTTAAGATTTAACCATATGGTGATCAGGAGTACTGTAGGTGATGGTGGTTTCTCACAGGGAAGATCAGCCAACAGGCCTCCTCTATTTTGTGGAGAAAATTTTGCTTACTGGAAAGCTCTCATGAAAATGTTCATTATTGATCAAGATCCAGAGCTTTGGACCATTATCCAAAATGGACCTCATACTTTCTACACAGAGAAAGATGGGATTAGAACTTCCAAAACAGAAGACTCACTCTCCTCTCTGAATTATAGAAATTTTCTAAGAACTACAAAGCTATTAACATTTTGTATTGTGCTTTGAGTACAGATGAATTCAACAGGATCTATGGATTCACAACTGCAAAAGAAATATGGGATAAGCTTGTGGTTACCTTTGAGAGAACCAGTCAAGTCAAGCAAAACAAGATCAACATCTATCTCAGGCAATATGAGTTGTTTAAGATGAATGCATATGAGTCCATCAGAGACATGTTCAAGAGGTTCACTGATATTGTCAACAACCTTGATTCACTGGAAAAGCATTTCTCCAATGAAGAAAAGGTGAGGAAGATTCTCAGAAGTCTTCCAAAGGCAAAATGGGAACCAAAGACCACATCTATTGAAGAAGCTCAGAATCTGTCAACTTTACAACTTGACGGCCTACAAGGGAAGCTCCTGACACATGAGATATCTATGAATGAAGTTGAAGGAGAACTCCCAGATGGTGTCAAGAACTTAGCTCTCAAAGCCAAAGAGAATGAGAGAACACAGAGCCTTGAAACTGAGGATGGTGATGATGAAGATCCAATTGCCTTCATTTCCAAATCCTTGACAAGGATTCTCAAAATGAAGAAAAACTTTGGAAACAAATATTTCAACACAGAAAGGAATAGATCCACCAGCAACAAGGACTACAAAGGTAAGTCCCCTTCTCAAAATAAATCAAAAGTTATGAACTGCTTTGAATGTGGTGATGCAGGACACTTGATAAGAGATTGTCCACACAAGAAAAGCAAGATCTTTCAAAAGAAAGATCATGACAGAAGAAAGAAAGCTATGATAGCTTCATGGAGTGATTCAGATAGCTCTAGTGAATCTGAATCTGAGGAAGAACATGCCAACCTATGCTTCATGGCCAAGCATGATGAAAGTTCTGAGAAGAACATTGAGGTTGTCACCAATATCAAAGAATAGAAGTGGTTTATGGACAGTGGTTTCTCAAGACATATGATTGGAAAGAAATCTCTATTCTCAGAATTGAAGGAGCAATCAGAAGGTTCAATTACACTTGGTGACAAAGGCAAATGCAATATTCTTGGTATTGGAAAAGTTGGTACAAATTCTGAAAACTCTATTTCTGATGTGTATCTAGTTGAAGGTTTGAAATTTAATTTGCTTAGTGTATCTCAGCTTTGTGATAATGGCAACAAAGTTATATTTGATAAAGAGAAGTCTGTGGTGCAAAATGAGAAATCAGGAAATTGCATTCTCACAGCCTCTAGATCAAACAATGCTTATACTTTTCAGACTAACATGTTGCAAGTGAAAGTTTGAAGTGCCTCAAGGCCTTGAAAGAGGATTCAAAGCTTTGGCACAGGAAACTTGGTCATATCAATTTGCATCCTTTGAACAAGTTGATTTCCAAAGACTTGGTGAGAGGATTGCCATCCATCAAGTTCAAAGAAGATGAAATGTGAAAAGTATGTGCTCAAGGCAAGCAGACCATATGATCCTTCAAGCCAAAGAATTTCGTAAGTAAAACTAGACCTATTGAATTGCTTCATATGGATCTCTGTTGTCCTATGAGGACTCCTACTCCAAAAGGTAAAAGGATGTGCTAGTTGCTGTAGATGATTTTTCTAGATATACTTGGGTTATGTTTCTCAAAGAAAAATCTGAAGCACTCTCTGAATTTTTAAAGCTTTGAAGAGAACTTCAAAACTTGAAAAACCTACCTGTAGCTTGAATCAGAAGTGATAATGGTAGAGAATTTGATCAGTTAGAATTTGATTTATTCTGTGATAATCATGGTATTACTCACAACTTTTCTGCTCCAAGAACTCCTCAACAGATGTTGAAAGAAAGAACAGGACTCTTGAGGATATGTCAAGAACAATGCTTCTTGAGAACAAGCTGCCAAAACATTATTGGGCAGAAGCTGTGAATACAGCAAACTATATTTTGAACAGGTGTTTGATCAGACCTATTCTGAAGAATACTTACACGATTTCTTACGTTTTATCGCAAGTGCACGGTTCAAGTAATATAGGGCTGGTATTTCAACCCAGAGTTATCGATCCCTCGAGGACAATGTTACTATGTAATTAGAAACTGAGTTTAAAGAGTGAAGACGTAAAAAGTAAAAGGAGGAATATTTTGAGTCAGGTTCTAATAAAAAAGTACTGAAAGTAAAAACATAATTAAACAGTATTTTTGGTATTTTTTTGATAATAGAGTCTCGAAGTAAAAACTAGGGTTCGGGTACCTAGATTCCTGGATCCCCTAGGGTTACTATTCAGCTTTTCAGTTTTTCCGATTCAGAAACACACAGCAGTTTTGTTTATGCCAGCATACCAATGATACAATCTCCTATCGGTCTCATGCATCTATCACTCTCCTACAGATTTTCGGATCCCCTTGGTTCACCTAGATCTGCAGGTTTGTTCTAAGGTTTCTAGGGTTACAGGTTCTCCTCTCGGTCTCCCCCTAAACTTCTAGCAGTTGGTCTAATGCTTCTGGGCTAGCCCCCTGATTCTCTTCACCTCTCGGTCCATCAAGGCAGAGTACTAAATCCTGTCTTCTCTTCCTAACTCTCACTGGCCACTCTCGCGCACCAGATCCTGTATGTAGCACTCCAGGTTCGCGACTCCGTTCATGCATAAACAGTTCAAACCAAAGACAGAATAATAAACAAACCCTCTACTGTATTAAGAGTTAAACAATCATGAATCCAAAGTCAGAATAAACTAAGCTGCTAAAATCATAAACCCTAGGTTCACCGAGAACCTAGGTAAAAATTCTAGCTAATAAAAACTAACATAAAGAAGAGAAGAGAATCAAACAGGTGACTGCTCCGATGCTCCTGTTTCTGCTCTGCTCTGCTGTGTCTGACTCTGATTCTGTGTCTGTGTCTCCTGTGTTGTATATGTTGTATCCTGAAACTGCTGGGCGGATCTGCTTTATATACTGCTGAAGTTTCCATAGTCCTGTGCTGGAATTCCTGTTCTGTCCTCAATTCTGGCCGCCTTTGACTTTTCTAACGAAGTTTTACATTTTCCACCGTCTTCAGAAAACTCTGGAAATCTTGACCTGCGTTTGAACGCACAACGGCTGCGTTTGAACGCACATTTTGAGAGTTGACTTTTTGACTTTGAATTCCTTTGACTTTTTGGGTGTGCGTTTGAACGCACAATGTGCGTTTGAACGCACATACTTGGTCTTCTGCTTGACTTCTGCCTGATTCTGACCTTTCTGAAATTTGAAGTTTCCTGCGTCTGAACGCAGGATGTGCGTTTGAACGCACAACACTTAGTCATTTTCTGGCAAGTTTTTCCTGTCTTCTGCTGCTGCACTGTGCTGTGCGTTTGAACGCACAATGTGCGTCTGAACGCACATACTTAGACAATTTTCTGCACTTTCTGCGTTTAGCCAATTTTCGCCCTTTTTCGGCCTCTGGGACTCAGTTTTTGAATTTGGCCACAAATCTTGCATGCGGACATAAGTTGTTTTTAACATCGGGGCTGCGTTTGAACGCATAAACGCACATGTGCGTCTGAACGCAGAACTTGTGCGTCTGAACGCACATCAGCGACAGCTCCAACTTCAAAACGCAGTAACTTCTTCGTCCGATCTCTGATTTGGCTCTGTGACCTATCGTTGGAAATCTCTTGAAGTCTACTTTCGTTTTCCACCGGTCTCACTCCAGAACTAATTATAGAACTCAAGATATGATCAAAATAGTGGAGATTGGCCATTCTAGCTTCTCCAACTTTACTCTCTTTACTCCGCTTTAGTTCCCGTTGCTTCCGAAGTTCGTTTCATGCCTCAAATCAACCACTAAGCATCCGTTCCTGTCAAGACAACATGAATAACCATACCAAGCGATTACATATTTCATTTAATATCATTTTATGCACGAAAACGCCCGGATTTCTCAATTAAGCTCAAACTTATCTTTTTCATACTACGGAGGCTTTGTCGGCTAAAACGTGCTCAATATTATGGAAACTCAACTTATTAAATTCTAATATAAGCTCACAGATAACTCATAAATGGGAGTTATAAAATACCCCCACTCTAAACTTTGCTCGCCCCGAGCAAACTTCAGCTGTATACTACCACTGCATACTATCCCGAATCAATCCAGAGCGTTGTAACTTCATTTATTTAAAAACAGTACAAATACTATAAAAACAATTTAACTTTTTGGTGAGACTGGGCAATTTCTTCAGCTCAAACTGGACATCATCAATCTCTCATATTCCCCTAAACTTCTGAAACTGCAGTGATCGGAAGAACTCGCGGCCAGCCCAGGTTAGGAACAAGCACGAACACTACTTACTTCTGCTTTTGCACGCAATCCGAACGTATCCCTAACGCACACCTTCCGTGCTTTTACTCTGGGTGTAATGTAAATCTGCCGGCTTTGGGACGGTAGGATAAGTCATTTAGAAGTGAATTCCTAAACGCCACAACACACTCACAAGTACCCAAATCTCACACTCCCTCACCAAGAAGACACAAACTGACCCAAATCACCTAAGATTCTAGACACTCAATTTCCTCAATCCTGGTGTAAATGCCGTTCTCGCGGCCACAACTGTGAAAGAATGTGAAACTGCTACAAAATTTCGTGGCCTGGCGTTTTGAAATAATCAATCAAGCACCCTGAAACTCTTTCCATGTTTTTTTTCAATTCAATTTTTTTCTTTTTTTTCTACTTTTTTTTTCATCTCAATTTTTTTTTCATTCTGTTTTCTAAATTTTTCTCTCTCTGTTTTTTTCTTCTTTCAATGAGGGGCAATATATAAAAAATGATATAAACCAGGCCAGTTCTGCGAAAAACCAAACTGTGGGGTGGCACAAAAATACTGTGATTAAAATATGAAACGACCACCCCCACACTGATCCAAACCACGTAGTCAATCTGTAAAATAATTACGCTTTTACAACCGAACCTCCTCACTCCAAGGATGTCTAAATAGCACTGCTCATCCTCCAAATAACCTTGTCAACCCAAGTCCTCCATGTCGTGCAGAAAAAATGTCACGCACTACGACTCTCCTCCTGTGCTCACGGTGTAATGTCGTGAGTCACCGCAACACCGAAGTGTGCTGCCGTCAATATCTCACCCTTACACACCCTCAGATATTACAATGAATCTCATCCACTATCAAATATAACAAATCTGTTCTACCCCAGAAAACCCCCCTCATCTCAGCTCCCTCGTGCCATGACGCATAGGAAAGGTGAAAATACTAACTATGAAGCGAGTATCAAAAAACGGCTTCCTAGGTCAAAAAGGGTACCAAGAAAAGGGATAACGGATCAATGTGGCTCACAAGTGGACCTAAGGCGCGAGACAGTGAGGTCCCCTATGGCCTATCACTCCACCAAATGATGTGGTGACCGTGAAGGCGGGTTGACGACTACCTGGTGACGGTGGACTGGCAGCTAGTAGGATACAGAGCTCGGGAGACAGCTACTTGCATTTTCTGAAGTGCATTGGCTCTATAACTCCCCTAGACAGATTCTCGCAGCTCTTCCTCACTTCAGTTCATCAATTTTTGAGAAATTTTCTATCATTAAGCTCTCTCCAGTTTTAAGCTAAATATGTTGCCCATTCTCAAAATTTAAAATTTTTAATTTCTTCAATTTTTTTTTCAGTATAATAAAACTAATGCAGTTACAACGCCACCACCCCCACACTGGATGGTGCCATGCCCTCATGGTACTAATCATCAGACACATAATCTGGATTGGATGAGCTGGCATGCCTCATCTACTGGGATCGAGACGACCTAATGCTAGACCGACCGACTGACTTATGGCCTGATAGAGCCACTGGCTTGCTGGCTCGAGACTAGCCGTCAGTCAACCAGTTGGTAGTATACTCAGAAAAATAAAGCGATAGACAGAAATTGAACCTGTGCACCCGGAGTCAGTTCTTACAGGTGCTGACTTTTCTGCAGATTCCGGTAGAGAATGACCGTTGACCGGTCGCTGGAAAATTTCTCGACGGAATTTGTCAACCTTCCGGACTCTGTTGCGCTCTTCAAATGTGCAATCCCCAAGCACCATCGTGTGAGACAATGTGCTCCCATATGGTCGAGTGTTTTTTCGTACACCGGGGTCGATTGCTCCATTCCTACCAAAAAATATTCCTAAAAAATCCCCAACTCATATGAGTCCCTGTGAAGGTCGAGTGCATCATGTGCACCGGGGTCGATTCTTCAGGATTTTTCCAATCTGCCTTTTTTTTGGCAGTCTGCCGCTGGATGCCAGTCTGCATCTGGATGCTGACAGCGATCCAGTTTCTGTATTTCAGCTTCCTTCCACCTGTTTCCTGAAATTTTCTGCAAATAACAATTAGCTCACCCTCAACTCTCCTCTCAAAATTTATTAAACAATAAATAATTTAATAATTGAAACCAACTCCTAGGTTAGGTTACCTCCCAACAAGTGCTAGTAATTTACGGTCGACGGCCCGACCCTGTTACCTCAACCTTTGAGAAATTTGGAGTCTTCTTTATCTCTCCACTTCTTCTTCTTCTTCCACCATCTCTTCTCAATGATCCTCATCGCACGTGCACACTCATTCTTTTGACAAGGTGGAAGGTTTTGGAAGATGATTTCTTTAATTTTGCACTTTTTCCTCTTGATCAGCTTCCACTCATTGTTCACTGGCTTGTCTGTGAATATTTTTACAAAGTCCCGCCGATGAACTTCACCCCTGGATGCTTGCGTTGGACTTTGGAATTTCAGCTCATACCCAGTTGACTCTTGATGCTGAACAACCCGTGCAGACAGATTATCAGTACCCCCACACTGTGTGATTTCTAATCCCTTCTATGTCATGTGCAAAGTCACTAGAACAGTCCATAGAGAAAGGATTTGGGGAATGGCCCTGGTCAGCTTCCGTGTCAGAATCTCCAAACAGCAATCTCTCCAATTCTTCGCAGACTTGATCAACGTAAGACTTGGAGAATTCTTCAATAGGCTGAGTTGGGATTCCTCCCTCAAATTCATCCATACTAGTGGACACAGATTCCTCATCAGTACATCGCGAGTGCTCAATATTAGTGTCTTTCACATCATGCCCAGAATTTGAAATTAACTGAGGTTTCGTCTACGTAGGCACTATTTCATCCAAATTTGAATCTGAATCTGAGTCTGATTCCTCATCATAATCAAATATCAGAATTGGCTCCTGAATATTGCACACTTCTCTGGGCTCAAGCACCTCTTCTTCCATGACAGAAACCTGAGATGTAGATTTTTTTTGTTCCTGCGCCATCTTTGCGAAGAAGCCCTTCTGCATCTCCAGAACTGCTGGAAGCCAGTGAGGAATATATGAGTCTGTTTCCTGTGGTGCGGGTACTGGATCAATTTATGGCTCAACTGGACCTGATGATGTCACTGTCTGCACTTCTTCAATTTCTGGTGGCGTGAACTCTGTTTCTGGCGTATCTGCTGAGATCCATGACTGAGAAAGTCCGTGATACTTGTTTTCCAATCGCAATATGTCACTGTTGAGTTCTCTCATCTCCTCTGAAATCTGTTCAAGGCGTGCTGAAAAAAAATTCTCCAGCATGCACTCCAATTTAGACATCCATGAGAAGAAAACTTCTTGAGTGAGCGGTTCAAAAGGTGGCGGAGGTACAAATTGAGGTGGATCTGGATAGTACAAAGCAGTCTCAAGATGCGCCCCTGATTGACATTGCTGAAAGTTCCACGGCTGATAAGTTATGCATGTCCCAGCCCCGCAACCACCCCCACACTAGATGCAGTAGGGGTAATAGTGCTGATAAAGCTGGGGTGAGTGCAATATGCACGCCTCTTCATACTCATGATAATTTTTCAACTGAAAGCAATAAACTGGACGGTGTGCATCCTCTTTTCTGTGCCAATTGTGGCAGTATTCACAGTAGGGAGGACTCGGGAACTGAGTTGCCCCCGACTCAAGATTGCCGCTCCACATGCCTATAACTTCTCTGGCCCCTTGCGTTCCTGAGAAAACAAAGCTCCAGAAATACCCGTGAGGTAACTAGGTATGAAAATATGTTTTTTTTCGATTTTTTTTTTCAGTTTATTTTTTTAGATTTTTTTTAACTCTCTAATCTAGTTCTTGAGTAACAATAAATCTGTCCCCGGCAACGGCGCCAAAAACTTGACACGGTTTCTTACGTGTTACCGCAAGTGCACGGTTTAAGTAATATAGGGCTGGTATTCCAACCCCGAGTTATCGATCCCACGAGGACAGTGTTACTGTGTAATTAGAAACTGAGTTTAAAGAGTGAAGACGTAAAAAGTAAAAGGAGGAATATTTTGATTCAGGTTCTAATAAAAAGGTACTGAAAGTAAAAACATAATTAAATAGTGTTTTTGGTAATTTTCTGATAATAGAGTCTCGAAGTAAACTAGGGTTTCGGGTACCTAGATTCCTGGATCCCCTAGGGTTACTATTCAGCTTTTCAGTTTTTCCGATTTAGAAACACACAACAGTTTTGTTTGCCAGCATACCAATGATACAATCTCCTCTCGGTCTCATGCATCTATCACTCTCCTACAGATTTTCGGATCCCCTTGGTTCACCTAGATCTGCAGGTTTGTTCTAAGGCTGCTAGGGTTACAGGTTCTCCTCTCGGTCTCCCCCTAAACTTCTAGTAGTTGGTCTAATGCTTCTGGGCTAGCCCCCTGATTCTCTTCACCTCTCGGTCCATCAAGGCAGGGTACTAAATCCTGTCTTCTCTTCCTAAATCTCACTGGCCACTCTCGCGCACCAGATCGTGTCTGTAGCACTCCAGGTTCGCGACTCCGTTCATGCATAAACAGTTCAAACCAAAGACATAATAATAAACAAACCCTCTACTGTATTAAGGCTTAAACAATCATGATTCCAAAGTCAGAATAAACTAAGTTGCTGAAATCATAAACCCTAGGTTCACCGAGAACCTAGGTAAAAAGTCTAGCTAATAAAAACTAACATAAAAAAGATAATAGAATCAAACAGGTGACTGCTCCGGTGCTCCTGTTTCTGCTCTGCTCTGCTGTGTCTGACTCTGATTCTGTTTTGGTGTCTCCTGTGTTGTATATGTTGTATCCTGAAACTGCTGAGCGGATCTGCTTTATATACTGCTAAAGTTTCCATAGTCCTGTGCTGAAATTCCTGTTCTGTCCTCAATTCTGGCCGCCTTTGACTTTTCTGACGAAGTTTGACTTTTTCCACCGTCTTCAGAAAATTCTGGAAATCTTGACCTGCGTTTGAACGCCCAACAGCTGCGTTTGAACGCACATTTTGATAGTTGACTTTTTGACTTTGACTTCCGTTGAATTTTTGGGTGTGCGTTTGAACGCACAATGTGCGTTTGAACGCACATACTTGGTCTTCTTCTTGACTTCTGCCTGATTCTGACCTTTCAGAAATTTGAAGTTTCCTGCGTCTGAACGCACAACACTTAGTCATTTTCTGGCCAGTTTTTCCTGTCTTCTGCTGCTGCACTGTGCTGTGCGTTTGAAGGCACAATGTGCGTCTGAACGCACATACTTAGACAATATTTTGCACTTTCTGCGTTTAGCCAATTTTCGCCCTTTTTCGGCCTCCGAGACTCAGTTTTTGAATTTGGCCACCAATCTTGCATGCGGACATAAGTTGTTTTTGACATCGAGGCTGTGTTTGAACGCATAATGTGCGTTTGAACGCACATGTGCGTCTGAACGCACATCAGCGACAGCTCCAACTTCAAAACGCAGTAACTTCTTGGTCCGATCTCTGATTTGGCTCTGTGACCTATCGTTGGAAAGCTCTTGAAGTCTACTTTCATTTTCCACCGGTCTCACTCCAAAATTAATTATAGAACTCAAGATATGAACAAAATAGTGGAGACTGGTCATTCTAGCTTCTCCAACTTTGCGTCTCTTTACTCCGCTTTAGTTCCCGTTGCTTCCGAAGTTCGTTTCATGCCTCAAATCAAACACTAAGCATCCGTTCCTGTCAAAAAAACATGAATAACCATACCAAGCGATTATATATTTCATTTAATATCAATTTATGCAAGAAAACGCCCGTTTTTCTCAATTAAGCTCAAACTTATCTTTTTCATACTACAGAGGCTTTGTCGGCTAAAACGTGCTCAATCTTATGGAAACTCAACTTATTAAATTATAATATAAGCTCACAGATAACTCATAAATGGGAGTTATCAAAGACCCCCTATGAACTATTCAAAGGGAGGAAGCCAAACACTTCATACTTCAAACCCTTTGGATGTACTTGTTTTATCCACAACAATGGAAAAGACAATCTTGGTAAGTTTGATGCAAGAATTGGTGAAGGTATATTTATTGGTTACTCTTTGAATAGCAAAGCTTATAGGGTTTACAATAAAAGAACCAAATTGGTTTAAGAGAGCATTCATGTTATTTTTTATGAAAGCTATGATGGTTCTTTGAGTGAAAGTTTTGCAGACTTGAATTTGAACAAGCATGAATCCGAGGAAGAGACTGAGAATCCATTAGGATTCAAGAAAGGCTCAGAAGAAAATAGAATACATTTTCAAGACCTTGAAATTGGTGCTCAAGGCCTTGAAAGTAAATCTCAAAGCCTTAAAAAGATGATCAGAAGGATTCAAGTGACAAAGCCACTACTTCAAGACCAGAAAAGATCTATGGAGAGCCTGAACCATGGTCTCCAAGAAAGAGATTCAAATATCTCTCATCCCATCCAGCTAATAATATCATATCAAATCAAATCACTGGTACACAAACTAGATCACAGTTGAAGAACTTATGTGCTTTTAATGCTTTTATTTCTCTTGTAAAACCAAAAACTGTGAAAGAAGCTTTACAAGAAGCAGAATGGATCATTGCTATGCAAAGTGAACTCAATGAGTTTGTAAGGTTTGGAATCTGGTTCCTCCACCTACAAACCAGTCTGTCATTGGTACCAGATGGGTATTCAGGAATAAGTTGGATGAAATTGGCAATGTGATCAGAAACAAAGCAAGGTTAGTTTCTCAAGGTTACAATCAAGAAAAAGGTATTGACTATGAGGAAACTTTTGCTCCAGTTTCCAGGTTAGAAGCAATTAGAATTTTGCTTGCATTTTCATCTTACAAGAACATGAAACCGTTTCAAATGGATGTGAAGTGTGCTTTCTTGAATGGCTTTTTACAAGAAGAAGTTTATATTGCACAACCACCTGGTTTTGAAAATGACAAGTTTCCATATCATGTTTACAAACTTGACAAAGCTCTTTATGGTTTGAAACAAGCTCCAAGAACTTCGAATGAAAGACTGTCAAAGTTTTTGCTTGAAAATAATTTCAAAATAGGTTTAGTAGACAAGACTCTTTTCATAAAGGCTCATGAGAAAGATTTACTTGTAGTTCAGATATATGTTTATGATATATTGTTTGGAGCTACTAATGATCAATTGTGCAGAGAATTCTCAAGTCTTATGAGCAGGGAATTTGAAATGAGCATGATGGGAGAGTTGAACTTCTTCCTAAGACTTCAAATTCATCAATTGAAGAAGGGCATCTTTCTGCATCAAAGAAAGTACACAAGAGACTTACTAAACAAATATAGCATGGCTCAATGTAAGGAAGCCAAGACTCCTATGAGTTCTACGCTATCCTTAGACAAGGATGAATCTGGTAAGAGTGTCAATGTAAAAGAGTATAGAGGCATGATTGGATCATTACTCTATCTCACATCAAGCAGACCAGATATTATGTTTAGTGTGTGTATGTGTGCTAGATTTTAAGATGATCCAAAAGAATCACACTTGACTGTTGTGAAGAGAATATTCAGATATCTCAATGGTACCAAAGACTTAGGGCTTTGGTATCCAAGACATTCTAACTTCTCTTTGTATGGATATTCAGATGCTGACTTTGCAGGTTACAAGGTTGATAGAAAAATTACTTCAGGAACTTGCCAATTCATTGGATCATCTTTGATCAGCTAGCATTCCAAAAAACAGAACTCAGTGGCTCTATCTACAGCTGAAGCTGAATATATAGCTGCGGGAGCATGTTGCTCACAAGTGCTATGGATTTCTCAACAGCTAAGAGACCTTGGATTTGATTTCAAGAGCATACCTATTAAGTGTGATAACACTAGTGCAATCTCAATTACAATGAATCCAGTGCAACACTCATGAACCAAGCAAATTGATGTCAGACACCACTTCATCAGAGATCATGCTGAGAAAGGTGATATGTTTCTTGAATTCGTTGCTACTAACATGCAAATTGCAGATATCTTCACTAAACCATTAGCATATGAAAGGTTCTCAGCTCTAAGATTGGAATTGGGAATGCTAAATAAAGATGCATTGGTTTAGGGGGAGCATCAGTTAAGAAACGTAAGATTTAGATTTTTTCAAAGGTTTGAACTGAGTTTCAAAGCCTTGAAAATCAGTTCAAAGCTTTGGCTTTTACTTGTTGCAGTGTTACAGTTTTTCAAGACCTTCAAAACCTTTTCAAAGCCTTGAAAATAAGTCTGCTACACTGATAGTCAATAATCTTGGATCATTCTTTGTTGGGTGATATCTCTGTAGATATTTACCTAACATAGCCCCTACCCTTTTCAAAAATTTGTTTAAGCCAAAAATAATATTAGTATATTTTATTTTCCAACGGCTTAAAATATTTGAAATCGCTCTGATCATTGCAAATCTTTTGAAATAAGAGAGATACTAGTTTCCTTTTGAAACTCAAACTCTTTCAGTATTTATCTCTTCTCTTCTCCTTCAATTCGTATCACTCCACCTATCTCTATTCTTCTCCAAAACCCTAATGAGCACAAGGAGAGCCTTAGACAGAATCAAGATGGCTGGAGGATCAAAACCTGTCTCAGAGAAGAAAAGAAAGGCAGCAGTGGATGAAGTTCAAGAAGTCAGTGGAGACTCTAGCTCCAGAACTCCTAGTGCAGAGGCAGTTCAAGATCTTCCTCCTCCCACGAAGAAGGTTAAGAAGGTTACAACCTCCTCTTCAGAAAAGCAAAAGAAGCGAAAGTTGTTACAGAAAAGCAACCAAAAATAGAGCCTACTAGTTCAAAGAAGCTGAAGAAGAAAGCAAATCAGGCAGAAAAGGGGAAAAGAAAAGTGACAGAAGTACAACCAGAATGTCAATTGGAGAAGGCACTGTAGATCTATTCACGAGCCTCAACAAAGAACTCAGCAGACCAGATGAGACTTGGTTTGTCTCAAACATCTCTAAAGGTCAGTGGTTAGATGGTTTTGTTTCAAGATCTATTGGTTTCTGTAGTATGGTCAATAAGCATGTGGTGGACCACATGAAACTTAAGTGCATCTCTATGTTGAAGAAGAGTTCTTTGTGGTGTATGCTGAATCCTAAAGAATTAGTCTATCCTAGACTCACCATACTCGTCTACCTGAATTTGACCCAAGTTAAGAGATATGCACATTTGGTGATCAAATCTAAAGTTGCTGGTATAGTAATTGAATTGGATCACTCTGAGTTTTCCAATGTGCTAGGGTGTCAAAAGAGATATGACACTAGAAACCATCCACCAAATTCAGAGACCCTGAATCTAGCCAAAGAAGAGTTCTTTATTCCAAACATCTCCACCACAGCCAAACAGTTAACACATTCAGTGGGGAATGTTGAAGCCAAAGTCCTTCATACCATCCTGGTTAGGTGTATCTTTCCCAGAGAGCACTCTATAAAATTGGTGACTGAGAGAATGCTGCACATCATGTATCTGGTTCTGCATGGCTATGAGATTGATCTTCCAAAACTAGTGATTGAACATATGCTCTTTAGCCTTACCAGTAAAAGGATTCACCCTCTACCCTATGCAAACTTGCTCACTTTGTTCTTTGAACACTTTGAGTTTCCAACTACTGGAGAGGAATCAGTCACATCTGGATTTGGAGTACCTAATGAGAAAGCCTTTGAGAACATTGGAGTGGTAAAGACCAAAGAAAAAGTTTGGAAACTTTATTCAGAACTAGGTGCAAAGAAATTTCCTAAGCCCTTGACTCCCACTTCAAGTCATACTTCTCAGTCAACAGACAATCAGAGACTTGATGGTTTGGAGTTGGACATGGAGGATGTCAAAGCAACTGTTTTTGGACTGGAAAGTGATATGGGACAAGTCAAGTAAATGGTGGAAAGCATCTTCTGAAGCATGACTTTGCTTAATGTTCCTGAGGATGTTGAGGGTACAAAGAAAGGAGACTCTGACAAGGATTTTCCTAGTGAGCACTCAGACCAGGAAGAGGTTACTCCAGTTTCAGATAAGGAAAGCAGGTAGCAGAACATGCCTCACAGGAAGAAGATGAAGCCAATAGCCCTGACTCAGATGAATTTCTGATTACCTTGAAGAAGATGAAGCCAATATCCAAAGGCTGCTGCAAAGGCCAAGACTGTAGAAGAACCTGTTGCTGGTGGGAATGAAGAGGAACAGGAAGTGCAGGACAATACTGATGAAGGAGACAATGAGAAAGAGGAAGGAGACCAGGATGAAGATGAAGATCCAACCCCTTAATCTTGCCTACTCTTTCTTCCCCAATCTCTCTTCTTCAATGTTTTTCTTTAAAGCTTTCAAAATTTTCCAGACACTTGATCCAACATCTTCTATCTTTTTGATGAAATTCAAAAGGGGGAGAAATTCTAGGTTTTTATTAGTTTTTATTTCTAGGTTTATTTGCTATTTGCTGAACTGTTTAAGCTTTTGTTGACATTATGAATAAGTTGGATCTTTTTGGAAATAATGTGTTATAAATTGTGAACTAATCAGTTTATTTTGCAGAGACTAAGGATCAAACATAATTTGGTTTTGTCTTTCATCAAGGGGGAGATTGAAAGATCAGGTTGTGCAAGACTTGGAATAGCTCAGCTATTTCAAGGCCTTGAATCAGCTTTCAAAGCCTTGTATCAGTATCAGAGGATTGAAAATAGTTCAGCTATTTTCAAGGCCTTGAAACTGGATTCAAAGCCTTGAAACTGCATAACCTGTGTGCACACTCTCAGGGGGAGTTTTCTGCAAACTCTCTGTGTTGATTCCTTTCTACATCTCATATGTTTTGATTCAGTGTTATTTGATGATGAAAGAAAAATTATTCTAACATGTTTTGATCATAGAATGTCATTAGTTTGACCTTAAAATTACAGGTAATTTTGTTTCTAATATTTGCAGGATTATTTCCTAAACTGACTTTGTGCAGATTTGGAAATAGTTGGATATTTTGATCTTGTGATCAATCAGAGACTTATGACAGCTTCTCAGTTTGCTTATGGACAAGATCACAACAGTATCTCTGAATATTGTGATCAACTATCCGTTGGAGAAAGCTGTTAAAGAGAGTCAAAGCTGTTGCCTACAAAATCGGAAGTTGTTACTGAAAATATGGGAAGATTTGCAGAGCTTCAGACAGTTTAAATAAAGCTCACATTGAAGCAAAAAGATACAAAACTCGACGGGCAAAAGCAAGAGACAAGTTTCTGGATTGACAGAGCACCAAAGGAGAACATCAAACTCTCAATCCTTTCCACAGAAATTCACTGCATTTTCACTCCAGTTTTCTACTCTAAGTGTACTTCTGTATTGAGCTGCATTGGGAGATCATTTCTGTATTATCTCTACATCTATTCTCAAGGATTGTTCAAAGTTAACAATAGAGAATTCTTAGTTAATCGGTTAGCTAGAGCAAGTACTAGACAGGTTAGGGAAAACCACAAGCTGTAACAGAGTAAGGGATCTCTCTGGGCTTGAGTTCTAGGGCTTAGCTTTTGATTAATAAGAATTTAGTTGAAAATCCTGCAGGGATCTAATCCCCGAGGTAGAGATGTAGGTCCAAGTGGACTGAACTCTATAAATCACTTGTCTTCTGCATTTATAGTTCATTATTTTTATAGTTTTTGCAGCACACAAAACTGTTTGTTTTTCAAGGGTTTGAACTTGTTTTCAAGGCCTTGAAAAAGGCATACTTGCTTTATACTGTCTGCATCTTCTCCAAGGGCTTGAACTAGTTTTCAAGGCCTTGAACTTCACTGTTTGCACAAGTTTTTCATCTTCCTAGCAATTTTTGCGAAAGTTGACATACTCTATTTACCCCCCCCCCCTTCTAGAGTATATGTGCTGCATTAACATCTGCATACTCACACTTTCAACTGCCATCACATCCACTGGATCTTCATCATTGTCGGACTTCTCAATGAATGCTGCCTCTGATTGTTGATTCATCTTCCTCGCCACTTTTTAATTCCACAATGCTTGCGAATATTTCCTTCTTGACTACAAAAAAAACATCGCGGCTTGTAGTCATCATCTC
The DNA here is from genome assembly GCA_023055425.1 of Linanthus parryae. Taxonomy (NCBI): domain Eukaryota; kingdom Viridiplantae; phylum Streptophyta; class Magnoliopsida; order Ericales; family Polemoniaceae; genus Linanthus; species Linanthus parryae. Next base: position 6,117,028 of record JALGPY010000009.1, read on the forward strand.
TGGATTTGGAACGTGCCCTCCTATGAACATCCTTTTGTTGCCTCCTTCCACGATCTTGACTTTCCTCTGATGTAGCCATGATTCCATCAAGTTGCGTCTTGTCGCTCTCTCTTTTCCTTACTGACTCATGGGAAATAAGAGTAGCAACCACCTCATCTAACTTGATAGTATCCTTCCCGTACATCAACGTAGTCTTGATGTGCTCGTACGAAAACTAACGACAAAATTGCTTGATCTTCTTCTTCTATCTTTGCCTCAACTGCATTCAGCTATGTTAGAACCCTGTTGAACTCATCCAAGTGTTCCATAAAATCCTTCCCTTCGGCCATATGCAGCGCATACATGAAACGACCCGGGATCTCGGTTCAGGGTTAACGCGACAATCGATAACCAAAAGTAAAATATTAACTATTAAGTTTACATTTCGGTTAAAGTACATAACAAAATTTCGATAATAAGTACAATTTTAAAACAAAACATTTGTGATCTAATAAGTGATTTGACTTAAGCTAAACTTCGTCGTCTCGATTCGCGTTTCCATCCCCACCTTGATTGATGATCTGCGGTTTTAAAATGGCAAAAGCCGACGCAGTTTTGAAGAAAATGATCAGTAAAAACTGAGTAAATACACACTACGACATGTAAACCGATGAGTGGAACGCAAGCATAGTTTAAATAAAGTAAGAGATTTGAAACATTAATAAGTAAGAGAGTTGGGAATTTATGAACAATTATAAGTAGCGAGAATATTTCGACTTTAAAACTTGAATAAACCACGAGTATTAAAGGAATTCTTAAATCAGTATAATCTCTAGAATAAATAAGTTATTTTGAACTCATAACAATATTTATTCACGAGTATCATATGCTTCTCAAATCTTTTCATTCAATTAGGGTATATATAGAGCCACAAACAACTTCAATAGAGTATTCAACGTTCTTTCAAGTTCAGTTAACCGTTAAGTTTAGCTGAGGCATGTCCAGAGCCACCAGCAGGATCGATGTAAACAGAGCGATCACGAAATAATCACAAAGGGTTCCTTCTAGGGTTTATCAAACCCTATTTCACCCGAGCGTTAAGGGAGCCCATTCGTCAACCCCGCTCACAACATTAGCTAAAAGGCCTTAAGTGTCGACACCCCTATACTGTAGTGACCCTTACAAGTATAAGTAGCACTCTATAGCTCTAAAAAACCCTTGGCCGAAATACCTTGGTACATTTTGGCTCATCGGGGGAGGATTTGTGAACACAACTCTGTGCATCATCCTAAGTTCTATCCAATAATAAGAAACATTGCTTCAATGGTCTTAGCCATAAGAAAATGGAGGATCGCTTCACGCCTCCCATTAATAACACAACTCTGTACATCGTCCTAAGTCTATTAAAAATGTTTTAATTCTTCTCTTTAACATAACTAAATCATATTTCACAAGTAATTTTCAAGAGTTCTCACAAAGCATTCATGAATATCCAACCAATTTTCGAGTATAAATCATGCATTCTCATACTTTCTCATATAACAACGCATTTGAAACATCACACGCATAGGCGCATTTTGATCAGAAAAGGCCGCACATATGTACTTACCATTGAGATGAAGCACAAACAAAAGCAAGAAACTAATCCTAGCGCTCCAACGACAACCACACTCTCCTACGAGGTCGATGTCTACAGTCACACGTATAACATACTCGTTACGACGGATTTTTACATGCATAATACAAATGCAAACATACATGCCACATAGCCCTAAATGTCACTAATGCACATATAAAGATTTTCACCTATCAAAATAAATCAAAAAATACACTTAAAATTTTAAAAATTCAAGTTTTCTAAAAACGGTGAAACTACAATTCTAGACAGAATTGTAGCTCTGACTTTAGAGCCATATTTACCATATGAAAACGTCTCTTAAAATTATAAAATTAATTTAGGATCAACCTACATGTGTCTACTTTCAGAAACAACAAGAAAATCATGTATATCTATTATAAAACTCAAGTTAAAAAAAATAACAAACACTGCTATGCAGAGACAAATTTGGCAGAAATTTTCAACTTTGAAGAACAATTACTACTACTTGGAGAATAGTAAAAATGCCCATATTCTCCAGAATGAATACCTTATGTGTCTACTTTAATCACAAGAAAGATGAGATGCCATAGATTTCTGAAAATTGAGTTTTTAACAAAAATGGCAATAGTGGTCCAGAAACGGATTTTCAGAAAACATACAACTTGGAATGAGCTTGTCTCCCAAACCAAAAAGGCTATGAAGTTGATTTTTTTTTTTTTTCAAAATGACACTCTTTGATTCTAGTTTCAGAATATGCCAAATTTAAAAGTTCCACGGAGACAAAATTTAGATAAAATGTACGTTTTTTCACAAGCTGGTCAGATTGTAAGAATATGCAATTTTTCCAAAAAATAACAAGTTTGGTTCAAATGATACATTCTACTTATGGAGACTTGATTTTCACCCAAATAATACCATTTTAGGCATTAACTAAGATTTTACATGCTCTTGACACAAAATATCTAAGTGTTCTTGACATGAAAATGCAAATAAGAAGGCATTCACAACATGCATGTGGGTTCTAGTGTGAGTTTCATGAAATGGTTTAACTTTTGAAATCAAACACATGATCTAACCATGGGAATAAAGAGTCATGCATGGAAATAAAGAAGACTAAGATGAAATTTCATAAATCAATGCTAGACATAGACATGCAAGCATGAATTGAAGGCTAGAAGAAAACTTTACCTAAATATTCAAGAAAATGGTGGATGAAGGAGTGAAATTGGCCTTCATTTATTGAGAATAATGGTGAAAGAGCTCCCCTCCATGATCATACTATCCTTGGAATCAAGTTTTTGATGATTTGAAGAGTAGGAAATGGATTTTTGATGGTCATTTTGTGAGGTCAACGCCCAAAAACGGGATTGAAGTTTGGAGAGAGAATGGAGACCATTTGAGTGTTCTTGGTGAGAATATGATGTAAAGAGATGAAAGTGGAAGACATAAGGTAATGAGTTGATGGAGATGTTGATGGTGAGGAGTGTTTTGATGTAAAACATAGAGTATTAAATTGAGATACAAGCTACTAAAGAATGTCTTTCAATTTTGAAATAAGTTGACCAAAGTGATGGTGGGGGTAGTTGGTTGTAGTTAGAAAAAATTTGAAGAGTTGTGTATGGGGCTAAAGAATTGATAGCCAAAAATTAAGGAGTAAAAGAAATGCAATTAAAAAGTCTCCCAACACCATAGTTGGGGTAGGAATTGGATTACCAAGAGAATGAGGGTTGACATGCAAATACAAGAAATTTAAGATAACTAAAAAGTCCATATGCAAGAGGGGCAGAAATGAGAAGTGCCAAAAATTGAGGGGTGAAAATATAATTTCTAATTAAAAACTAACACATAAAGTTAATTTTCATAAATTACAAAATTGCCAAATAATTTCAAATAAATCACTTTGTTAATAAATGTTACAATCTAATTTTTTTTAAAAATATACAAGTATCTCAAAAGTATATAAAATGAGTTTCATATCGTATTATTCAAGTTTTCAAAAACTACAATATAACCTCAAAATGAAATTCTATATAATCATATGTGTCGAATGACACCCTTATACTTTAAAACTGAAAAAGTCAAGAAAAAGTTTGAAATATAAATTTCTCAAACTTTTCAAATATTTTTCCGAAATGACCAAATAACCCCTAACTTAAATACGGGGTGTTACAATACAAATGTTGCTTCAAGAACAGTCGACTCGTCAATGACTTGGACTTATACCTGCTCTCCAACTTCGTCCACAGCTCGTAGGGATCCGTCTCATTGATGACTTCACGGAGTGTACTGTTACCGAGATATAGTTGAATCGTGCTATTCACCATCTCTTTCATTTCGTCCCACTTGTCATCTGTCACACCCGCCGACTTTTTAGACTTCTTTTCGTGAGAGCCTTGATAAGACCTTCCATTGTCCACATATTTTTCACTCGTTTTGCTGCCATAGAGTGAAATCGTTGTGGCCGTTGAATTGTTCAATCACAAAATTGGAACTTTTCACCACCATCACACCAATCTGCAAATTTCCTTCAACAATCTACAGAATCTGACACAGCCAATGCGTCGGAAACGCCCAAACACCCAAGTTTTGACTCTTGTATCAAGTCAAACGGGTTCCTGGAGCCCAAGATACGTCCAAAACAATTTGGACCATACTTCGCGCATTTCAGACACGCGCCCAGCCGTACCTGCGAAGCACCGGATCGCTCCTCTGGTCTTTTGTTTTTCCTCACGACCAGAACAAAAACCAGCCATCTGCGTTTTTGTTTTTCTCGTCGAATTGGACAACTCATAAAGCAAAAACCTCTCGATTTCAACCCAAAATCAACCTAGACCTGGTTAGGTAGCCGCTCAAGGATCTTTTTTGTCGATGCCGCCAATCGAAAAACCTTTCAACGCCTCAGCCGCCGTTACGACAAAAGCTACCCAGGTGCTCCGTCTCTGCTGCCCGCTGCTGCGTTCGACGCCGCTTCCGCTCCTTTGATGCCACTGCTGCTCCTTGTTCTTCTCAACCCACGCACCACAAGTCATGTTGCCGTGAGCTCTTCAAGAACACAAATCGTCACCGCCGCAAGCGTCTCGTCGTCGGAAACTTTATAATTCCGTCTCCGTTCTTGTCGCGTGAATAACCTGGATCGGAACCAGACTCTGATACCACTTGTTGGGATTTACCACGTCAAATCTCGCGCAACGAAAATCAAACACGCTCACTTAACGAACACGCGATGTAGGAGAATGAGAAAATAAAGAACACAAGATTTAACGTGCTTCGGCAAGTTGCCTACGTGCACGGGGCAAGAAAGAATTTTCACTAGTACGAAAAATCGTACACCCACAATTCTCTCTACAAGCCTCTCAACTCTCCTACACACTAAACGTGTGTGCATGAGTTGAACTTCTGAACAAAATTATAGCTAGGACCTCTATTTATATTAAACTAGAGGAGGTGGAAAAGCCCCCCAAGCCCAAGCTATCACCTCCTCAGAGATCACCTCATCATAAGAGAAATCAGACGCATCGGGTACACCGATTCGTCTTGTGGAATTCGAGACAAACCCAACACTTATCAGGCTTTTAACCTTCTCGGTGTTCATGTAACCACACCCTTGGCCCCTACGTTCACCTCAAACATTGTGTTCGCTTCGGTCTTGTGCACAACACTAACATTTGTTATGGTTTGCTACTACTAAACTAGATGGAGGCGGGGTGCTGGAGACTTTATGCATAAACTAAAAGGGTCTATCTGTCTTTTACTACCTTAGTTTCTTCTTTTTTTCTGTTGTTTGACTTTTCAACCATAATTGGGTCACTTTGACTCGGAGATTTGAATAGCAATATGATATAATTTTTTGACAATTATTCTATTGTGTCGTGGAGTTAAGTTTACTCTACAAAAATATACAAAGATTACTATGTTTTTGTATCGTTTTACTAATCAAATTATCGAATAAAAGTTATCCCGTGAATAGTGACAAAAAATAATGGAGGTTCTTGTAAAAATAATAATAATCATTGAGGAACTTCCCTAACGGTCTGTTTGGATAACGTTGGATTTGGGGGTGGATTTTGAATTTGGGTTGATTTTGAATGAAATCAAACTTTTGGATATATTTTAGAGGCTTGGATTTGATTTGGATCAATTCCAACTCCCCATATTGTGAGTAATTTGAAATTCTAACAAATCTAGCGTGATTTGAAATCCTACGCGTGAAAGGGGCGCTATAAGTGGATTGTTCAAGAAATTTGTACAAAACAAGCCACTGCAGGGATTCAAACCCTGTAACTTGGACTCAGGAGTTGAGGGCGCGCAGATTGCCATTGTGCCAAGGACATATTTGTGCTCTTTCTTGACATTCGTTAATGAAAGGAGGAACCAATTCCAAATTCAAAGTTACACTCATAATAACAGCCAAACATAAAATTTCCAATCTCTCAATAATTTAAATCTTAGAATTTGAAATTTTGAATATTGAATCCAAATCTAAATTCAAATGATGATTACCAAACGCAACCTAAAAGAATTGGGATGAGGAGAAATAAAATAAGAGGTAGTATGTGTCATAATTTTCATTTCCTCCCACGCGAAATACGACAAATTCGAAAGAATAATAACGGGTCAGTGTGAACGTAGTAATAACGTACAATCCTCTGTAGTTCCCTTTATTTCTTTTCTCTCTGTTTGTGTGCAGCGTAATTAAGACATGAGGGGTAAAGCCCCGGGTCGGTCACAGGGCTCTCTCTCCACTTCTCCCCCTCTCTTGATGTGTGTGTATATAAAGGATGATCAGTCCATCAGTATACCCACAATCTTTCTCTCTTGTCAGTAAACGAAAACACTTCACATATTAGCTTCAACAAAGTGAGAACAATGGAGTCACCATCTACAACATTCAAATCACCTTCTTCCCGAAGTGACCCGGAATCACATACTCACCCGTCCAGGACCGAACCGAAAGAGACCCGACCCAAGAGAAACAGAGCCAGCAACAGCAAGCACGCCGATTACAGAGGGGTCCGGAAGCGGGCATGGGGGAAATGGGTATCGGAAATCCGGGAGCCCAAGAAGAAGTCCCGGATCTGGCTCGGCACATTCTCCACGGCGGAGATGGCCGCCCGGGCACACGATGTCGCCGCGCTCTCCATCAAGGGCGACTCCGCCATCCTCAATTTCCCCCAACTCGTCAAGCTCTTCCCCCGACCCGCCACTTCCTCGCCCCGGGATATCCGGGTCGCCGCCCTCAAGGCCGCCTCAATGGACTACCTTAATCCCGACGTGTCGTCGACGGCGACTGAGGAACTGGAGGAAATAGTTGAATTGCCGAGTTTGGGAGCGAGCTACGACTCCAAGGACGAATTCTCGTTGGTGGGTTCTGATGAGGATGTATGGTGGTGGCACCAATATCACGGTGGGTACTTGGTGGAGTTAGATCAATTGGCCGTGAGCGAGAGTAGTATTTGTCCTAGTAGTGTTGTTTCACGCTAAAAACTTGGGGAAGAAACCACGCCGGGAATTGCTCTGACATAACAAGACAAAACGTATTCTCCTCCTACAATTGGAGGTTAGATTTCCCATTTGAAACTGTGGTAAGGTTATCAAACAAAAAAATTCCCGTTCAAGTTGTTACGAGGTGTTGTTGTGGCAACATTAGGATCCGGCTACTAGGAATTTATGTTATGGTTCGTGATCTTTGTTTCTTTCTTTCTTTGTCATTACTTTTTTCTGGGCAATTTTGGAATAGATAAAATGGAAGAGGTAGGTAATGAATGCTAGCTTAGTGGTAGAATAGTTGAAGCCCTGCATGTAATTTTGGTTTCTTAATTCGGATATACTAACTCTGTTTCGCCTGTTTCAGCCCACTTCACTTTTTGTCACTATTCATTGGGTTACTTTCATCCGGTGATTTGATTACCAAAACGATACAAAAATTTGGTAATCTTTGTATGGTGTTATAGAGGAAAGTTTATTCTAATTACCATGAAAAAATTGTTAAAAAATTACATCGTTTTGGTACCCAAATCACCAAGTCAAAGTGAGTCAGTTACGGGTTAAAAAGTCAAACGCAGACGAAACAGACGAAACGGAGGTAGTATAATATAATTCTAAAAGAAATATAAAGTTTTTTGTATATATATATATATATATAAAGTTCTTTTTTTGTCAACGATATATATAAAGTTGAATAGCCAATTTCTTTTTGTATTTAGGAAATTGGATTTTATAAAAAGGCCAATTTTAGCCCAGAATCATGGTCCAAAACATCGAAGGCCTTTCTCAAAAGAAAAAACATCAATGACCCAACTAAAATTTTAGGTTAAAATAAAGGGATTTTGTAAATAAAGTGTTAAATTGAAACTATTGACCACTAACGCATGTAAGAAATTTTTTATTTTTTATTATTATTATTATTATTATTATTATTATTATTATTATTTTTTTATTTTTTTTATCTTGCTTCATTAGATTAAATCATGTGCTTATTTGATAAGTATTCATCGTACACAAAGATGGACAAATAAATAACACATCAAGTTGATACGTTGGTGCTCCAGCTACATACAAACATAACTTATCTGCTAATTTATTGCCCTCTTAGGGCACCCAACCGACAGCCTCATTTCCCATTTCAAAAGACCTCTCAGAAACTTCTCGAAGAAGCCCATAGAGCTGTGATCCAAATGCGCTTCTTCTTCCGAATTTTCCTACAATTACGCTCGATCTCATCCGATTTACTCCTTGCATCAACAACTTTGAGTCTGTTTCTATTAACAACGAAGAGAACCCATACCGTTGCACAAGAACCAACCCAATTTTCATCGCCTCTCTCTCGAGAACGGTTGAATTTGAGTGAAACAGAATGCTGAAACTCCAAGCTCGAACGAATTCTCCTTTACAGTTACGAATAACAGCTGCACCAGTTGGCGATTTAGAAGAATCACAACATGCAACATTAAAATTTCACTTGAGAATTTTATCTGGGGGTGGTTTCAACCGCATGAACTCCGACAAGAAAGAAAAACATAATTATTAAAAGAATAACTTTTCAAAAATTTATTTACTAGCAATGCAATAATTTATAATTTAGTAGTTGGCATGACTGTTATACCCTTTTATTTGAACAACACAATGTTGTAGTTTTTTGTTTTGTAGATTTTTACTTGTCTCGGTCTTCAATCCTCCCCCTTTCCGTCTTCTCGCACTAAGATAAACCCTAAGCAGCTCGTGTTAGAGTATGTTCTGGAGGCAATCTATTTATCGTGACATTTATAAAGGCTTTCTATCCATTTTCTTTTCGATCTGGAGATATGTTGACATAATGAAGTCCTTAGAATATACATGTTGTATTCTTAAATATCCCTAGTCAAGTATTACAGGTAATTGGGACGACCGTAATGCATCGAGACGAGTTTGTGGGTAGATTTATATGGGATATCAAGTCTGACACATGGGTACGCATTAGGAGTAATGGCGTACTTGGTTGACCTATCAAGAGAACACTACATGGAAGTTATGTGAATGTCACAAGTGCTTCTCATAGTGACATTGGTGTTGTGATCCTTCGACTTGAAGTTACTACATCAAGATGTGAATTACAAGTTTTAATATCGTCAAACGTCACGATGTAACAAGGTGATTATAAAGTTGATGTAGATAGGGTTTGTCCCTCCTACATAACAGGAGTAAAATATCATTCGATGAGTGAGACTTAGGGAAATGCATAGTCATGCATAGATGAATAAATATGAGATATTGGTGTCATTTGTTTGTCTAAGTCTACTCAGAGAATCGAAAAACTATAGTTGAATATACAAGGGTGACACTCCATGCCTTGTGTCTAATCAGGATATATGAGACAAGGGGATTATACGACACAGTAACATTTGTCACAAAAGCTAGTCAGACCATTCAAACTCCTATTACTTGGGTAGTATTTAGATCACCTAGTTCGTCCTACTTGGTCTCCGTTCCCGCTCCGAGATCGCGCTCCCACGAATTATGGGAAAACGCCTAAAATCCGCGCTTCAAATTTTGAGGAGCACGATTTACAAAAGAGCGGAGCTTTAAGTGCAAACTAAAGAGAAAATGGTGCCATTTCTACAATAAAGAACAGCCCATTACCAAATCTATCAATTTTTAACTACTGGGTATTTTCTTAACTCCAAGGCCCACTTGTTAGAATGAGTTAGCCTGAGTTACTGAGTTACAGTCCACCTGTTTGGTTAGTGTTGGCCTGGTTTTATAGACATGTGGAGGAGCAGAATACTACAAAGGTACGATGTGGGACGAATTTGGTATGAAGCAAACTCAACTTCAGCTTGTTGGAGTTGTCTCCTTCAGAACCAAAATCTCATGGCTGGCAAAATAGGGAAGTACTAGCATTGAGCCCGTGCGATGCACGACCTTATGCACTTACAATATTCTGACATACACTCACCATTTCTTTTAATTCTTTATATAATAATAGTTGGACAATTACTATGTTGGACATAATTTTTAGTCGCAAAACTTATTTGTTTCGTTAGTTTTATTTGATATCTCAATTACCATACAAATAATAAGAAAAATGTAAAGTAAGATTTTTTAAGAAATTGTTTTCTCGTCAACCGGGTTTGAACCCGGGATGTCATGCAGGGACTTTCAACGCTATAGCACTTGAGCTACCACCCTAGGTGCAATGTAAAGTAACATTAAGTAGCATACATGTATTAAATTTCTATTTTATCATACATTTTATGCTGCATTGAGTTTATCTTAAAATCTGACACGTGACACTTACATTATAATTAGTAATTGGGACAAATAATATGATTGTTAACTATTACGTCAACTCTATTTATTTTACACCTTCATTGTATAAGCCAGTGTAAATTATTTGTCCTACTTAGTTTCTCTACTACTAGTCATATTTAAGTTTGTTTTACTTCTTGAGCGGGTATTAGCCAAAGGTTAATCATTACTCTTTTAAATTTTGGTTAATAAATGTTTCATTTTTTGAGATACTTTTAAATTAAAAATTTCTTCCAAAATGAGACAACTTCCTTTAAAACAGACACAATTTTCTTCATACACATTTGAAAAATTATTTCCAAGAAAAAGTACATTTATTAGAGCATTTAAATTTTTAAAATAAATATTTTTTGTATATAATCTTCCATTTTAATCCACTCTACACACCTACTATTAATTCTTTACAGTTCCAAATAAACCAATAATAATAGCATAACTACTGTTGAATACCAATATAAGTTTCTTTTGGTAGTGATATAAATATACGATCATGATATTTTCCGACCATAATTTTTCATATTTGTTGAAAATCATATACACAGGCCCTCAAGAAAATAAAGATGTTGGCATTAGAAAGTCAAGTAGTTTCTCCTAAATATATTATGTAACAGAATAAACATTTTTTTCGCAAGTAGATAAGGATTTCATAGATACTCAAAAATACTATCGGATCATACAACGTTAGAAACATTATCTTATCAATTATAAAGCTACAACATAATATGAAAACTATCAATCTTCCTCCTATGTTAAGGAGAGAACCTTAATACGATATTAAGAGTGAACATATATGTGTACGTATTTAAATACGAAAAATGAAATGAGTTTGTAGACTCTTGAGTTAGAACAAAACTAGCTATTTTAGCTTTTACTGTGATGTTTGCAGGGAATGATGTAACGTCCATTGGTAACTTGTGACTACTTGTAAGAAATATAGTACAAACAGGATAAAAAAAGATGTATTGACAGAGCAAAAGCAAGGACATAAAGTAAGAGAGAAGTAGAATATATGACATCGTGTGGTGAGTTTGAGAGACAAATGGTGTTTTGCACTGTATAGTGAGTTCGTTTTTTAAAGAGAAATTGTATAGTGAGTTTATATAGAAGAATTTCAATGATTTTAAAAGTAGTAACTACGAATATTGAAAATTTAATGTGATTTATAATTTCTTCATATTAAATTAGCATCATCAAAGGAGAACATTTAAACTGAAATATTTTCCCAAAAAATATCAATAAATTTAAGGTATGAATTAGTTTTTAAAGATGAATTCCTTTATTAGCAACAATCGCTATATCAGTCAATGTCGTATAAAGGAAACAGTTCTCAATTTGCAACAATCAATGAGGATAGTCAATGACGTACTTCCATATATTGGGTACTCACCTAATATAATTGGAATCTTTTACAAATATGAATAACTGAAAATAAATTTTGAAATTAGTATTAGATGAGAAGCAACAATCACTTACAGTTATGCTTTACTCAATTAATAAATTTTACCATTCTGATTTTAAATTTTATGATTAAAAAGAAAATAATTTTTGATGGTTTCCATGTTGGACATTGATTATATTTTTAACATATGGTGTGGAATTGACTAATAGATATTGCCACATGGCACCCTCTCACATCAACTCTAAAAAGTCATTCTCAAATAGTATACAGTATAGATGAGTGATGGTGAGTAATTTACCCAATCTAATTAATCTCTCCCTCTTGAAAGACAAGAAAGTTAGCAAAACATGTCCAAATCTACTTTGTTTATGACTACTATGATATGCGAATAAGCACAATGAAAAGTACTACATATGTTTCTTCTCTTTCAGTTTACTTCACTTTTGACACTATTCACTGTGTCACTTTGACCCGGTGATTTGGTTAGTAAAACGATACACGAATTTGGTTATCTTTGCGTGATCTTATAGAGTAAACTTTACTCTACAATACTATGAAAATATTATCAAAACAATGTTACACGAAATTGCAAAATGATTGAATAACACTTCAAAAAAAATTAATTGACCAGTTCTAATCTATTTGACCATGACTATCCCATAAGATTGCAATAAGTTTTTTTATTAATGCATTGTTCTTGTCGTAATTTTTGTTTATATTTTATTTTCTATCACTAAGATTAATTATATTAGTCGGCAATTTTTTTTAACACTAATCAATTATAAAATGTGACAATCTTCAATTACATAAAAGTAATGTAACAACTTGCTAGCTTTCCTTTCTTCCCTTTCTATTCTCATTTCTTCCCTTGTCTTCCAAAATCCGTCGCGTTCTTGCTCCATTTCCCGCATTACTTCTCCAATTGCTTTCCTGAAATCACTCATAAAGTACCCAGGAGAATACAAATGGTATATATATATACACACATATATATATACACACACACACACACACACACACACATACATATATATATATATATATATATATATATCAATTCAACAACAAATGCAAGAAATGCACTAAACGACTCAAATTCACTCACAAGAGAAAAGTCACTAAAACACACTCAAATTAAGCCAAAATTCACTTAAAACACGATGCAAACACCCCTTAGTAGATAGCTAAGAGCATCTTCCACAGTCGGTATCAAATTTTACATCAAATCTTATATTTGGTGGAGAAAATGGTTTGGCCTCTGACGCGATTTCTTAACGCGTATGCGCAAGTGCACGGTCAAGTAATATAGGGGTGCTATTTCAACCCCGAGTTATCGATCCCATGAGGAAAGATAGTAGGTTTATTGCTAGTTAGAGATTAAAGTCTAAAGAGTGTAATTGAAATAACAGGAGGAAAGTTGTTGATTTGAAAACTTGTCACCCCCAATCAAGTGAGTGTATCAAACTAACTAAAAGACGATATTTTAAGATTTTTATAATTAAACAAGGTTTGATTAAATAAGGAGAAAGACTAGGCGATCTATGGATCACCTAGGGCAGTAGACAATTCCGAATATTGCTTTAAAACACGTCACGGCGAATATGCTCTTGATCACGTTTAACTACTCACAATCTTCTTCCGATCTCATGTAAGCATATGTTAGATTCAATAGTCATCATCTGTAGATCCATAAACTATATCACCTAACAAGCATTAAGATTAATCCTACGTTTTGATCCAAACCCTAACATTTCTCCTTTCGGTCCATCATGATGCGGGGATGTTAGCAATCCTATATTCACAAGCTAATTAATCTTTACCTGTTAGTCCATCGATTTTTCACCAAGTAGTTACCCTAGTTCATGACTCTAGGTTAAGATAAGATTAAAAACAAGATCACTAGAAGTAGCAAACTCATTATTACTTTAACCTATGAGTTATTATCATCATCTACAATGGTCATTCCTATCATCCCTAAGCGTGTCATTAACTTTAGATCAATGATACACAATATAAGAACAAAGATAATCAACATTAACCAATCCAAATGCATGAATCAATAAGCAACAATCCGGAAAAGTTGTCTAACAAAACCCTAAGCTCTCCATAGAGCCTAGCAAAGTAAACTACTCAAATATACTGAAAATAAAAGCTAACGAGTTCACAGTTGTAGATAGTGCTTTCCGAGCAGACAGATCTTGGCCACGTGGCAATCATCTAGCACACCATATTGTGCTCCACACACACTGGATCACCAGCCGCGCTGATCCACGTGGGGGCTGCGAGACAGGGCCCTCGCATACCACTGCACGGGACTTGTAGGGACTTAGTGGTCTGGAGGCTAGAGTAAGTCCTGTCGCGTGCGAGCCAAGCCCGCGCGCGACCCTTAGTTACTGCTTTTGAGAGATTTATGGCACGAGCTCCATAAACCCGGTCAATCCGGTCAAACCCGGTCAACCCTGTAACGGTTCCGGTATACGCGGATAACGTGCTGTAACGGTCCCTATATACGCGGACGAACGTGCCGTTGTGGTTAAGCTAATTAAGCCGCCATTGATGGGCGCATTAACCACACTAAAACGGTCACATTCTCCGTTATATATAGGATCGTTAACCCTTCCATACAAGGGAGAACACACCAGATATACGCGGAAGCTCTGCCAAACCCCTGTCTCTCTCTCATACAGTGCTACTGCCTTAGTCTCTCCCTACACACAACCCAACATCTCCTGTGCCATTTTCTATTCTCTGCCTTTGGTGTACACAGAGTTCTCTCTGCCAGATTATCTTGTACACATTTTGGTGAACCCGACGTGAACTTACCATTGCAAGCAGCTATGTCTCATGAGGATGATGTCAGTAACAGATCGCCTTCCACGGAGACCACTTCGGGGGAGGAAGCCCGCCGTACTCCTACAGCTACCGGTGAAGCTCCGACACTAGAAGCCTTGGACGCCACCATCCAGAATCAGGCGAAGGCTCTCAAAGCTCAATCTGCACAGCTAGAACGGATAATGGCTGTCCTGGGGACTCTCGCTCCAAACCCCACACCAGCCACCACCGTTTCTCAGGGAGGAGGAGCCTCCACCACTCAAGGATTGGGAGTGTCAACCACACCACCCAATCCTAACCTGCAAACTTCACCGGCGACTACGCAGCTACCCTCATTTCAGGGGTCAACAACTCAAATGTTGCCTCTGGCTACTCATACTCCTCCACCTCCAACCTTGGTACCTAATCCGTCTTCACAGTATCCCTTGCCTCCTCCAATGGCAACGTGGGGTAACGTGAATTCACAATATGTTCCTAGCCTTCCTGTGACATATGTGTCGCCTCCGCCTACGGCAACCCCTGCTCCTGCTGCCGAGGGAAGTGCTCCGGAGTGTATGACGTCGCTGCAATGGCGCATAGACACTATTCCTGCTCACCAATCGTTCGCGGATACCATCATCCCGAAGCTTGACAACGACCCGCCTATTCCACGAGAGATCTACCTCATGCCTAACCCTGTTGGGTACAAGGCTCACAAATGGGACAAGTTCAAAGATGTCAATGGCAACGCCCATGAGCACGTCATGCGCTTCATTGATGTAATGGGGCCGTATGGGGCCGATCCTAAGCTGCTGATGCGCGAGTTCCCGAAATCCTTGGGGGATGTGGCCTACAAGTGGTACAGGACGCTGGAAGCCGGATCCGTGAAGACCTGGGACGACATGGTCCAGAAGTTTTACACTAAGTTCTTCCAGATGGAGGAAAAGGTGACGATGATTCATCTCTTGAGGATGTATCAGAAGCGCGAGGAGGATGGAATAACATTCATCAAGAAGTTCAGGGCCAAGTCCTTGGAATGCAAAGATGTGATTCTCGAAAGCAGAATCGTAGAGATATGCCTGCAATGCATGCCAGACGAGTACAAAGGTATGCTTATCAACCTGCAAACGCCTACATTTTCGAAGTTAATCAAATGCACGAAGAATATCGAGCCTATAGTGGAGAGGCAGTAAAAGAGGAATGCCCCTGAGAGATCCTCGAGCGGCACCACTTTCGAAATCGGGCGGTTTAGCTACAAGAGAGCGCGTGAGGATGAAGTGAATACGGTCTCGCCCCAAAAGCAGCCGAAGGTGGTAAACTTCGATGCGCCCCCTCTGCCATGTTCGGTAGAGGAAGCAAGCGACCTCTGCAGGAAATGGCGTAAGGACGGTATCTTGCCGCCCCTCGAAAAGGCACCCTCCAGGGAGATGGTGAGGGACCTGAAATGGTGTGAATGCCACGGAAAGGTCATGCATCCCACGGCTGACTGCAAGAAGCTCATAATCATGGTAAGTCAAAAGATGAAAAATGGCGAGCTGATCGTCAGTGATCAAAGGCAGGATGTGCGAAACAATCCACTCCCTGCCCATGCGGAGCAAGAGTTGAAAGGCAAAGAGGTCGCCATGATTTCGATTGTGGACCTTAAAGAAGTTGCGGAAGATGGTATGCCCATCATTGCCGAGATCCACGATGACGAGGATTACAGCATAGAAACGGAGGACAAGCGTGCCGATCGGATGAAGGGGTCGCACGGGTTCAGCAGGTTCTTCGACGAGATGAATTTCTCAGAGAAATTCCGGAAGGAGATGACAAAGGTGATCCTGAGGATAGCAGAAGATTACGAGGAGGACATCGTAGTCTCCAATGGAAAGGTTATCAGGGCGTCCCGCTCTACAGAAAAGGTCATAACCTTCTCCGCAAGCGACAAAAAGACAGATGCGAGCCACCAGAAGCCTCTGTACGTAACAACAATCATCAATGGCGTGGAGTTCAAAAGAGCGTTCGTTGACGGAGGAGCTGGAGTTAACATCGTTTCGCTCCATACTCTGAAGTTAGCAGGAATTCCAGAGCATAAGATTGTCAAGCGTCCATCCCCGCTGATGGGATTCGGAAGCGACTCCAGAATGACGATAGGATGGATCCGCCTGGGTGTCCAGATTGGCAAAATCAAGTGTTCAGCATTATTCTATGTCGTAGATGCGAACTTTACGTATCACATGATTATAGGCCGGGCCTGGATTCATCGCTTTGATGCTGTTCCTTCAACAGCTCACCAAGTGATGAAAGCTATCTGGAATGACAGAATAGTTGAGATACCCGCTTCGACAAATCCTTTCAACATGGATGAAGCGCATCTCAGTGAGGCGGTGTGGTTCACTGAGATGGAAGATGAGCAAACGCCGGGACCGTTCAACCCCACTCCTTTGCCCCGTTGAAGGATATCAAAGATCAGTCACCCGCAGGGGTGATGGTGACAAGAGAGGAAGCCAAGGAAAAGCCGTCTACGCGAGAAGAGGCGCCGCAGATTGCCTACCAGCAAAAGATAATGTATACTCTGAAAAGGATAGCAAAACATGATCCTGAGGGCAAGGAAATATAGAGTTTCTACGCCAACGGGAAGAAATGCTATCGCATATGAAGGTGCGCGGGGGTGTCCCCACGCGAGCATGGGGATATCCCTGAGCAAATCAATCAAATTGAGCAGGTTTCGGAGACAGACAAACCAATGCCAGGCGCTCTAGAAGATAAACTTAAAGAAGCACCCAAATGCATGGAAGACAAACCCAGACCACAAAAGCAGGAGCTGAAGGAGGTATTCCTAAACCCGAGCGAAGAAAAGAAGAGGCCAGTCTTTCTAAATGCGGACCTCACAGGCGATGAGGAGGAAAGATTGCTACAACTCTTGACTGAATACAAGGACGTGTTCGCATGGGAATACGATGAAATGCCCGGTCTGGACACGAGCATTACAATGCACCGGTTGGATGTAATTCCAGGATCCAAACCGGTAAAGCAGAACACAAGAAGCTTTAGGCCGGAGCTCAATGTGAAGATTAAGCAGGATATTATCAAACTCCTGGATGCCAAATTCATAGAGCCAAATCATCACCCCACATAATTGGCCAACATTGTTCCAGTAGTAAAGAAGAATGGGCAACTTCGCATATGTGTAGACTTCCGGGATCTTATTCGTTTCTGCCCCAAGGATGATTTTCCACTCCCCAACATTGACTTACTTATCGATTCGACCGCGGGTCATCGCATGTTCAGCTTCATGGACGGCTTCAGCGGGTACAATCAGATCAAGATGGACCCCGAAGATGCACAGAAAACCACATTCATCACCCCGGTGGGAGTCTTCAATTACACGGTTATGCCTTTTGGTCTCAAAAACGCAGGTGCGACTTACCAGCGGGCCATGATGGCCCTGTTTCACGACATGATGCACAAGGAAGTAGAATTCTACGTGGATGACCTGGTTGTAAAATCCAAGGAGGAGGCAGACCATCTGGGGGATTTGCGAAAAGTGTTCAACAGATGCAGAAGCTTTCAGTTGAAGATGAACCCCATGAAGTGCGCATTCGGGGTAACATCAGGGAAGTTATTGGGATGTGTGGTACATCGTCAAGGAATAAAGCCTGATCCTGCGAAGGTATCGGCCATCACTAGCATGACGGCGCCACATAACCAAAGTACCTTGAAAACCTTCTTGGGAAAGCTATCCTATCTGCGAAGGTTCATCCCAGCGATCGCAGAAGTCACCTTCTGTTTCAGCGATCTTCTCAAGAAAGATGCTATATACAACTGGACTGCAGAGCACGAGGCTGCGTTCAGAAAACTAAAGGAGCTGCTGACATCCTCAAAAGTAATGATCGCACCTCAGCTCGGATCACCACTCTTGTTGTATCTGACGTCAACAAGGAGGTCTGTAGGGGCTCTCCTAGCTCAGGAGTATGAGGGTCGAGAAAGGCCCATCTACTACATCTATCGCACAGTGCAGCCCGCAGAATCAAGGTACACAGATATCGAACGACATTGCCTTGCCTTATTCTTTGTAATAGAGAAGTTGAGACACTATTTTGCTTCGCACAAAGTAGTAGTGGTCACAAAGAGCGATCCTATACGGTATCTTCTGACTCACACCACTCCTGGGGGAAGATTGGCAAAATGGTATATGACCATTTCTCAATATGACATCACGTGTGTTCGGCCCCGGGCGATCAAGTCGCAAGCGGTAGCGGATTTGCTAGAACAGTTCCCTGATAACAGTCATGAGCCTGTGATTGAAGAAGAATTGGAGGGACCTGAAATCCACGCAGTTGAGCTGCCCTATTGGATGCTCCATTTCGATGGCTCGTCAACAAGGAAAGGTGGAGGCATTGGGATAGTCTTGACCAAGCCAGATGGAGAGGTCATACAGATGTCCGCAAAGCTTGACTTCGCAGTCACCAACAATGAAGCAGAGTATGAAGCTCTCATCGCAGGACTTCGCGCGGCAAGGGCCCTAGAAGTAAGCAATCTCACGGTTATGGGAGACTCCAAGCTAATCGTCAAACAAGCCTCGGGCGAGTATGGTTTGAAGGAGATAAACCTATTGCCCTACCGGACTTTGGTACAAAAACTGGTGAAACAGTTCTGCGATGTTAGGTACGAGCACAAACCCAGAGCAACCAATAGGCATGCTGATGCTTTAGCTACCTTGGGATCCAAAGTAAGTGCAGATAAATGCCCTGCGAAAATTTCGATTGAAGTGCGAACATCCTCGACGCTGACAGAGGACGCATGCGACGATTGCATGGATGATGCTGACTGGAGAAAGTCAATCTTACGCGCCATCGCGGAAGGCACGAGCAGCGAAAATTGGGCATCCACAAAGGGATATTGCATACATGAAAACACCCTCTACTACAAGGGCCCTGGCGGAATACTCATGCGATGCGTCTCAGAGCAGGAGGGACAAGGGCTGTTAGAAAAGATTCACCAACATGCTTGCGGGGAAAGTGAGGTGTCAATCTATCGGAAAGCCCAGAGGTATGGCATTCATTGGCCGGATATGTCAACGGCCGCAGCATTGATTCAAGGAAATTGCGAGAGTTGTGCACTGATCAAAGACTCTCTATCAATTGCTCTGACCGACGATGATGTGGATTGGAGGAAACCGCTCTTTGACTTTCTCACGCAGGGTATTGTGCCCGAGTCGAGAAAAGAAGCCGAGAATCTAAAGAGAAAAGCAGCACGATATGTGGTGCAAGAAAATCTGCTTTGGCGAAGGGGCCATGAAGGTAACCTGCTGCGATGTCTAGACGACAAGGAAGCACAAGAAGTGATGGACCTTTCTCATCAAGTGGAACATCAGGGAGGTGCGAAGTTATGTAGACAGCTCCTCTCGGTTGGTTACTTCTGGCCCACCATGGAGGCAGATTGCCGCAATAAAGTAAGACGGTGCCAGGAGTGCCAATTCAAAGGTAATCTAGTGCACGCTCCTGCTGTAGATTTACATGCGTTGGGAACACCATGGCCGTTTCATACATGGGCTTTGGATTTCGTTGGTCCCATTCGACCAACCTCGCACGGGAATCATTTCATTCTCACCGCGACCGAGTTGTTCACCAAGTGGGTAGAAGCAATACCACTGAAGACAGCAAATGCGCTAGCCGTGGTCCAATTCATCCAAGAAAGTATCATATGCAGGTTCGGAATTCCAAACACCATTCTTTCGGATAATGGTACCCCCTTTGTTAATCGCCAGGTGGCTGCAAAGCTAGCAGAGTACAACATAAGGCATATATGCTCTACCCCATACTACCCGAAGGGGAATGGGCAAGCAGAGGCAACCAACAAGACGTTATTAAGGATATTGAGCAAGATGGTGGCGAATGACCACAAGAAATGGGCTGATTCTTTGAACATAGCCTTGTGGGCCTATCGGACTTCTCCAAGGACGCCCACAGGGGTCTCGCCATTTCTTTTATGCTATGGAGCTCAAGCTGTGGTACTTGCAGAAGTGAAGATCAACTCTACAAGGTTGGCTTTTCATGCATTATATGACAATCAACGCGATCATGACTTGGTCCTGTTAGAAGAGAAGCGGGAGCAAGCTAAAAGGACCAATAAACGATACCAAGAAAGGATCGCTCCTACGTACAACAAGACAGTCCATCGTCGAGATTTCGCAGTCGGAGATTTGGTCTTACGCGCGTCGGACCATTGCATGCGAGAGGCAGCTCACCCAAAATTCGCAGCCAATTGGGAAGGAGCCTTTGAAGTCACAGAAGTCTTTGACAGTGGCTACTGCAACATATAGAGGTTACATGGAACGACCTCAACCCCAAGCTCAGTCAACATGCGCCGGATCAAGAAGTATTATCCTTAAATTCTCTCATTATATGCGTTAGATTACAACGTCTGCTTTATGCTCTGTATTGCTAAAACTCGTGCATCTTCTCTCCCATATGAGGGAATTGTAATCTCATCTCTCTCATATGAGAGTGTTTTATAATAAAAATAATTCTCCCAAATGGGAAGAACTTTATGATTTCAGCTGTCCTTATCACTTTATTTATCTATATCTTTTAAGCCTATCCGCTGTGATAGCAGCCTATGCGAATACGATCTTAAGTGATCTTTTAAGCCTATCCGCCGTGATAGCAGCCTATGCGAGTATGATCTTAAGCGATCTTTTAAGCCTATCTGCCATGATAGTAGCAATAGCGAATATGATCTTAAGTGATCTTTTAAGCCTATCCGCCGTGATAGCAGCCTATGCGAATACGATCTTAAGTGATCTTTTAAGCCTATCCGCCGTGATAGCAGCCTATGCGAGTATGATCTTAAGCGATCTTTTAAGCCTAACTTCCATGATAGTAGCAATAGCCAATATGATCTTAAGTGATCTTTTAAGCCTATCCGCCGTGATAGCAGCCTATGCGAATACGATCTTAAGTGATCTTTTAAGCCTATCCGCCGTGATAGCAGCCTATGCGAGTATGATCTTAAGCGATCTTTTAAGCCTATCTGCCATGATAGCAGCAATAGCGAATATGATCTTAAGTGATCTTTTAAGCCTACCTGCCATGGTAGCAGCCTATGCGAATACGATCTTAAGTGATCTTTTAAGCCTATCTGCCACGATAGCAGCACTACACGAATGCGATCTCAAAATTATCCTTAAGCCTATCTGCCATGATAGCAACATAATGCGAACATGATCTTAAGTGATCTACAAAAGATTATCTGTCGAGATAGCACATGTACTTAAATCTAATTTTAAGTAAAACTCAAGCCTATCTGCCAAGATAGCAAAGCTATGCAAAGGCGATCTCGAATGATCTAAAATCATATCTACGAATCTATCTGACGGATAGCAAATCATAGAAACAATGCAAAGTGCGAATACAACACTACAAAAGGTGAAATTTGCCAACGCACATGCGAAATTGTAATTTGTTGTAACAGAAACAGCAAATCATACAAAGCGATTTATCACTATGAGTCAAAATGACTTACAATTTATCTGTCTAGATAGCAGCTTACAAGAGAAAAGCTCAGACCAAGCTAGTTACGCAGCCAACATGGCTTACAATGCATCTAAATAGTAACTTACAAGCAGAAGTTACACATCGAGGGAATCCTAACTGAAAAAGGATCGACCTAACGGTCCTAGCAGAAGCTATGCGATACAAAGAGCTGCGACCAAAGATCTGTAGCAATTAGGGTGCTCATGCGAAAATGACGGCCCACTAACGCTACAAGACTTATGCGACGCTATGTTCAAGATCCCAGGATCTGACAAGGCCTCTGTCTGATCAACATCCCAAGAGATGTGCCTGACGAACCACCTGTTCCGGCGAAGAACAGGCAAGCAGCAACTCCTAGGACAAGAGGCTCCTTGTCCACGGAGACGAGCATAATAGCTCGCCACCCTGAGCTCAAGAACGTGGTGGCGAATGATCAACCTCCGGGCAAGCTAGAGGTGAAATCCACCGTTCATTATGAACCGGTAAAAAGGCCAGTACGGCGCTGCACCTCGCCGGGAGGCCGCCGAAAGCATGACCTGCAAACATAATAGACGAAGAAAATATTTCGAGCAAACATGAGGTATTCTCTGCATCTTCTTTATGATAGTTATAAAGATCAATAAGCCTTTTAAAGCAGATCTTGGAAGCTATTTCTATGGCACAAAGCACAAACTCAGGTTGCACAACTTGAAGTTGCCATGAATCAACGAAAGATAAGCGTTGAATCCAACAGTCGTAAGGACTCACGGCAAGCCACATTGTGGGATGAAGAACCCAAATAGCAAAAGGCAGGGTTTATATAGACCCTGTTGAGACTCTTCAGTTGCTTAGATGAGTCAGCAAAACTTGAAAAAGGGGTAAGAATCAATCACTTACGCCTTGAAAAGAGGTAACAATCAATTACCCTACTAAAGGCTACGACGATTCGGTTGCGTATCTTAATTAATGACGGATGGTCATGATACGGATGGACTTCCCAAGGAAAGCGTGCTTATCTAATAAGCAATTAGCGCAAAAATAAAGGCAGAATATCAGCAGCTGACATCATAATTGATATGCACAGAGATATTCGAGCAAATCCCGGGAAGGGCAAAACAGGCATTCAAATTCTTCTTGAAAAAAGGGGGGGGGGAGAAACCCTAGCAACATTACAGTGATCTTATGTTTTAGCATTTTTCTCGACATAGATTGCTATTTTTCAAAATAAGCCTTTGACCAGGGAGTCGTTAGGAGTAAACTCACGTGACAAATTTGTCACTTGCTCCACTTCTTGCTTCAATTGCTCATATTTGGCGTTCATTTCATGGAAGATCTTCACAGCCTCTTCAGCCTTCTGCTTTTGCTGCTCCACCTTCTGCTCCTCAGCTGCGAGGTTATGGTATCCGCGCCCCAAATTCACGGCCGCGCGAATCTGGGTGACTCTTTTGACAAGATACCCAAAGCCCAGCTTGCCTTGAACTTTAGCGAGAAGGTTTTGACACATGCCAAAAAGAAACTCCGCGCTCTGAGGAGAAATGGTCGTAGGTGTGGCTGCAGATAGCTGCTCCAAAATCCAGATGGCTTTAGTCAAAAACAGCCTCCTGTCGAAGGGCCCTATCTCCAGAGACCTCACAAATGATTGAGGATAGGAGAGACGCGTCCGAACTAGCCAGTCCACGTCAGATTGTTTCAACCCTGAGCAATGTTAAAACAAGTTAGACCATCAAACTTGTAAATGAAGAATGCAAGATGCGAACAACAATCACGACATACCAGTTCCTTCAAGGATCTCGCGCAAAGAAGGAATACGCATTGCTGGGGCAGCTGAAGACTGTCTCTGCTCCATTGACCTCCTGTCAGCTGCGAGCTCTAACTCCTCATAGTTGGTAGGAAGAGTATAGGCTGCACCGGGTGCGATTTCAGCCCCGACCTGCGAACTCCAAAAGTTCCACGCAGGAAGAGTTACTGTAGGCTCAGTCATCGCCGGAGGCATGGCAGCGGTAGAAGTTGCAGCCTGATCATGGATGCCTTCAGGTGCGATAGCATCAGCAGCATTTGCTTCTGTTTCCCCAACGGATGCATGGGCATCTTCCTCTATCAACACGGTGTCAGCTTTGGCATCATCAGAAACTTCAATGATGTCCTCGAAGGGCTCTCCCGCATACTCAGCAGCTGCGACGGGCTTCTCGGTGTGAGAACTTGGCATCGGGACATAGGATACAGAAGGTTGACTCCTTTGTTCCAACCAGGCTTCATCAGCATTGCCTGGGATATGAGATACGAAAATGTTAGGTAACTTGTGTTGCATAAAATTTTATTATCTTTGGTAAGCTAAGAGCAAGCACCTCCACGCGAGGGTGGGATTGCAGTATCTTCTTCATATGCTAAGGACGCGGAACCTTGCCCTATTAATGTATCTTCATTAAGCATAACTTTAAGATGAGCGTGACCTGGGGCGCGAAGAAACCAGTCATGATTATGTTTGGGTTACTAAGCCTAGTTCACACATGTTAAATGATTACCTGAAGGCTCACCGCACTTGCTTACTAGCCAGCGGCGAATGTCAGCTTTCGACAAGCCGTGCTTTAACGCACCAACAATCACATCTCGGTAAGTTACCGCAAGATTAAAAATCTCACCTTCATTACCGCCTGCGATCTCTTCGAAGTCTGCTTGGACTTGCTCCAGAGCAGCCGCATCCTCCTCTTGAGCCGCTTCATCCTCGTCAACTTGAGGAGCCACGTCTTCTGGAAGCACATCTTCCTCATCAGTTGGACGCACTAAGTCGTCGACGTGTTGTTCTTCTAGGCTCCTTTGCTTTACGCGTTCGAGCTCCTCTTCTTCTCGCTTTCTTCTTCTTTCAGCTTCCTCCGCAGCTGTTCTCCTGGACTCGGCAAGAATGTCCTCGCTTATGGTTTCGTTGGAAACACCAGAATGAGAACCCCTCTTCTGCCTCTTGGCCAAAAGGCCATTGATGGTCTCATCATCATCTGCAAAGAAACAATTCGTTCAAACAAGATTGTGAAGAGTTAAGATAATGAGAAGAGAAGTATGATTGAGATACCTCCTGACTCTTCCTCTTGTATCTCATCTCTCTCTCTGTCTCTGACGTCTTCAATTCTTTCCTCTTCTTCATCTCCTTCTCTTGTCTCCCTTCTCTCCTCCTCTTCCTCCTGGCCAAACGGAACAAAGGTCTCCACCGCGAGCTCCTTCCGCGCTTTACTGGGCATGCGACCTTTACCTTTATCCCTGGCAGTAAGGGATCTTGCAGGAGGGGAAGTTGGAGCGCTCCTAGGGGAAGAGATTGTGATTCCTCTTTGTCTGGGCCTCTTTTCTCTTGGGACAGCAGTTGCTGGAGGAGACGGATCGTTCCTGGGTGGAGACAAGGTTGGAGTGTTGTCTATCAGCGAATCAGCAAAAGCGTCCATGATCTCGCGAATTTTGGTCTCAACTGCGGGATCTATTTTCGATGCTAGCCGAACTGGTTGTCCCTGTCTTCTCGCAGTAACAATAGTGGTGACCAGTGATTTGGAGCGCTCACCAGATGCAAACCTCCTCACATAGCACTGCGGCAGAAGATGAAGCATGAAGTTTTCAACATATTGGAATACGAAAACTTAGCACATACAAGAGAAATTGTTTACCTTGGCGAAAGTTTCGCTGTATCTAATGACATGTGAATCACCTCTCCTAACCGCGACTATCTTTTCGTCGAGAATGGTGGAGGGACACATGTGATTCTCGCGATCCAGCAACGAATAGCAGCCACATTCAGACTCGTCCAGGCTACAGTTGGGACGAAAAGGGAAAGAATTCCTTTTGATCACAGGAGCTCTGCTTGGCTGAGGGGCCGACTGCGTCTCAAACCTTATCTGCTGGGTATTTTAATGAGCGACCTAGTTTCTGGAGTAGCCACCTTCGCGGTTACCTGGGGGTTGCTCGAAGGGAAGATTTCTCCTCAAGATTGTTTTACACTCCCCAGACAGTAACCGCTTGTAGCAGCCTCTTATGATAGACTGCGGCCAGATTGATGGTGCCACTGCATCGAAGCCGAACTGGGGAGAAACGCGAGTAGGATCAACGTCCACGGGGATTCTCTCGTACCTAGGTGCGAGCTCACGAACGTACTCCGCAAGAGCAGAAGGAGAACCTCTCAGACACCAGCAGAAGAATTCGCGATTGCGCTCGTGGAAATGCTTCCCTTCCTCGAAAAGAAGCTCTTCAGAGAAAGCAACAGCCTTAGAGGGATACAGTTTTGGGAACCATCGCACATTCTCAACGCGCGTGGCATAAGGCCTAGCTATAAACTCTTCCCGATTGTCGCATACCAGGCTCCAAACGCACTTGGGAAAGTTAGTTCCAAACCACCTCGCAGCCCTGCCGCTATTACGCCCCTCCTCCGCACCTGGGGGACACCATTTGCTGGGCCTAGAAGGAATTGGGGCATAAGAGGGCCATTGCTCGAAGACCCACATAGTCAAGAAAGCAATGTTGATGTAGGTCAGCACGTCGAGGCGACCACGCGATTCCTTGATTGCTACGACCAGTTGATCTAACCTGTGGTACAGCGTGCCCAAAACTAAGGGCCCAAGTGCGACTTTCTGACCAACGGCCAGTTTCACAGCAAGAGGAAGAACATGATAGAAGACCCCATCATGCGGATGCCCATCGATCAGATACCTCGACAACCAGGCGCAGAGGAAAGCGCATAGGGTCAAGTGATAACCCTTGCCATTCACATAGTTTTTAGCCTTTGGGTTTTGACTCAAAAGCTTCTTGGTGATACTGTTGTTCGCATAATCACGAAAGAAGTATTGCACCCACTTGCTCTAAGTGTTCTTCGCAGAAGTGTCAACCAACTGCCAGTCGGGAAGAAGTTCTGCGGGAGTCCACCGGGTGGAAATTTTCTTCACCTCTGATAAGCACTCCTCCATCTGCTTGTACAAAGCAATCTCTGCATCAGTTCTCAAGGGACTCAAAGGATCCACCTCACCCACGGGAGACAGATCATACAACATGTGCACATCTTCAAGCGTGGGAGCAGCCTCGAACTCAGCAAAATAGAATGTGTGAGTCGCAGGCGAGTAACGAGAAAGAAGGTTTAGAAGCATGGACTGGTCCAGCTTCACGGCAGCACCCTTCATAGCACGAACTGCGAAATATACGCCAGCATCGTTTAAAGTAATGGCATGATTGGTCAGTACATGGTCAATCCGCTCATCCATGAAGTCCAATTTCTGAACAAACGCTTGAGTGGAAATCGCAGTGTACGGGAAATACCCATTTTCGACTCCCAATCGAACCATGTCCTCGGAATCGATTAATTCGAGCAGGGCTGAGTTAAATGGAGGGGTCAACGTTTTTAATTCTTCAGCGGGGACAGGGATTGGCAGGTTCTTCACCTTAATTCTTCACCTTAACCCTAGCATGGTAAAAGTCTTTGCCACCCAGATAGGGGGCTTTTCGCCATAAGGCCTGGGGAAGATCAGGTATTTATTCGACCTCCTTAATAGGTTTGGTTCCTTTTGTCTTTGCCATTCCTGCGGAAAAGCAAGAAAAAAGGGGGGAGAAATACACATACTTTAGTTTGAATTTCAAGATTCAGTTCAAAGCATACGAGGATTTATTGGAAGAAAGATGAACTGTCCAGTGGCAATCTTCAAGATTAGATATTTGAATCGTTTGCATTATCAGGGATTTCAGAAACCCTACATTCAAAATCTTTATCATCTCGGGATTAAATCAAAGTTGGATTCAAAGAGCAAGATCTTCTTTATAGTTTTCAGTGGATAAAATGTTTCAGGAAGTTATGGGTTTGCAGATCCAACGCAGTTCAAAGCATATATCAGTATATTAAAACAAAATTGAGCAAGGACAACCTTGTTTGGTAAAGCTTGCTTGGATGCGCACAATTGAAGAAGACGATTGACAAGAGAGAACTGGTGATTGATTATCTGAATCTGCTCTTGAAGGCTTCCGGGTATCATTCACTTTAAGAGAAAGAAGTAATGCTTTACAACAATGGAGAGCACAGAGTATTTATCCAAAAACAATGAAGGGTTGCGTCCTTTCAGTAGTCGAATCGCAACCGTCACCGTCGAATCGCGCAATCACAAGACAAGCTGACGTCACGCCTAAAACCCTAAAAGACCAGACGACACGACTCTAGGGGTTTAGGTCATAATGGCACGCACGGGGGCTGAATCTGCACATATTTGAATTGGTGCGTGGCGGCGACGCGTACGTTGGTTCCTGCGCATGGAAGCCTATCCGGCTATGAGTCTTCACGCGCAGAAAGGGGAATAATGTAGATAGTGCTTTCCGAGCAGACAGATCTTGGCCACGTGGCAATCATCTAGCACACCATATTGTGCTCCACACACACTGGATCACCAGCCGCGCTGATCCACGTGGGGGTTGCGAGACAGGGCCCTCGCATACCACTGCACGGGACTTGTAGGGACTTAGTGGTCTGGAGGCTAGAGTAAGTCCTGTCGTGTGCGTGCCAAGCCCGCGCGCTACCCTTAGTAACTGCTTTTGAGAGATTTATGGCACGAGATCCATAAACCCGGTCAATCCGGTCAAACCCGGTCAACCCCGTAACGGTTCCGGTATACGCGGATAACGTGCTGTAACGATCCCTATATACGCGGACGAGCGTGCCGTTGTGGTTAAGCTAATTAAGCCGCCATTGATGGGCGCATTAACCACACTACAACGGTCACATTCTCCGTTATATATATGATCGTTAACCCTTCCATACAAGGGAGAACACACCAGATATATGCGGAAGCTCTGCCAAACCCCTGTCTCTCTCTCATACAGTGCTACTGCCTTACTCTCTCCCTACACACAACCCAACATCTCCTGTTCCATTTTCTATTCTCTGCCTTTGGTGTACACAGAGTTCTCTCTGCCGGATCTCTTGTACACAACAGTATTGAGAAAGGATAGAAAAGATAGGAGGGATAGTCGAACTCGTGACGAAATTCGCGTTCGGGTGACTCCGACGTTGTTCTACATGTCCCTCACGTATCATAGCCTTCCTCGATCGTTCTCCAGCAGTTTCTTCTCCTCTTTTAAGTCTAAGAATCATCCCTTTCTTCCTGGGCACGCTTTTTAATCAAATTTGGCTGAAATTTCACTTCAGCCCCTCCAGTTTGTAATTCTCGGACAGAAGTAAGCTGATCTTTCGCGGGCCATTACTCTCTCATACGGACTCGTATTTGGGCCTACCATATATCGTTGGAAAATCCCTGAATGTCTACTTTACAATGGCTCAAGCCTTGTGTAGATAGTGCTTTCCGAGCAGACAGATCTTGGCCACGTGGCCATCATCTAGCACACCATATTGTGCTCCACACACACAGGATCACCTGCCGCGCTGATCCACGTGGGGGTTGCGAGACAGGGCCCTCACATACCACTGCACGAGACTTGTAGGGACTTAGTGATCTGGAGGCTAGAGTAAGTCCTGTCGTGTGCGAGCCAAGCCCACGCGCGACCCTTAGTAACTGCTTTTGATAGATTTATGGCACGAGATCCATAAACCCGGTCAATCCGGTCAAACCCGGTCAACCTCGTAACGGTTCCGGTATACGCGGATAACGTGCTGTAACGATCCCTATATACCCGGACGAGCGTGCCGTTGTGGTTAAGATAATTAAGCCGCCATTGATGGACGCATTAACCACACTACAACGGTCACATTCTCCGTTATATATATGATCGTTAACCCTTCCATACAAGGGAGAACACACCAGATATATGCGGAAGCTCTGCCAAACCCCTGTCTCTCTCTCATACAGTGCTACTGCCTTACTCTCTCCCTACACACAACCCAACATCTCCTGTTCCATTTTCTATTCTCTGCCTTTGGTGTACACAGAGTTCTCTCTGCCGGATCTCTTGTACACAACAGTATTGAGAAAGGATAGAAAAGATAGGAGGGATAGTCGAACTCGTGACGAAATTCGCGTTCGGGCGACTCCGACGTCGTTCTACATGTCCCTCACGTATCCTAGCCTTCCTCGATCGTTCTCCAGCAGTTTCTTCTCCTCTTTTAAGTCTAAGAATCATCCTTTTCTTCCTGGGCACACTTTTTAATAAAATTTGGCTGAAATTTCACTTCAGCCCCTCCAGTTTGTAATTCTCGGACAGAAGTAAGCTGATCTTTCGCGGGCCATTACTCTCTCATCCGGACTCGTATTTGGGCCTACCATATATCGTTGGAAAATCCCTGAATGTCTACTTTACAATGGCTCAAGCCTTGTGTAGATAGTGCTTTCCGAGCAGACAGATCTTGGCCACGTGGCCATCATCTAGCACACCATATTGTGCTCCACACACACTGGATCACCAGCCGCGCTGATCCACGTGGGGGCTGCGAGACAGGGCCCTCGCATACCACTGCACGGGACTTGTAGGGACTTAGTGGTCAGGAGGCTAGAGTAAGTCCTGCCGCGTGCGAGCCAAGCCCGCGCGCGACCCTTAGTAACTGCTTTTGAGAGATTTATGGCACGAGCTCCATAAACCTGGTCAATCCGGTCAAACCCGGTCAACCCCGTAACGGTTCCGGTATACGCGGATAACGTGCTGTAACGGTCACTATATACGCGGACGAACGTGCCGTTGTGGTTAAGCTAATTAAGACGCCATTGATGGGCGCATTAACCACACTACAACGGTTACATTCTCCGTTATATATAGGATCGTTAACCCTTCCATACAAGGGAGAACACACCAGATATACGCGGAAGCTCTGCCAAACCCCTGTCTCTCTCTCATACAGTGCTACTGCCTTACTCTCTCGCTACACACAACCCAACATCTCCTGTGCCATTTTCGATTTTCTCTGCCTTTGGTGTACACAGAGTTCTCTCTGCCGGATCCTCTTGTACACATTTTGGTGAACCCGAAGTGAACTTACGATTGCAAGCAACCATGTCTCATGATGATGATGTCAGTAACAGATCGCCTTCCACGGAGACCACTTCGGGGGAGGAAGCACGCCGTACTCCTACAGCTACCGGTGAAGCTCCGACACTAGAAGCCTTGGACGCCACCATCCAGAATCAGGCGAAGGCTCTCAAAGCTCAATCTGCACAGCTAGAACGGATAATGGCTGTCCTGGGGACTCTCGCTCCAAACCCCACACCAGCCACCACCGTTTCTCAGGGAGGAGGAACCTCCACCACTCAAGGATTGGGAGTGTCAACCACACCACCCAATCCTAACCTGCAAACTTCACCGGCGACTACGCAGCTACCCTCAATTCAGGGGTCAACAGCTCAAATGTTGCCTCTGGCTCCTCATACTCCTCAACCTCCAACCTTGGTACCTAATCCGGCTCCACAGTATCCCTTGCCTCCTCCAATGGCAACGTGGGGTAACGTGAATTCACAATATGTTCCTAGCCCTCCTGCGATATATGTGTCGCCTCCGCCTACGGCAACCCCTCCTCCTGCTGTCGAGGGACGTGCTCTGGAGTGTATGACGTCGCTGCAACGGCGCATAGACACTATTCTGGCTCACCAATCGTTCGAGGATACCATCATCTCGAAGCTTGCAAACGACCCGCCTATTTCACGAGAGATCTACCTCATGCCTAACCCTGCTGGGTACAAGGCTCCCAAATGGGACAAGTTCGAAGATGTCAATGGCAACGCCCATGAGCACGTCATGCGCTTCATTGATGTAATGGGGCCATATGGGGCCGATCCTAAGCTGCTGATGCGCGAGTTCTCGAAATCCTTAGGGAATGTGGCCTACAAGTGGTACAGGACGCTGGAAGCCGGATCCGTGAAGACCTGGGACGACATGGTCCAGAAGTTTTACACTAAGTTCTTCCAGATGGAGGAAAATGTGACGATGATTCATCTCTCGCGGATGTATCAGAAGCGCGAGGAGGATGGAATATCATTCATCAAGAAGTTCAGGGCCAAGTCCTTGGAATGCAAAGATGTGATACTCGAAAGCAGACTCGTAGAGATATGCCTGCAATGCATGCGAGACGAGTATCAACCTGCAAACGCCTACATTTTCGAAGTTAATCGAATGCACGAAGAATATCGAGCCTATAGTGGAGAGGCAGAAAAAGAGGAATGCCCCTGAGAGATCCTCGAGCGGCACCACTTTCAAAATCGGGGGGTTCAGCTACAAGAGAGCGCGTGAGGCTGAAGTGAATACAGTCTCTCCCCAAAGCAACCGAAGGTGGTAAACTTCGATGCGAACACTACGTATCACATGATTATAGGCCGGGCCTGGATTCATCGCTTTGATACTGTTCCTTCAACAGCTCACCAAGTGATGAAAGCTATCTGGAATGACAGAATAGTTGAGATACCCGCTTCGACAAATCCTTTCAACATGGATGAAGCGCATCTCAGTGAGGCAGTGTGGTTCACTGAGATAGAAGATGAGCAAACTCTGGGACCGTTCAACCCCACTCCTTTGCCTCGTTGGGAGGATATCAAAGATCAGTCACCCGCAGGGGTGATGGTGACAAGAGAGGAAGCCAAGGAAAAGCCGTCTACGCGAGAAGAGGCGCCGCGGATTGCCTCCCAGCGAAAGAACGTGTATACTCTGAAAAGGATAGCAAAGCATGATCCTGAGGGCAAGGAAATAGAGAGTTTCTAAGCCAACGAGAAGAAATGCTATCGCATATGAAGGTGCACGGGGGGTGTCCCCACGCGAGCATGGGGATATCCCTGAGCAAATCAATCAAATTGAGCAGGTTTCGGAGACAGACAAACCAATGCCAGGCGCTCTAGAAGAGAAACTCAAAGAAGCACCCGAATGCATGGAAGACAAACCCATACCACAAAAGCAGGAGCTGAAGGAGGTTCCTAAGCCCGAGCGAAGAAAAGAAGAGGCCAGTCTTTCTAAATGCGGACCTCACAGG
Organism: Linanthus parryae; assembly: GCA_023055425.1. Taxonomy (NCBI): domain Eukaryota; kingdom Viridiplantae; phylum Streptophyta; class Magnoliopsida; order Ericales; family Polemoniaceae; genus Linanthus; species Linanthus parryae. The sequence continues at coordinate 6,150,000 of JALGPY010000009.1, forward strand.
CGAAGAGGAGGAAAGATTGCTACAAATCTTGACTGAATACAAGGACGTGTTCGCATGGGAATACGATGAAATTCTCGGTCTGGACACGAGCATTACAATGCACCGGTTGGATGTAATTCCAGGATCCAAACTGGTAAAGGAGAACACAAGAAGCTTTAGGCCGGAGCTCAACGTGAAGATTAAGCAGGAAATTATCGAACTCCTGGATGCCAAATTCATAGAGCCAAATCATCACCCCACATGGTTGGCCAACATTGTGCCAGTAGTAAAGAAGAATGGGCAACTTCGCGTTTGTGTAGACTTCCGGGATCTTATTCGTTTCTGCCCCAAGGATGATTTTCCACTCCCCAACATTGACTTACTTATCGATTCGACCGCGGGTCATCGCATGTTCAGCTTCATGGACGGCTTCAGCGGGTACAATCAGATCAAGATGGACCCCGAAGATGCACAAAAAACCGCATTCATCACCCCGGTGGGAGTCTTCAATTACACGGTTATGCCTTTTGGTCTCAAAAACGCAGGTGCGACTTACCAGCGGGCCATGACGGCCCTGTTTCACGACATGATGCACAAGGAAGTATAATTCTACGTGGATGACCTGGTTGTCAAATCCAAGGAGGAGGCATACCATCTGGGGGATTTGCGAAAAGTGTTCAACAGATGCAGAAGCTTTCAGTTGAAGATGAACCCCATGAAGTGCGCATTCGGGGTAACATCAGGGAAGTTCTTGGGATGTGTGGTACATCGTCAAGGAAATGAGCCTGATCCTACGAAGGTATCGGCCATCACTAGCATGACGGCGCCACATAACCAAATTACCTTGAAAACCTTCTTGGGAAAGCTATCCTATATGCGAAGGTTCATCCCAGCGATCGCAGAAGTCACCTTCTGTTTCAGTGATCTTCTCAAGAAAGATGCTATATACAACTGGACTGCAGAGCACGAGGCTGCGTTCAGAAAACTAAAGGAGCTGCTGACACCCTCAAAAGTAATGATCGCACCTCAGCTCGGATCACCACTCTTGTTGTATCTGACATCAACGAGGAGGTCTATAGGGGCTCTCCTAGCTCAGGAGTATGAGGGTCAAGAAAGGCCCATCTACTACATCTCTCGCATAGTGCAGCCCGCAGAATCAAGGTACACGGATATCGAACGACATTGCCTTGCCTTATTCTTTGTAATAGAGAAGTTGAGACACTATTTTGCTTCGCACAAAGTAGTAGTGGTCACAAAGAGCGATGCTATACGGTATCTTCTGACTCACACCACTCCTGGGGGAAGATTGGAAAAATGGTATATGACCATTTCTCAATATGACATCATGTGTGTTCGGCCCCGGGCGATCAAGTCGCAAGCGGTAGCGGATTTGCTAGCACAGTTCCCTGATAACAGTCATGATCCTGTGATTGAAGAAGAATTGGAGGGACCTGAAATCTACGCAGTTGAGCTGCCCTATTGGACGCTCCATTTCGATGGCTCGTCAACAAGGAAAGGTGGAGGCATTGGGATAGTCTTGACCAAGCCAGATGGAGAGGTCATATAGATGTCCGCAAAGCTTGACTTCGCAGTCACCAACAATGAAGCAGAGTATGAAGCTCTCATCGCAGGACTTCGCGCGGCAAGGGCCCTAGAAGTAAGCAATCTCACGGTTATGGGAGACTCCTAGATAATCGTCAAACAAGCCTCAGGCGAGTATGGTTTGAAGGAGATAAACCTATTGCCCTACCGGACCTTGTACAAAAACTGGTGCAACAGTTCTGCGATGTTAGGTACGAGCACAAACCCAGAGCGGACAATAGGCATGCTGATGCTTTAGCTACCTTGGGATCCAAAGTAAGTGCAGATAAATGCCCTGCGAAAATTTCGATTGAAGTGCGAACATCCTCGACGCTGACAGAGGACGCATGCGACGATTGCATGGATGATGCTGACTGGAGAAAGTCAATCTTACGCGCCATCGCGGAAGGCACGAGCAGCGAAAATTGGGCATCCACAAAGGGATATTGCATACATGACAACACCCTCTACTACAAGGGCCCTGGCGGAATACTCATGCGATGCATCTCGGAGCAGGAGGGACAAGCGCTGTTAGAAAAGATTCACCAACATGCTTGCGGGGAAAGTGAGGTGTCAATCTATCGGAAAGCCCAGAGGTATGGCATTCATTGGCCGGAAATGTCAACGGCCGCAGCATTGATTCAAGGAAATTGCGAGAGTTGTGCACTGATCAAAGACTCTCTATCAATTGCTCTGACCGAAGATGATGTGAATTGGAGGAAACCGCTCTTTGACTTTCTCACGCAGGGTATTGTGCCCGAGTCGAGAAAAGAAGCCGAGAAACTAAAGAGAAAAGCAGCACGATATGTGGTGCAAGAAAATCTGCTTTGGCGAAGGGGCCATGAAGGTAACCTGTTGCGATGTCTAGACGACAAGGAAGCACAAGAAGTGATGGACCTTTCTCATCAAGTGGAACATCACGGAGGTGCGAAGTTATGCAGACAGCTCCTCTCGGTTGGTTACTTCTGGCCCACCATGGAGGCAGATTGCCGCAATAAAGTAAGACGGTGCCAGGAGTGCCAATTCAAAGGTAATCTAGTGCACGCTCCTGCTGTAGATTTACATGCGTTTGGAACACCATGGCCGTTTCATACATGGGCTTTGGATTTCGTTGGTCCCATTCGACCAACCTCGCACGGGAATCATTTCATTCTCACCCCGACCGAGTTGTTCACCAAGTACGTAGAAGCAATACCACTGAAGACAGCAAATGCGCTAGCCGTGGTCCAATTCATCCAAGAAAGTATCATATGCAGGTTCGGGATTCCAAACACCATTCTTTCGGATAATGGTACCCCCTTTGTTAATCGCCAGGTGGCTGCAAAGCTAGCAGAGTACAACATAAGGCAGATATGCTCTACCCCATACTACCCGAAGGGGAATGGGCAAGCAGAGGCAACCAACAAGACATTATTAAGGATCTTGAGCAAGATGGTGGCGAATGACCACAAGAAATGAGCTGATTCTTTGAACATAGCCTTGTGGGCCTATCGGACTTCTTCAAGGACGCCCACAGGGGTCTCGCCATTTCTTTTATGCTATGGAGCTGAAGCTGTGGTACCTGCGGAAGTGAAGATCAAATCTGCAAGGTTGGCTTACCATGCATTATATGACAATCAACGCGATCATGACTTGGTCCTGTTAGAAGAGAAGCGGGAGCAAGCTAAAAGGACCAATAAACGATACCAAGAAAGGATCGCTCGTGCGTACAACAAGACAGTCCAACGTCGAGATTTCGCAGTCGGAGATTTGGTCTTACGCGCGTCGGACCATTGCATGCGAGAGGCAGCTCACCCAAAATTCGCAGCCAATTGGGAAGGACCCTTTGAAGTCACCGAAGTCTTTGACAGTGGCTACTGCAACATACGGAGGTTACATGGAACGACCTCAACCCCAAGCTCAGTCAACATGCGCTGGATCAAGAAGTATTATCCTTAAATTCTCTCATTATATGCGTTAGATTACAACGTCTTCTTTATGCTCTCTATTGCTAAAACTCGTGCATCTTCTCTCCCATATGAGGGAATTGTAATCTCATCTCTCATATATGAGAGTGTTCTATAATAAAAAGACTTCTCCCAAATGGGAAGAACTTTATGATTTCAGCTGTCCTTATCACTTTATTTATCTATATCTTTTAAGCCTATCCGCCATGATAGCCGCCTATGCGAATACGATCTTAAGTGATCTTTTAAGCCTATCCGCCGTGATAGCAGCCTATGCGAGTATGATCTTAAGCGATCTTTTAAGCCTAACTGCCATGATAGTAGCAATAGCGAATATGATCTTAAGTGATCTTTTAAGCCTATCCGCCGTGATAGCAGCCTATGCGAGTATGATCTTAAGCGATCTTTTAAGCCTATCTGCTATGATAGCAGCAATAGCGAATTTGATATTAAGTGATCTTTTAAGCCTACCTGCCATGGTAGCAGCCTATGCGAATACGATCTTAAGTGATCTTTTAAGCCTATCTGCCACGATAACAGCACTACACGAATGCGATCTCAAAATTATCCTTAAGCCTATCTGCCATGATAGCAACATAATACGAACATGATCTTAAGTGATATACAAAAGATTATCTGTCGAGTTAGCACCTGTACTTAAAATCTAATTTTAAGTAAAACTCAAGCCTATCTGCCAAGGTAGCAAAGCTATGCAAAGGCGATCTCGAATGATCTAAAATCATATCTGCGAATCTATCTGACGGATAGCAAATCATAGCAACAAGGCAAAGTGCGAATACAACACTACAAAAGGCGAAATTTGCCAACGCACATGCGAAATTGTAATTTTTTGTAACAAAAACAGCAAATCATACAAAGCGATTTATCACTATGAGTCAAAATGACTTACAATTTATCTGTCTAGATAGCAGCTTACAAGCGAAAAGCTCAGACCAAGCTAGTTACGCAGCCAACATGGCTTACAATGCATCTAAATAGTAACTTACAAGCAGAATTTACACATCGAGGGAATCCTAACTGAAAAAGGATCGACCTAACGGTCCTAGCAGAAGCTATGCGATACAAAGAGCTGCGACCAAAGATCTGTAGCAAGTAGGGTGCTCCTGCGAAAAGGACGGCCCACTAACGCTACAAGACTTATGTGACGCTATGTTTAAGATCCCAGGATCTGACAAGGCCTCTGTCTGATCAACACCCCAAGAGATGTTCCTGACGAACCACCTGTTCCGGCGAAGAACAGGCAAGCAGCAACTCCTAGGACAAGAGGCTCCTTTTCCACGGAGAAGAGCACAATGGCTCGCCACCCTGAGCTCAAGAACGTGGTGGCGAATGATCAACCTCCGGGCAAGCTAGAGGTGAAATCCACCGTTCATTATGAACTCGTAAAAAGGCCAGTACGGCGGTGCACCTCGCCGGGAGGCGGCCGAAAGCATGACCTGCAAACATAATAGACGAAGAAAATTTTTCGAGCAAACATGAGGTATTCTCTGCATCTTCTTTATGATAGTTATAAAGATCAATAAGCCTTTTAAAGCAGATCTTGGAAGCTATTTCTATGGCACAAAGCACAAACTCAGGTTGCACAACTTGAAGCTGCCATGAATCAACGAAAGATAAGCGTTGAAGCCAACAGTCGTAAGGACTCACGGAAAGCCACATTGTGGGATGAAGAACCCAAATAGAAAAAGGCAGGGTTTATATAGACCCTGTTGAGACTCTTCATTTGCTTAGATGAGTCAGCAAAACTTGAAAAAGGGGTAAGAATCAATCACTTACGCCTTGAAAAGAGGTAACAATCAATTACCCTACTAAAGGCTACGACGATTCGGTTGCGTATCTTAATTAATGACGGATGGCCATGATACGGATGGACTTCCCAAGGAAAGCGTGCTTATCTAATAAGCAATTAGCGCAAAAATCAAGGCAGAATATCAGCAGCTGACGTCATAATTGATATGCACAGAGATATTCGAGCAAATCCCGGGAAGGGCAAAACAGGCATTCAAATTCTTTTTGAAAAAATGGGGGGGGGCGGAGAAACCCTAGAAACATTACATTGATGTTGTGTTTTAGCATTTTTCTCGACACAGATTTGCTATTTTTTCAAAATAAGCCTTTGACCAGGGAGTCATTAGGAGTAAACTGACGTGACAAATTTGTCACTTGCTCCACTTCTTGCTTCAATTGCTCATATTTGGCGTTCATTTCATGGAAGAGCTTCACAGCCTCTTCAGCCTTCTGCCTTTGCTGCTCCACCTTCTGCTCCTCAGCTGCGAGGCTATGGTATCCGCGCCCCCAATTCACGGCCGCGCGAATCTGGGTGACTCGTTTGACAAGATACCCAAAGCCCAGCTTGCCTTGAACTTTGGCGAGAAGGTTTTGACACATGCCAAAAAGCAACTCCGCGCTCTGAGGAGAAATGGTCGCAGGTGTGGCTGCGGATAGCTGCTCCAAAATCCAGATGGATTCAGTCAAAAACAGCGTCCTGTCGAAGGGCCATATCTCCAGAGACCTCACAAATGATTGAGGATAGGAGAGGCGCATCCGAACTTGCCAGTCCACGTCAGATTGTTTCAACCCTGAGCAATATTAAAACAAGTTGGACCATCGAACTTGTAAATGAACAATGCAATATGCGAACAACAATCACGACATACCAGTTCCTTCAAGGATCTCGCGCAAAGAAGGAATACGCATTGCTAGGGCAGCTGAAGACTGTCTCTGCTCTATTGACCTCCTGTCAGCTGCGAGCTCTAACTCCTCATAGTTGGTAGGAAGAGTATAGGCTGCACCGGGTGCGATTGCAGCCCCGACCTGCGAACTCCAAAAGTTCCACGCAGGAAGAGTTACTGCAGGCTCAGTCATCGCCGGAGGCATGGCAGCAGTAGAAGTTGCAGCCTGATCATGGATGCCTTCAGGTGCGATAGCATCAGCAGCATTTGCTTCTGTTTCCCCATCGGCTGCATGGGCATCTTCCTCCATCAACACGGTGTCAGCTTCGGCATCATCAGAAACTTCAATGATGTCCTCGAAGGGCTCTCCCGCATACTCAGCAGCTGCGACATGCTTCTCGGTGTGAGAACTTGGCACCGGGACATAGGATGTAGAAGGTTGACTCCTTTGTTCCAACCAGGCTTCATTAGCATTGCCTGCAATATGAGATACGACAATGTAAGGTAACTTGTGTTGCATAAAATTTTATTATCTTTGGTAAGCTAAGAGCGAGCACCTCCACGCGAGGGTGGGATTGCAGTATCTTCGTCATATGCTAAGGACGCGGAACCTTGCCCTATTAATGTATCTTCATTAAGCATATCCTTAAGATGAGCGTGACCTGGGGCGCGAAGAAACCAGTCATGATTATGTTTGGGTTACTAAGCCTAGTTCACACATGTTCAAATGATTACCTGAAGGCTCACCGCACTTGCTTACTAGCCAGCGGCGAATGTCAGCTTTCGACAAGCCGTGCTTTAACGCACCAACAATCACATCTCGGTAAGTTACCGCAAGATTAAAAATCTCGCCTTCATTACCGCCTGCGATCTCTTCGAAGTCTGCTTGGACTTGCTCCAGAGCAGCCGCATCCTCCTCTTGAGCCGCTTTATCCTCGTCAACTTGAGGAGCCACGTCTTCTGGAAGCACATCTTCCTCATCAGTTGGACGCACTAAGTCGTCGACGTGGTGTTCTTCTAGGCTCCTTTGCTTTACGCGTTCGAGCTCCTCTTCTTCTCGCTTTCTTCTTCTTTTAGCAGCCTCCGCAGATGTTCTCCTGGACTCGGCAAGAATTTCCTCGCTTATGGTTTCGTTGGAAACACCAGAATGAGAACCCCTCTTCTGCCTCTTTGCCAAAAGGCCACTGATGGTCTCATCATCATCTGCAAAGAAACAATTCGTTCAAACAAGATTGTGAAGAGTTAAGATAATGAGAAGAGAAGTACGATTGAGATACCTCCTGACTCTTCCTATTGTATCTCATCTCTCTCTCTGTCTCTGACGTCTTCAATTCTTTCCTCTTCTTCATCTCCTTCTCTTGTCTCCCTTCTCTCCTCCTCTTCCTCCTGGCCAAACGGAACAAAGGTCTTCACCGCGAGCTCCTTCCGCGCTTTACTGGGCATGCGACCTTTACCTTAATCCCTGGCAGTAAGGGATCTTACATGAGGGGAAGTTGGAGCGCTCCTAGGGGAAGAGATTGTGATTCCTCTTTGTCTAGGCCTCTTTGCTCTTGGGACAGCAGTTGCTGGAGGAGACGGATCGTTCCTGGGTGGAGACAAGGTTGGAGTGTTGTCTATCAGCAAATCAGCAAAAGCGTCCATGATCTCGCGAATTTTGGTCTCAACTGCGGGATCCATTTTCGATGCTAGCCGAACTGGTTGTCCATGTCTTCTCGCAGTAACAATGGTGGTGACCAGTGATTTGCAGCGCTCACCAGATGCAAACCTCCTCACATAGCACTGTGGCAGAAGATGAAGCATGAAGTTTTCAACATATTGGAATACGGAAACTTCGCACATACAAGAGAAATTGTTTACCTTGGCGAAAGTTTCGCTGTATCTGATGACATGCGAATCACCTCTCCTAACCGCGGCTATCTTTTCGTCGAGAATGGTGGAGGGACACAGGTGATTCTCGCGATCCAGCAACAATAGCAGCCATATTCAGACTCGTCCAGGCTACAGTTGGGACGAAAAGGGAAAGAATTCCTTTTGATCACAGGAGCTCTGCTTGGCCGAGGGGCCGAATGCGTCTCAAACCTTGTCTGCTGGGTATTCCAATAAGCGACCCAGTTTCTGGAGTAGCCACCTTCGCGGTTACCTGGGGGTTGCTCGAAGGGAAGATTGCTCCTCAAGATTGTTTTACACTCCCCAGACAGTAACCGCTTGTAGCAGCCTCTTATGATAGACTGCGGCCAGATTGATGGTGCCACTGCATCAAAGCCGAACTGGGGAGAAACGCGAGTAGGTTTAACGTCCAAGGTGATTCTCTCGTACCTAGGTGCGAGCTCACGAACGTACTCCGCAAGAGCAGGAAGAGAACCTCTCAGACACCAGCAGAAGAATTCGCGATAGCGCTCGTGGAAATGCTTCCCGTCCTCGAAAAGAAGCTCTTCAGAGAAAGCAACAGCCTTAGAGGGATACAGTTTTGGGAACCATCGCACATTCTCAACGCGCGTGGCATAAGGCCTAGCTATAAACTCTTCCCGATTGTCGCACACTAGGCTCCAAACGCACTTGGGAAAGTTAGTTCCAAACCACCTCGCAGCCCTGCCGCTATTACGCTCCTCCTCCGCACCTGGGGGACACCATTTGCTGGGCCTAGAAGGAATTGGGGCATAGGAGGGCCATCGCTCAAAGACCCACATAGTCAAGAAAGCAATGTTGATGTAGGTCAGCACGTCGAGGCGACCACGCGATTCCTTGATTGCTACGACCAGTTGATCTAACCTGTGGTACAGCGTGCCCAAAACTAAGGGCCCAAGTGCGACTTTCTGACCAAGGGCCAGTTTCACAGCAAGAGGAAGAACATGATAGAAGACCCCATCATGCAGATGCCCATCGATCAGATACCTCGACAACCAGGCGCAGAGGAAAGTGCATAGGGTCAAGTGATAACCCTTGCCATTCACATAGTTTTTAGCCTTTGGGTTTTGACTCAAAAGCTTCTTGGTGATACTGTTGTTCGCATAATCACAAAATAAGTATTGCACCCACTTGCTCCAAGTGTTCTTCGCAGATGTGTCAACCAACTGCCAGTCGGGAAGAAGTTCTGCGGGAGTCCACCGGGTGGAAATTTTCTTCACCTCTGATAAGCACTCCTCCATCTGCTTGTACAAAGCAATCTCTGCATCAGTTCTCAAGGGACTCAAAGGTTCCACCTCACCCACGGGAGACAGATCATACAGCATGTGCACATCTTCAAGCGTGGGAGCAGCCTCGAACTCAGCAAAATGGAATGTGTGAGTCACAGGCGAGTAACGAGAAAGAAGGTTTAGAAGCATGGACTGGTCCAGCTTCACGGCAGCAACCTTCATAGCACGAACTGCGAAATATACGCCAGCATCGTTTAAAGTAATGGCATGATTGGTCAGTACATGGTCAATCCACTCATCCATGAAGTCCAATTTCTGAACAAACGCTTGAGTGGAAATCGCAGTGTACGGGAAATACCCATTTTCGACTCCCAATCGAACCACGTACTAGGAATCGATTAATTCGAGCAGGGTTGAGTTAACTGGAGGGGTCAACGTTTGCAATTCTTTAGAAGGGACAGGGATTGGCAGGTTCTTCACCTTAACCCTAGCATGGTAAAAGTCTTTGCCACCCAGATAGGGGGCTTTTCGCCATAAGGCCTGGGGAAGATCAGGTATTTCTTCGACCTCCTTAATAGGTTTGGTTCCTTTTGTCTTTGCCATTCCTGCGGAAAAGCAAGAAAAAGGGGGGAGAAATACACATACTTTAGTTTGAATTTCAAGATTCAGTTCAAAGCATACGAGGATTTATTGGAAGAAAGATGAACAGTCCAGTGGCAATCTTCAAGATTAGAGATTGGAATCGTTTGCATTATCAGGGATTTCAGAAACCCTACATTCAAAATTATCATCTCGGGATTAAATCAAAGTTGGATTCAAAGAGCAAGATCTTCTTCATAGTTTTCAGTGGATAATATGTTTCAGGAAGTTATGGGTTTGCAGATCCAACGCAGTTCAAAGCATATATCAGTATATTAAAACAAAATTGAGCAAGGCCAACCTTGTTTTGGTAAAGCTTGCTTGGATGCGCACAATTGAAGAAGACGATTGACAAGAGAGAACTGGTGATTGATTATCTGAATCTGCTATTGAAGGCTTCCGGGTATCATTCACTTTAAGAGAAATAAGTAATGCTTTACAACAATGGAGAGCACAGAGCATTTATCCAAAAACAATGAAGGGTTGCGTCCTTTCAGTAGTCGAATCGCAACCGTCACCGTCGAATCGCGCAATCACAGGACAAGCTGACGTCACGCCTAAAACCCTAAAAGACCAGACGGCACGACTTTAGGGGTTTAGGTCATAATGGCACGCACGGGGGCTGAATCTGCACATATTTGAATTGGTGCGTGGCGGCGACGCGTACGTTGGTTCCTGCGCATGGAAGCCTATCCGGCTATGAGTCTTCACGCGCAGAAAGGGGGCTAATGTAGATAGTGCTTTCCGAGCAGACAGATCTTGGCCAAGTGGCAATCATCTAGCACACCATATTGTGCTCCACACACATTGGATCACCAGCCGCACTGATCCACGTGGAGGTTGCGAGACAGGGCCCTCACATACCACTGCACGGGACTTGTAGGGACTTAGTGGTCTGGAGGCTAGAGTAAGTCCTGTCGCGTGTGATCCAAGCCCGCGGGCGACCCTTAGTAACTGCTTTTGAGAGATTTATGGCACGAGCTCCATAAACCCGGTCAATCCGGTCAAACCCGGTCAACCCCGTAACGGTTCCGGTATACGCGGATAACGTGCTGTAACGGTCCCTATATACGCGGACGAACGTGCCGTTGTGGTTAAGCTAATTAAGCCACCATTGATGGGCGCATTAACCACACTACAACGGTCACATTCTACGATATATATAGGATCGTTAACCCTTCCATACAAGGGAGAACACACCAGATATACGCGGAAGCTCTGCCAAACCCCTGTCTCTCTCTCATACAGTGCTACTGCCTTAATCTCTCCCTACACACAACCCAACATCTCTTGTGCCATTTTCTATTATCTTCCTTTGGTGTACACAGAGTCCTTTCTGCCGGATTCTCTTGTACACACCTTGCTGCAAAATTATTTGTAGATTTTCCTTCGTATCGAAAATAAGGCAGGCTGGTCCTGTGCGACTTTTCCAACTTTGCTTCGTTTTTGCGTCTTCTTTTCTCCTCTTCTTCTTGCTTCATTACAAGCATCTCCAAGCCCCACATAAGCTCCATTTCACCTTTTTTACCTGAGATATACAACACTAAACAACCCGTGTAATTATCACCGCAAATATGAGAGAATCGTGCTCAAATAAGCTAGATAAACAAGTTTTGACTCTTAGGCTTATAAGTCATTAATTTCACATATTTGTTCACCAATATCATATAATTCATGTGAAATAAGCCTAATACAAGTAATAAGACGGTATATTAATAACTCCTAAAAGAGAGTGATCAAATACCCCCATACTTACCTTTTGCTCGTCCCGAGTAAAACCACAATTTACTAGCCAACTCAAGAGGCAAATGACTCAACACGACTCATGAATATGAAACTACATGAGCTAACTAAAATTCAACTCGGTTATAGAAAATGCAAAAATTTAAACAACACACATTTTTCTTCTTTTTCCGAAATTTGGCAGCCTCTCTATCATAAACCGAAAAATCCTCACAAGCTCACTTTGAAATTTCACGACCCGTAGCAAGAAATGATATATGATGATCCTATGCGCAAACTCACTAAGGCGTCCCCAAACATCCACCAAACCAAACCAAGATACGACACGTCTTTTGACTCGGAGGGTCTAGGCATCTTAAGTCACTAAGTGGTCTTTCTTCGCCAAGTCATTTGAGGTTTTTCAGACCATCTTAGCCGTTATTGCTTTTGAAATACAAATTATCTCATTGACGGGAGACACAAATCCTGTGTAATACGGCTTGAATTTAGTTTCCCTCTTAAGCTCTACATTGGATTGAATCCAAATTTTCTGCGCAAACAGAAGCACATTAGGTTGTTTCTCCTTGAAGCACAATTTTCTTTCAAATTTTTCATTTTCTTTTCATTCCTCCTTTGTTTTTTACAACCGTGCATTAGAGCTTAAGAGTGTGGGATTTTTAGAATTTTCTCTCGGAACCACCTTAAGAGATGGTGTTGTACGCTCCCCGGCTTCGCTTAGGCCAAAGACTCGTACCACATGGAACCGACTGTACACGAAGGTCCACCCCAGATTCCAAGAGTCCACAAGTTTCCACGGGAAACGGATTATTCAACCATCTAGAGACTCAATTCTCCTAGCACACTAGAGAAGCCAAAAGTATACCCGTAATCTACTTTCAACATTCCCGAATACCCGGGACATCCTGTCGTGAGACTCACGCACAAGATAATAGAATTAAAGTATCTCTACCATGGTGCTTCCTACACTCAGGAGCTCTTTCACTGGATTCTCTTCGATTTCTAGGTCTTAAGTTGCCATTTTTCTCAATTTTTTCAATTTTTATGGTTTTTCACTTTTCATTTTTTTTTTTTTTCATTTTTCTCATATTTCCTAGACTCTACGTGCTATTGGCCAACTCGACTCACCACATAAATTGAGTAGGGTGACCCAACAATTAAAAAATGCAAACTATATGCATAACTACACAAATCTAAAACAATACGACACTATATTAAAACCTGACACTAACCACAAATACTCACATTACGACAAATACTACATGTAACAAAGCTAACTGACATGGCTAGAAAACGGCTCAAATCCAAAAACTTGACGCGATTTTTTAACGCGTAGCGCAAGTGCACGGTTAAGTAATATAGGGGTGGTATTTCAACCCAGAGTTATCGATCCCACGAGGACAAATAGTAGATTTATTGTTAATTAGAGATTAAAGTCTAAAGAGTCTAATTGAAATAACATGAGGAAAGTTGTTGATTTGAGAACTTGTCACCCCCAATCAAGTGACTGTATCAAACTAACTAAAAGACGATATTTTTGGATTTTTATAATTAAACAAGGTGTGATTAAATAAAAAGAAAGACTAGGCGATCTATGGATCACCTAGGGCACTAGACAATTCCGAATATTGCTTTAAAAAACGTCACGACGAATATGCTCTTGATCACGTTTAACTAGTAACAATCTTCTTCCGATCTCATGTAAGCATATGTTAAATTCAATAGTCATCATCTGTAGATCCATAAACTATATCACCTTTCAAGCATTAAGATTAATCCTACGTTTTGATCCAAACCCTAACATTTCTCCTTTCGGTCCATCATGATGCGGGGTTGTTAGCAATCCTACATTCACAAGCTAATTAATCTTCACCTGTCAGTCGATCGATCTTTCACCAAGTAGTTACCCTAGTTCATGACGCTAGGTTAACATAAGATTAAGAACAAGATCACTAGAAGAAGCAAACTCATTATTACTTTAAGCTATGAACGATTGAGTTATTATCATCATCTACAATGGTCATTCCTATCATCCCTAAGCGTGTCATTAGCTTCAGATCAATGATACACAATATAAGAACAAAGATAATCAACATTAACCAATCCAAATGCATGAATCAATAAGCAACAATTCAGAAAAGTTTTCTAAAAAAACCCTAAGCTCTCCATAGAGCCTAGCAAAGTAAACTACTCAAATATACTGAAAATAAAAGCTAACGAGTTCACAGTATTGAGAAAGGATAGAAAAGATCGGAGGGATAGTCAAACTCGTGACGAAATTCGCGTTCGGGCGACTCTGGCGTCGTTCTCCATGTCCCTCACGTATCCTAGCCTTCCTCGATCGTTCCCCAGAAGTTTCTTCTCCTATTTTAGTTCTACGAATCATCCTTTTCTTCCTGGGCACGCTTTTTAATGAAATTTGGCAAAAATTGCACTTCAGCCCCTCCAATTTTGTAATTCTCGGACAGAATTGTAAGCTGATCTTTCGCAGGCCATTACTCTCTCATCCGGACTCGTATTTGGGCCTACCATATATTGTTCGAAAATCCCTGAATGTCTACTTTATAATGGCTCAGGCCTTGCTGCAAAATTATTTGTAGATTTTCCTGCGTATCGAAAATAGGGCAGGCTGGTCCTGTGCAACTTTTCCAATTTTGCTTCGTTTTTGCGTCTTCTTTTCTCCTCCTCTTCTAGCTTCATTACAAGCATCTACAAGCCCCTCATAAGCTCCATTTCACCTATTTTACCTGAGATATACAACACTAAACAACCCGTACAATTATCACCGCAAATATGAGAGAATCGTGCTCAAATAAGCTAGATACACAAGTTTTAACTCTTAGGCTTATAAGTCATTAATTTCACATATTTATGCACCAATATCATATAAATCATGTGAAATAAGCCTAATACAAGTAATAAGAAGGTATATTAATAAATCCTAAAAGAGAGTGATCAAATACCCCCACACTTACCTTTTGCTCGTCCCGAGTAAAACCACTATTTACTAGCAACCTCAAGACGCAAACGACTCAACACAACTCATGAATATGCAACTACATGAGCTAAATACAATGCAACTCGATTATAGAAAATGCAAAAATTTAAACAACACACATTTTTCGTCTTTTCCGACATTGGGCAACCTCTCTATCATAAACCAAAAAATCCTCACAAGCTCACTTTGATATTTCACGACCCGTAGCAAGAAATGATATATGATTATCCTATGCGCAAACTCACTAAGGCGTCCCAAAACATCCATCAAACCAAACCAAGATACGGCACGTCTTTTGACTCTGTGGGTCTAGGCATCTTAAGTCACTATGTGGTCTTTCTTCGCCAAGTCATTTGAGGTTTTCAAACCCTCTTAGCCGTTACTGCTTTTGAAATACAAATTATCCCATTGACGGGAGACACAACTCCTGTGTGATATGGCATGACTTTTCCTCTTAAGCTCTACATTGGATTGAATCCAAATTTTCCCCGCAAACGGAAGCACATTAGGTTGTTTCTCCTTGAAGCACAATTTTCTTTCAGATTTTTTATTTTATTTTCATTCCTCATAGGTTTTTACAACCGTGCATCAGAGCTTAAGAGTGTGGGTTTTTTTAGGATTTTCACTCGGAACCACCTTAAGGGATGGTGGTGTACTCTCTCCGGCTTCGCTTAGGCCGAAGACTCGTACCGCATGGAACCGACTCTACTCGAAGGTCCACCCCAGATTCCAAGAGTCCAAAAGTTTCCACGGGAAACAGATTATTCAACCACCTAGATACTCAATCCTCCTAGCACACTAGAGAAGCCAAAATTATACCCGTAATCTACTTTCAACATTCCCGAATACCTGGGACATCCTGTCGTGAGACTCGCGCACAAGATACTAGAATTGAAGTATCTATACTTCGGTGCTTCCTACTCTCAGGAGCTCTTTCACTGGATTCTCTTCGGTTTCTAGGTCTTAAGTTGTCCTTTTTCTCATTATTTCCAATTTTTATGGTATTTCACTTTTTCAAATTTTTTTTCTCATTTTTCTCATATTTCCTAGACTCTACATGCTTTTGGCCAACTCAACTAACCACAGAAATTGGGTAGGCTGACTCAACAATTTAAAATTGAAAATATATGCATAACTACACAAATCTAACACAAGACGACACTATATTAAAACACGACACTAACCACAAATACTCATGTTACGACAAATACTACATGTAACAAGTTTATGCAAGACTGACATGGCTAGAAAACGGCTCAAATCCCCCCGCACTTAAGCGCTTCGTTGTCCTCAACGAATTTAGAGATGAAACAGAGGACTTGGCATTCAAATGCGAGTGGTGATTCTACTCGGAGTCAAAGTCACTACACAAGAAGGTAGTTCAACAAACTTAGAGCTAAAACGAACTATGTGCACGTGACAAGTTGTGTGTACTGAATTAAGCAAGTACTCAAGTAGTCCCTAGGATTCTAACAGCTAATCCCAACGGCGACTATGCACCGTGACCAAGTTGTCAAAAAATAATCCTAGAGCAAGTACGATGTGCCTAAGCAGTAAGTAAAGAGAGAGAAAAGGGTGGACCTGAGATAGAAAGAAAAATCCCCAAGAAAACATTGTGCGCAACAATGCTAACTCCCATGATGGTCGAAAGTGATACACCTGGGTCGATTGATCTATTATTGCTGACGAAGGAAGGGATGAACAATCCCCGAACTCACGTTGCGTACGCCAATGCGAGCTCCCATGATGGTCGGGTGTGTGGAACACACTAGGGTCGATTAATTCATTTGATTTCTCCTTAGTTTGGTTATCCTCCATTCCTGAACAACGAACATGCCATGATGCCTCTCAATTTTTTCACTGTGTCATCGTGTCGTTGCACTCAAACTTGAGACAAATGATTTTTCACAGGAAAACAAAAACTGCAATTACGTCGGCTACACCAAGAAATCTTGCCTTTCTAGCCTCAAACATCCACCTCCAATTGAGCAATTCATCCCCCTGCCAAACTGGAAACTCATGTCGGTGAAACCCTTATTATATTTTTCCAATGTGGTAGACTTAGAATCTGCATGTTCTTGTTCAGTACAAACTTCGCTTCAGCAGAGCTGTCAGCACGACCCAATAGATAACTTTCTTGTCCTGTGAATTTAGCACTTCAAAAATATGTTTCCCCATAGAGGTTAAAGCAAATTGTGCGAATTCTGATTTGACTGAAATCCACTAGTAATTGCTGGAAAATTGACACACAGCAACACCTGATTTCTGTAGCGGTTGGTCCAGGGTTTAGCTTGGTGGCCAGGTGGTTGTTGGTCAAAGGACCTACATCGAACATGGCAATCGAAGAAGACAATTTCTAGATTGGGTTGGCTCGCTGATCGAAAAAGGAGAGAAAATTGTCATTGATGGCAGACGTGGTTGTTACCAACACAGGGACTTCGGTGATTTCTGGTTCGGTTGGGTTTGACTCGACGGAGAGTGTCACATCCCCCTCCCGCCGACCCCGATTAGAAATTAATAAAACTTTGCGTTAACGGTAGGAGGGCGCAACATACCCGTGAGGCCTTGACTTGTCGAGCGGCTAAATAAGTTAATTTATAAAAAGTCGTGATCAAAAGATTGTATTTGAAAAAGTTTGCGGAAGCGTATATAACAATTTACTTGGGGTCACCTCGATAAACAATTTGAATTGTAAAATTTGCTCAAAAAAAATAAAGTTTGAACTTGGAAGTACTAAAATCAATATCATTTAGCCCTCTCGACTCATAACGTATACAGAGCATAACTCGGGAATATTTCTAGGTATCATACAATGGCTCATACAAAGTCTTATATATACATAAATACAACTCTTACATGCTTGAACAATTTACAAACATGTATTCTAGAATAGCTCAAGCGTCTAGCATATACTCGACATCTAAGCACAAAGCATCATCAAACACGTTGTCACATATCAACTTAACCCATGCTACTTCTTGCTTCTTACGTGTTCTTAAAACCTGAAAAGAAAGCTAATTTAAAAGGGTGAGCTCAACTGGCTCAGTGAGTTACATCTACGCCCCTCCGTAGGTTTGAAAAACTAAAAGGGGCTAACTTTCCCATGGAGGGACATGAACATAAGGCATAGTCATACATACATATACTTGTGAAACTTGAAAGATCATGACATTCATAAAGCGTAACATGAATCATATAGAAAGCATAACGTAAAGCATAACTTGAGGCTTGTGAAATCGTAATGTTCCAAGTAGGAACCTTTCTTTGTCACACGTGGAGACCATAACGTACTTGAACATGTTAGCTTAGTTTCTTATCTTATGGCCCGTGATAACCTTCGTGACTTAACATAACGTAGGGACATGTCCATCGCGACGGCTCGTGAGGCGACGCGTTGCCTGCTTATATTGCCCCGGCAAAAGGGCCGTAGCCTGCCTATACCCGACAGGGGGTTTCACTCCGGTAACCGTGGCCTTTCTCAAAGCGTGTTTTATCTTATGAAACGTTTATTTTTCTTTGTTAGCATCCATGGGGCATAAAAAATTTACTTGAGTAAAGAAAGCATACATACATAATATAGGGACGGCATGAACATACATAAGCTTGTAAGAAACTTGAGGTTCGGTACAAACTTCAGGAGGTAGGATAACTCACCTTGCGAGCTTAATCCATTTACTTAATATTCCTTACTCCAAATTCAATCATCTACAATCGTACGAGCATCAACTCCACGTCACGTAAATAGCACAGAAGGCTACAAATAATACATATAAGCACTTAGCACGAACTCATTTCAAACATAGCATATAATCACTTGGCACGAAATCATTCCAAACATAGCACATGCTTAAATCACTTAGCTAAACGACACTAGTCTTATCAATGCAAGATGAACTAACTTTTCACATATTCATATCTAGAACCTTATACTTATTATTAGATGCATATGACATGTCTAACGCAACACATGAATTCCATATGACATATTATGAACTAAAAAGGAACTTACATAAACTAGCTTTAATAAACTTGATAAACTTCTAGATTATGCTAATAAACTAAACGTGACTACCATTAGTTCAAAAATTCATAAGTATATCAAAATAATTATTCAATACCAAACACTTTGACATAACATAGATAAAGGGTTTACTGATAACATATAAAAATATAAAAAAATATGAAAAATTTTAAGTATTTTTAAACATTAACTTTCAGAGCTATTTATGTGTAAAACAGAGGCTAAAAAGCGGTAATGAGATTAAATTCATAAAATATTCATATTAACTCCAAATATTATGAAATTTTAACTGGAAGTAAATAACACCACTGGGAACAACATATCCAAAATTGGTAACGTTTGAGTAGAATAAGTTTATGATATCGATGAAAACTTCTCTGGTCTGGGGTTGGACAGATTCGTAAAACAGCCCATTTTTGGGCCAATTAAAAATTAAATATAATTCTAATGACTCTGGAATTTTTATTGTAGAAATAAAATGTGAATATACAAAAACCATGAAATTTTCATAATTTTCTGAATTGTTTAACTATTTTTCTCAATTTCTTGAAAATATGCTCAAAACATCAACTTTATGGATTTCTATACTTGAAAAAGTAGTTGCATGCAAGAATCATACCACAAAAATCTGAAATCAAACTAACACGAGGTCTAAATCATGTAAATATCACTAATCACCATATTTTCTTACATGATTCTAGCAACATACTTAATTTTTAATGACATGCATGTATGTTCTAATGTGGGTTTTATGAATATGTCACATTCAAGTACCAATAGTAAGATCTATCCATGGAGATGAAGAAGATCAAGTTTAAAAGTTACAAATCAAAGATCAAACAACACATGCAACTCAAGATCAAGCAATTTCATGCCATGATCATGAATTATCTACAAATTGAACACTTAAAGAAGAGAAGAGTGCTTACTTATATGTCTTGAGAGAAATTTGAGATTAATCTTGAGTTCATGGAGGTTGGATGAGCTTGGATTCTTGAGGAAGATGAAGGAAAAGACACCCCCAATGCATAGTATAACATTGGGCTTGAGTTTTTCATGAATTGAGAGCTAGAAAATAGTGTTTTGGGGGTGTTTTGTGAGGGTCAACACCAATAACCGGGAATGGTGTTCTTGAAGATGAGTTTTGAGTGTGGAAGAGAATGAGAGAGACTATGAGAGACACGAGAGAGTGACTCGATGGAACACATAAAGAGCCATACATGAAATGAGAGAACAATATCATATTATATATAAGTAATTGAGTGGAAGAATGATTGAGATGTAAATATCATTTGGAAGACATGCTAGTTTGGGATAAATAATGTAAAAACCAATAATAGATAGGTTAATACATAAATACTTCAAGTTTGGAAACATTAAAAATTTACATAAAGTTTTGGGGCGACTATGCATTTAACACTAACTAACAAGTTGGCACAAACAAAACATTCATGAAAATATTTTCTTTAAAGTCTAGCATACTTAATAAAATATTAACATTAACAAACATTTTTAGAAGATAATAATATTGCTTAAAACAAAAATGTGCAACAAAAATATGCGGGTTACTACATTCTACCCACCTTATGAAGAGTTCGTCCTCGAACTCGCTTAACGCATTTATAACATGAATGTAATCACATAAGTTTCTAACTAACATGAAATCACTGCACAACTTAGCCTTATAGGTCATCTTACCCTTTGCCTCGAGATAGCAAATGGATCAAGCCTGTCACGCTTACGAGAGGGAACAATACGCAGTGTTGTCACAGCTTGTACCGCTCCAACAAGCTCGTAATTGTTTCAGAGGTCCTATCTTTCACACTTACGAGAGGGAACCAATACATCGTGTCGTCACACTTTGTACCGCTCCAGCAAGCTCGTAATTGTGTTAGAAGTCCCCGTTGGACCGTAGAACATAGTGGGAACAACTTATAGCATGGTAATGATGATATAGCTGCTCGTCCAACTTGCACATTAACGGCCCAAACACTTGACATTCGCACATCGGTTGATCTTTCGACATGATCATAATACAATTAATTCACTTACTAACATGCATATCACATGGAAATCACTTATTGGACATAAAACATACATGACATGCATAACTTATACATAATACATCACATAATTTATATGCTCAATTGTTAAAAATAAAAACATACTTCAAGCACATAACATGGACTTAACATAATGTTTCATGACATAACTAAACAAACGTACTTCTCACAACTTTAATTTGGACATGAAAATTTCACTCGTCGCATATAAACACTCAAATTAGAACAACCAGTGACATAGTTCAAGTCATGTTATATATTTCTATTTTTTTTAATAAAGATCATGGATAATCTAGAAACATATCAAACTTAGTGTTCATGATTCTCACATAACATGTACATGCATTTACACATATATCACCTTGTATACATGAAAGACATGTCGTGAAAGTATACATATCACATAAACATGCTTATCATATCAACACATAAAGGCAAATCACATACTTATTATCATCATTTTGTCATGGAAATTTTATAAAGTTTAATTCTAGTATCACCCTTGGTTTGTGACCACATAACATGAATATGCTTATTCACTTTCCATATCTTACATGTCATAACTCTCACACCATATATCACAAAGTTTACAAGGCATGTATTATTCACATAATATGCTTAAACAAACACATAACAAATCAAAAGCATGATACTGTACTTGATTTATGAGCTCTTATCATAGACTCAGTTCTATCTTATTCCTATGGGGCATACTTCGAGCTTAGTCATGGTATCGTAAGTCGACGTTTCATTTTCCTTATCTCATGCATGACTAATGAAAGCTAGAAATGTGACTTTAAATCACCGACACATAATTCATACTCATATACCATAAAGAATCATTTTAAATTCAAACATGATCGAGCACAAAAATTTACAAATAATTCACTTAAGAATTTAAGGAAGCTCTTAGGCACGTAAGTCACATAAAAGTCCATATTTTCATGGGATCTAACTTACTATCTTAAGCCTTATAAATATTAGTGTCATACGAACATCGCATATGATTATACACATAACATACGGACACATAAACTTTCACATAAGTAAGCACATAATGGGTCTCTAAGGTTCACTAATCTTAGGTATCTACAACCTAATGCTCTGATACCACAAATTTCACATCCCCTTCCCGCCGACCCCGATTAGCAATTAATAAAACTTTGCGTTAACGGTAGGAGGGCGCGACATGCCCGTGCGGCCTTGACTTGTCGAGAGGCTCAATAAGTTAATTTATAAAAAGTCGTGATCAAAAGATTGTATTTGAAAAACTTTGTGGAAGCGCAAAAACAATTTACTTGGGGGTCACCTTGATAAACAATTTGAATTGTAAAATTTGCTCAAAACAAATAAAGTTTGAACTTGGAAGTACTGAAACCAATATCGTTTAGCCCTCTCGACTCATAACATATACAGAGCATAACTCGGGAATGGTTCTAGGTACCATACAATGGCTCATACAAAGTCTTATATATACATAAATACAACTCTTATATGCTTAAACAATTTACAAACATGTATTCTAGAATAGCTCAAGCGTCTAGCATATACTCGACATCTAAGCACAAAGCATCATCAAGCACGTTGTCACATATCAACTTAACCCATGCTACTTCTTCCTTCTTACGTGTTCTTAAAACCTGAAAAGAAAGCTAATTTAAAAGGGTGAGCTCAACTAGCTCAGTGAGTTACATCTACGCCCCTCCGTAGGTTTGAAAAATTAAAAGGGGCTAACTTCCCCATGGAGCGACATGAACATAAGGCATAGTCATATATACATATACTTGTGAAACTTGAAAGATCATGACATTCATAAAGCGTAACATGAATCATATAGAAAGCATAAAGTAAAGCATAACTTGAGGCTTGTGAAATAGTATTGTTCCAAGTAGGAACCTTTCTTTGTCTTACGTGGAGACCATAACGTACTTGAACATGTTAGCTTAGTTTCTTATCTTATGGCCCGTGATAACCTTCGTGACTTAACATAACGTAGGGACATGTCCATCGCGACGGCTCGTGAGGCGACGTGTTGCCTGCTTATATTGCCCCGGCAAAAGGGTCGTAGCCTGCCTATACCCGACAGGGGGTTTCACTCCGATGACCGTGGCCTTTCTCAAAGCGTGTTTTATCTTATGAAACATTTATTTTTCTTTGTTAGAATCCATGGGGCATAAACATTTTACTTGAGTAAAGAAAGCATACATACATAATATAGGGACGGCATGAACATACATAAGCTTGTAAGAAACTTGAGGTTCGGTACAAACTTCGGGAGGTAGGGTAACTCACCTTGCGAGCTTAATCCATTTACTTAATATTCCTTAGTCCAAATTCAATCATCTACAATCGAACGAGCATCAACTCCACGTCACGTAAATAGCACAGAAGGCTACAAATCATACATATAAGCACTTAGCACGAACTCATTTCAAACATAGCATATAATCACTTGGCACGAAATCATTCCAAACATAGCACATGCTTAAATCACTTAGCTAAACGACACTAGTCTTATCAATGCAAGATGAACTAACTTCTCACATATTCATATCTAGAACCTTATACTTATTATTAGATGCATATGACATGTCTAATGCAACACATGAATTCCATATGAAATATTATGAACTAAAAAGGAACTTACATAAACTAGCTTTAACAAACTTGACAAACTTCTAGATTATGCTCATAAACTAAACATGACTACCATTAGCTCAAAAATTCATAAGTATATCAAAATAATTATTCAATACCAAACATTTTGACATAACATAGATAAAGGGTTTATTGATAACATATAAAAATATAAAAAAAATATGAAAACTTTTAAGTATTTTTAAACATTAACTTTCAGAGCTATTTAGGTGTAAAACAGAGGCTAAAAAGCGGTCATGGGATTAAATTCATAGAATATTCATATCAACTCCAAATATTATGAAATTTTAACGGCAAGTAAATAACACCACTGGAAACAACATACCCAAAATTTGTAACCATTGGTGTAGAATAAGTACATGATATTCTCTAGTCTGGGGTTAGACAGATTCGTAAAACAGCCCCATTTTTTGGCCAATTAAAAATTAAATATAATTCTAATGACTCTGAAATTTTTACTGTAGAAATAAAATATTAATATACACAAACCATGAAATTTTCATAATTTTATGAAATTCTTAACTATTTTTATCAATTTCTTGAAAATATACTCAAAACATCAACTTTATGGATTTCTATACTTAAAAAAGTAGTTGCATGCAAGAATCATTCCACAAAAATCTGAAACCAAACTAACACGAGGTCTAAATCAAGTAAATATCACTAATCACCATATTTTCTTACATGATTCTAGCAACAAATTTAATTTTTAATGACATGCATGTATGTTCTAATGTGGGTTTTATGAATATGTCACATTCAAGTACCAATAGTAAGATCTATCAATGGAGATGAAGAAGATCAAGTTTAAAAGTTACAAATCAAAGATCAAACAACACATGCAACTCAAGATCAAGCAATTGCATGCCATGAACATGAATTATCTACAAATTGAACACTTAAAGAAAAGAAGAGTGCTTACTTATATGTCTTGAGAGAAATTTGAGATTAATCTTGAGTTCTTGGGGTTTGGATGAGCTTGGATTCTTGAGGAAGATGAAGGAAAAGACACCCCCAATGCATAATATAACATTGGGCTTGAGTATTTCATGAATTGAGAGCTAGAAAATAGTGTTTTGCGGGTGTTTTGTGAGGGTCAACACCACAAACCGGGAATGGTGTTCTTGAAGATGAGTTTTGTGTGTGGAAGAGAATGAGAGAGAGACTATGAGAGACATGAGAGAGTGACTTGATGGAACACATAAAGAGCCATACTTGAAATTAGAGAACAATATCATATTATATATAAGTAGTTGAGTGGAAGAATGATTGAGATGTAAATATCATTTGGAAGACATGCTAGTTTGGGATAAATAATGTAAAAACCAATATTAGATAGGTTAATACATAAATACTTCAAGTTTGGAAACATTTTAAATTTACATAAAGTTTTGGGGCAACTATGCATTTCATACTAACTAACAAGTTGGCACAAACAAAACATTCTTGAAAATATTTTCTTTAAAGTCTAGCATACTTAATAAAATATTAACATTAACAAACATATTTAGAAGATAATAATATTGCTTAAAACAAAAACGTACAACAAAAATATGCGGGTTACTGCAGAGAGAGATCAAAACGTGGCCGTGGTGGTTTAGTTCGGTGAATTCAGAGCATCTCGATTCATCGTGGTTGAGAAAGAAGCAAGCCGCCGGCTTTAATGGCTGTCGGCGGCTGGGTTGATTGGGACGGTTCACACGTGGTTCGTTCAATCGGGTTGAAGTCCGAGGGGTTTTTTTCTGAGCTCTCGAAGACGGTGATGGAGATGGTCGTTTAGGATTCGGCACTGGCCGTGGTGAAGGACAGAGGGTTGCGGCGACGACGGTAGTCGGAGAAGACGAGTTTCAATTGCGTGACTGTCAGAAGTTTTTCAGTTCACAGGGAAGCTGCAAGGGGGTTCTCGCTGACGTTGCAACAAAGGGAGGGGTGCGAAGTGACTTTTACAAAACTTCAACTTCACCAGTACATCCCCTGATGCTGTTAAACAGTAAAACAGGAGCAATTCTAAAACTTCACAAAGCCTCCCCACTGTATGAAAGTAAAGTTTTTCTCGCAATTTTTTCTTCTTCCACCATCTCTTCTCGATCTTCTCTTCTCAAGTAAACAAGAACAAATTCTCACAAGAAGCGCAAATCTCAATATCGATGAACTCGGGTTGCAAAAGTGAAATCTCTCCGTAACCTTTTTCTTCTTCTTCCAATTCATGAGTATCGACATCATAACGTTTTCACCAAAAATTTCAAGTCTCCCATGTTGTGAGAAGAGATGGATATCCCCTTTGTCCGTCTTCTCGATTTGCGGTATCTATGTTGACGTTTCAAGTGACAACTCGTAGTATGAATGACTGAATTTCGTCGCCTCCTTCGCATAAGGCAACCGAATCATCTACAAATTCAATATCGGCGTCTTGTTCATCTTCATCAAGTTCACATACGATATGATCCATTAAATTCACAATTGGAGAGTCAAGCTCATCAATATTAATTTCATGAAGAAGACTTTCAATCTCACCGAAAACCGCATCATGCTTCTCCCTCATACTTGACTCAAGCAATGAATCGACATTTGGACATGTTGGGATACACAATGGCTCATCATCATCTTTTTTTATCATTGGGAATTCCGGAGCACATTCTTCATTATAATGGAGATTGACACTCGTATAGAATTCTTCAAGTCTTGCTTCAAATTCTATCGCGTCCAACCCCATTCTCGTTGCCCTCAGTTTCAATTCTTTGATTCCCTTATGCAGTGCTCCAAAAAAAATCCCAAGAAAATATTGGCGTCTATACATCATGCCTTTATTTGCATAATATTCCGCAATATCTCCTTCAGGGTAGAATCCATCCTTACGATAATCAACTCCGCTAAACAAACAAAACGTCCTTCGTTATTATCCCCCATGCTTATCAAAGTTCCTGCACACCAAAGATCTCAAAAAATACTGTGAGGTAATAAGAATAGATAATAACAATAAAAAACTCTCTAAACTAATTTCTAATTAGCAAATAACTCGCTGTCCCCGGCAAGGGCGCCAAAAAACATGACGCGATTTCTTAACGCGTAGCGCAAGTGCACGGTCAAGTAATATAGGGGTGGTATTTCAACCCCGAGTTATAGATCCCACGAGGACAGATAGTAGGTTTATTGTTAATTAGATATTAAATTCTATAGAGTTTAATTGAAATAACTGGAGAAAAGTTGTTGATTTGAGAATTTTTCACCCCCAATTAAGTGACTGTATCGAACTAACTAAAAGACGATATTTTTGGATTTTTATAATTAAACAAGTTTTGATTAAATAAGGAGAAAGACTAGGGGATCTATGGATCACCTAGGGCAGTATACAATTCCGAGTATTGCTTTAAAACACATAACGACGAATATGCTCTTGATCACGTTTAACTACTCACAATCTTCTTCCGATCTCATGTAAGCCTATGTTAAATTCAATAGTCGTCATCTGTCGATCCATAAACTATATCACCTAACAAGCATTAAGATTAATCATACGTTTTGATCCAAACCCTAACATTTCACCTTTCGGTCCATCATGATACTGGGTCGCTAGCAATCCTATATTCACAAGCTAATTAATCTTCACATGTCAGTCCATCGATCTTTCACCAAGTAGTTACCCTAGTTCATGACTCTAGGTTAAAAAAAATTAAGAACAAGATCACTAGAAGTAGCAAACTCATTATTACTTTAAGCTATGAACGATTGAGTTATTATCATCATCTACAATGGTCATTCCTATGATCCCTAAGCATGTCATTTGCTTTCGATCAAGGATACACAACATACGAAGAAAGATAATCAACATTAACCAAATCAAATGCATGAATCAATAAGTAACAATCCGGAAAAGTTTTCTAACAAAACTCTAGGCTCTCCATAGAGACTAGCAAAGTAACTACCCAAATATACTGAAAATAAAAGCTAACGAGTTCATAGTATTGAGAAAAGATAGAAAATATATGAGGGATAGTCAAACTCGTGACGAAATTCGCGTTTGGGCGACTCCGGCGTCGTTCTCCATGTCCCTCACGTCCCTTATCCTTCCTCGATCGTTCCCCAGCAGCTTCTTCTCCTCTTTTATGTCTCAGAATCATCATTTTCTTCCTGAGCACGCTTTTTAATGAATATTGGCTAAAATTGCACTTCAGCCCTCCAGTTTGTAATTCTTGGACATAATTGTAAGCTGATCTTTCGAGGGCCATTACTCTCTCATCCGGACTCGTATTCGGGCCTACCATATATCGTTGGAAAGACCTCGATTTATACTTTCCAATGACTCAAGCCGTGATGCAAAATTATTTGTAGATTTCCTGAGCATCGAAAATAGGGCAGGCTAGTCCTGTGCGACTTTTCCAACTTTGCTTCATTTTTGCCTCTTCTTTTCTCCTCTTCTTCTAGCATCATTCCAAGCATCTCCAAGCCCCTCATAAGCTCCATTTCACCTATTTACCTGAGATATACAACACTAAATAACCCATGCAATTATCATCGCAAATATGAGAGAATTGTGCTCAAATAAGCTAGAAACACAACTTTTGACTCTTAGGCTTATAAGCATATTTGTGCACATATATCATATAAATCATGTGAAATAAGCCTAATACAAGTAATAAGAAAGTATTTTAATAACTCCTAAAAGTGAGTTATCAACTTCCCACAGTTAACCCTCAAAAATACCATTTCACCATTTTTGATGGAAAAACAACACTTTTGGTCTCTCACAATTTTTAACAATTTTTACATCAGATAGTTATTTCACCATTTCATCAAATTTATAGAATGGTATTTTTGTTCTCCCACAACATCATCAAATTTATTACCAAATCATGAATTCAATAACTATCAACATAAAAAAAAAATTATTATCAAAACAATGTTACCTGAAATTGCAAAATGATTGAATAAACTTCAAAAAAATTAATTTGACCAGTTCTAATCTATTTGATCATGACTATCCTGTAAGAGTGCAATAAGTTTTTTATTAATGCATTATTCTTGTGGTCATTTTTGTTTGTATTTTATTTTCTATCACTAAGATTAATTATATTAGTCTTCAAAAATAATTTTTAACACTTATCAATTCTAAAATGTGATATTATGTCTCCAATTATATAAAAGTAATGTAAAAACTTGCCCAAAACACTAGTTAAAAATTTTGTGTAGATTACACCAAATCATATTTTCACCATCAAATTTGATGGTAAAAATAGGATTTGGTGATATAGGATAGGATTTTATGGTACTTTGAGAGATGCATTTCATCATTTCACAATAGCTACACCAAATATATGATTTAGTGATTTGGTGTTTTTTTGGTCAACAACTGTGGGAGGTCTACAAATAAATTACAAATTTTTTGGTTATTTAATGATTTGGTGATTTGTTGTGGGAGACCAAAACCTAAGTCACCTAGAGCGGGAGCAGGAGCTGGAGCGGGAGCGGCAAAAGAAAAAAATTCTAAAGATGTTGTATTTGAGAGCGTCATGAGACACGTATACAAATTATATTTTTAATATAATTTCAGAAAAAAATGTATTATATTTTAAATTTATGTGTAACATGGATTTGGTGACTGTTGAGTCAAGATCCCTGAATGTGCTTTGGCTGGTAATTGTTTTTAAGTGATGAAAGACAAAAGGCTAAGACATAATCAGCAAAGCATGTCAGTTATCTAAAGGCCTTGAGATTGACTGAACTTCAAAGCCTTGAGTTATCTTATTATGCTGTGTGTTCTAACATTTCTGTGTTGCAGAATTGGATATCAGATTATGCAAATCAGTGGTTTACTGCATATACTTTTGGATTATACTATTTATATATCTAACAAAATTGCAGATGATCAGAACAGGAAGAATCAAAGTTATCTGGGTTTAACTTTGAAATTATGTGAAGCAGGTTCAGAGCTCCAAGGCCTTGAGATATGCCTTGAGCTGCTGACAGTTCTTACAGAACTTAATTGATTATTTCTTGTAGGTTATGATTCTTAGTATTGTGATTATTTACTCACTTCTAAGTGTCTTAAACTTGTTTGTCATGATTCATATATTTTAGAAGATATACAGGTTATTGTTCTAAGTTTGTTAAACAGTTTTATCACAAACTGTATAACCAAACAGTCATGGTACTGTTAGCTTTCTGGATTTTGTTGTTGCAGTGTTTCAATGCTGTTGCAGGATTGTTAAACGTGCACGAGCAATCTCAACAAACTCCAACAGACATCCACTTGAAGCTGTTTTAATTTAAATTGAAAACAGAAGGAGGATTTGTAGGAACTGAGATCCTAAAACCTCTCAATCAGTTGCAGCTGTGGATAAAAGAGACTGATTTGAATTTTGAAGCAGATAGAGGCTTGCAGAATACTCTGAGAGGTGTGACAAATTCGTGGGAGATCATCCATTCAAACACACAATCATTCAAGCTTCATTCCAGACTTCTGAAGATCAAATCAATCCAGTTTTCCAGAAGAACACTTCCAGGCTTCAACAGCTTATCTTTATACTGCGTTCTTCACTTGTACTTCTATCTGTGTATCTCTATATTATATTAAACCTCACTTAACCTAGTGGTTGGTTGTTCTAGTGAACAACAAAAGGTTCTTGTTAGCTCAACAGTTAGTAGCTGGAACTAGATAGGTTTGGAACCACAACCTGTATAGGTGTAAGGGAAACCACTTAGGCTTGAAGATCTAGGGTTGTTTCTGTGTGAGTAATAAGAAGTGTCTGGCCAATCCTGGTGGGATTATTGTTGGAATAGATGCCCTAGAGGCAATCTAGTTTAGTATGAATTATTTGTGGCTAGAAATTCATTTATTATTTATTGGATATTTAATATAATGAAGTCCTTAGATTTACAAGTGTGTTGTTTATCTTAAATATCCCTAGTCAAATATAATGATTAATGGGACAATCATCTATAGACTAGTATGGGGTTGGATTGATATGGGGATATCACGATCCAACACATAGGTGTGCATTAGGTAATGTTGCACTGGATTGACCCATCTCCGAGATAGCTACATACACGTTATGTTGAGTCACAAGCGCTTCTCGCGGTGCAATGGTATTGTCATCCTTAGACTTGAAGTCACTAGATATTCTAGTTGTGGATTATTGTGATCTTGGTAGCGTTAAACGCTACACCGTAACTGGGTAGTTATAAAGGCGTGTACTGGATACAATAAGAAGAAAGCTTAGAGATCGTAGTGGACGTAGATAGAATTTTTCCCTCCCACATAACGGGAGCAAATATCCTAGGCCACTCGAGGGATAGTGCTTATAGAATGTCTGGCCAGACTCAAATAAATCAATATGCGATATTGATGTTATTTGCACGAATAAGGCTAATCCAATGGATCGAGAAACTATGGATTGGATATACGAGTGTGACTTATATGTCTCGTGTCCAATCCAGATATAGAGACAAAGGGATGAGACAATTACTTGTACAAAGGTTGTCAAGATGACTATTCTATTAGTTGGCTAGAATGGATGTTTTGCTAGAGACCGCTCCATATTAGCAAATAGTTGCTACCATCTAGATAGAACCTATGGGGTCACACGCTAAATAGAGTTGAACTAGATTTGGGAATTAATTAGAAGGATCACTTTGCAAACCCTTGCAAACTTAGTAGGGACTAATTTGCAAGGAAGGGACTAAATTGAATTCTAGTAGGACTAGAATAAGTCCTTTAGGTAGTTAACAAGGAGTTTTTGGACTATATAAAGGACCTTCCTTCCTTCCTTCCCACATAACTTATGCTCATTAGTGAACATAACAAAGAGTGGGAGAGAACAAAAGGAGAGACAGCAAGCAACAAGGGAGCCCGACCGCCCCCTTGCCGCCGCCCGTCCCCGTCGGCCAAAGGAGGCCGAGACCCTCCTTTTGGGTCTCGTTTTGCGTGATTCTTCTTTCTCTTCCTCTTCCGGGCTAGCACCAAGGACTTGGGAGATTCTAGGATCAACTCTAGGCGTGGATCAACCATAGAGAACGTGACATAATTCGCGTTTGAAGTCATCAAGGAGAACCCTAAGGTGTGTTTATGATTTCTAACCCTTACCATCGTTATGTCTCTTGACTTGTGACCCTTGGAGGGTTTTGCATAGTTTTATGTTTGTTTATGCTTCCGTTGCGCATCCATGAATCAAAACCCTACAGTGGTATCAGAGCCACAGGTCGTAGAGCATAAACGTGGTTTATGTTTTACGTTTTAGTTGTTTTACACCTTAATTTGATTGTTTATCGCGTAAAACAAGACAAATCAAGCATGGGATGCAATTTGTCAATAATTAATCATAACAAGATCCAATTTTTGCATTGGATGCATGAATTGGTGAGTTTGAGAAATTTTAGGATCTTAGATCTAGGGTTTGGGCATCCTTGGGGAAGAAGGAGTTCTCCCAAAACAAGGAAACAACCAAACTTGGGCACCAAGCAAGGGAGTTGTTTTGGAAACAACTCCCACAAGGAGGTTCGGCCCCCCTAGGGACCGCCCCCCCTTGCTTGCCGCCCAAGCTTGGCCGCCCTAGGGGCCGGGCGACCCTAACCCGCGGGCCTAAGCTTGTGGGTTTTGGGCCGGGCTGGCCCTAGGGCCTTGTGGTTCACTTTGTTGGGCCCGGGCAATTTGATTGTTGGGCCCATGGACCGTTTTAACCTAGAAATCCTAAAATCAATTAAATTGACCAAGCGCGTTAAAATTGGATTTT
This sequence comes from Linanthus parryae, assembly GCA_023055425.1. Taxonomy (NCBI): domain Eukaryota; kingdom Viridiplantae; phylum Streptophyta; class Magnoliopsida; order Ericales; family Polemoniaceae; genus Linanthus; species Linanthus parryae. Next base: position 6,182,178 of record JALGPY010000009.1, read on the forward strand.
AACTGTTTATGTGCAAATCGCATGGTGATTGGATATGGCCTTAGGATGTGGTTTGATGTGGATGTTTAATTTTGTGGTTTGGTTTTACGGCCTGCGAGCTGATCAATTAATTGTAATAATTAATTAGGGTTTTATGGCCTGCGTGCCATTTTTTTCTCAACTTGTGAGATTTATTTTATTTAGTATAGATATTAGCTAGTGCTAGATAAAGTAGATTGTTAGCCAAGATTGGAGAAAAAGAAGTCCAAAGCCATAGAAGCCACAAAAGGAGGATCATGGAGCATGGAGCCTTTCCACATGACTATGAAGGATGGACCAAAAGATCAAGACGCATGGAGATGTGTTTGTTTAGGGTTCATAGATAATTCCATTGGCTTGGAATTATCTTAGTCTAGAAAAGGCCATATCCACATCACGTTTAATTTCTGTTTTGTGGTTGTTTATTTTATTGTCTTATTATTGTGTGGTTGGTGTATGGATGATGCATGCAATTAGGATAATAAGATAATTAGACAACCCGGATCTATTATTTGGAGTTGTGCCCAAACTCAAATAGATAGATTAGTTTGTATTGATCAACAAAATAATTAAAATTGAATTTAAAATCCCTCAAAAAAATTTAAATATTGTGTTCTTGCCTTCTCGTTATTTAAACACTCATTATCATCATTATTTACCAAGCTCGTGCGTGCCAAAGCATGGCGACTTGGTTCATCATGATGGAATGTAATGGCACGTAACAATGTGCAATTGTTTAGATAAGAGGTTGAACACAACTAGGCTATTAATTTGATTAAGAAACCTAGAGGCAATCAATTGGGATTATCCATATGGATGGATAAATAAGGATTTATTTGCCCAATTGAACCAAGAGTTGCATATGGGATGCAATTGGAATTGTTCCAACCTAAAGTAGTCAAATTATGGGTGACTTGCCAAAGCAAGCTCATAAGGAGATGAAAGATGGATCTTGGCCCAATAGAAAATATAAGGATATTTTCCGCATTAATATCTTGAGGGTTATTAATCCGTAGAAAAATAGTGGGAGCTATATTTGATAAACTAGCCATTATTGAATATATTCAAAAATTCACAAATACTAAAACTTGCGTATTTACCTTTTTGTAGAATTCCAAATGGCAAACAACTCATCGAGTTCACAACATTCTCTACGATCTGTCCTTGAGAAGGACAAGCTCTCTGGAACCAACTTTCTTGATTGGTACAGAAACTTGAGAATTGTTCTCAAGCAAGAGAAGAAATTGTACGCAATAGAGGAGAATGTTCCAGAAGGTCCAGAGAACCAAACACCTGCTGCCCTAAAGGCGTATCAAAAGCGTGTTGATGACGCTAATGATGCGGCCTGCCTTATGCTTTGCACCATGAATTCTGAGCTTCAGAAGCAACACAAAAACATGAATGTTGTCGATATGATCGAACATCTAAAGCAGCTCTTCCAAGAGCAGGCGACGGTAGAGAGGTATGAGGTCTCAAAGGCACTGTTCAAATGTCATCTGGCAGAAGGGAATCCGGTGGGACCCCATGTACTCCGAATGATCGGGTACTTGGAGAATCTCGCCCGACTTGGGTTCCCGGTCGACCAAGAGTTGGAAACAGATCTCGTGTTGCAGTCGTTGCCCGAGAGTTATGGACATTTCATTATGAACTATAACATGAACGAGATCGGTAAACCACTGCCAGATTTACTCAATATGTTGAGGACGGCTGAACAGAGCATCAACAAGGGTAAGGGCAAGGCCATAATAATGGTACAGAAAGGAAAGGGCAAAAGGTTTGCCTCTTCCTCCAAGGGCAAAGGCAAGTCAGTTGCCAAGTCCAAGGAACCTGCCCTTAAGCCTGTTGGTGCCATTGCCAAGGGCGTGACTAAAGGTCAGTGTCACTACTGCAGTCAGCCTGGACATTGGAGAAGGAAATGCCCAAAATATCTGGAGGACAAGAGGCTTGGAATAGTGATTCCACCACCACCAGGTATTTTTGTTGTAGATGTCAATTTAACTTTCTCTACATCATGGGTATTAGATACTGGATGTGGATCTCATATTTGTCGAAATATGCAGGATCTAAAGAGAAGTAGGAGATTGGCTAAAGGGGAGGTAGAGCTGCGCGTTGGGAATGGAGCAAAGGTTGCTGCGTTGGCCATAGGAGTGTGCGAGCTATCTCTGCCGTCATGATTAGTTTTAGAATTAAATAATTGCTATTTTGTGCCTGCTATGAGCAGAAACATTATTTCTATTTCTTGTTAGGACAAGGATGGTTTTATTATTTCAATAAAGAACAATTGTTGTTCCTTTTATTTAAATAATATTCACTATTTTAGTGCGCAATTATTTAATGGACATTATGTCCTTGATCTAAGCAATCCTGTCTACAACATTAATACCAAGCGGATTAAAATAAATGATTTAAATCCTGCTTATTTATGACACTGTCGTTTAGGCCACATAAATGAGAAACGTGTATCTAGACTCCATAAGGATGGATTACTAGACTCATTTGATTTTGAATCATATGAGACATGTGAGGCTTGTTTATTGGGAAAAATGACTAAGTCCCCTTTCAATAAGAAAGGTGAGAGGACTAGTGAGCAATTGGCGCTCATACATACCGATGTGTGTGGGCCATTTGCCACGCCTGCCAGGGGTGGTTATGTCTACTTCATTACATTTACTGATGATTACAGTAGATATGGATTTGTGTACCTCATGAGGGCAAAATCCGAATCCTTTGAAGTGTTCAAAGAATTCAAGAATGAAGTAGAGAAGCAACTTGGCAAAAGTATCAAGGCTCTACGATCGGATTGTGGAGGAGAATACTTGAGCCAAGATTTTGACGACTATCTTAGAGAGTGTGGGATCGTGTCCCAACTCACTCCACCCGGAACGCCACAATGGAATGGCGTGTCCGAGAGGAGAAATCTAACTCTATTGGATATGGTTCGATCTATGATGTGTCAAACTGATCTTCTATTATCATTTTGGGGCTACGCTCTATTAAGTGCAGCTTTCACCATTAACCGTGTTCCATCTAAATCAGTCATGAAGACACCATATGAGATGTGGAGTGGGAGGCGTCCCACACTGTCGTTCATAAGGATTTGGGGCTGCGATGTCTATGTAAAACGTTTACAATCAGACAAGCTAGGGCCGAAATCGGATAAGTGCAAATTTGTGGGGTACCCTAAGGAAACTAAGGGTTACTACTTCTACAATCCAACCGAGAACAAAGTGTTTGTTGCTCGGACCGACGTGTTTCTAGAAAGAGAGTTTGTCTCTAAAGAAGCAAGTGGGAGGAATGTAGAACTTGAAGAGGTTCAAGAACCACAAATAACTGAACCAATTATGGAACATGAACAGGAACCACAAGCAGTTGTGGAGCAACCTGTTCAGGTAACACAAGAGCTTCGTAGATCAAGTAGAGCGCGCCAGGAACCCAAGAGGTATGGACTTCTCGTAACCGATTCCGGTGACACGATGCTCATAGATGATGAGCCTACTACCGATGAAGAGGCCATGAGTGGCCCAGACTCTCAGAAGTGGCTGGAAGCCATGAGATCCGAGATGGAATCCATGTATACCAACAAAGTATGGACTTTGGTGGAACCACCCGATGGGGCGCGGCCCATAGGGTGCAAGTGAGTCTTCAAGAAGAAGATCGACATGGATGGTAATGTGATTACCTATAAGGGCCGATTGGTGGCTAAAGGATTCAGACAGATTCATGGTATTGACTATGATGAAACCTTTTCACCAGTCGCTATGACCAAATCCATCCGAATCCTACTTGCGATAGCAGCATACCACGACTATGAGATTTGGCAGATGGATGTCAAAACAGCATTCCCTTATGGGAATCTCCTCGAGGACGTGTATATGATACAGCCGGAGGGTTTTGAAGATCCAAAGCAAGCCAACAAAGTCTGTAAGCTGCAACGATCCATTTACGGATTGAAGCAAGATTCTAGGAGTTGGAATCGACGTTTTGATGAAGTGGTCAAAGAGTTTGGCTTCATCAGAAACGAAGATGAGTCTTGTGTCTACAAGAAGGTTAGTGGGAGCTCTGTAGCTTTTCTGGTCTTGTATGTGGATGACATACTACTCATTGGAAACGACATTCCCATGCTGCAACCTGTTAAAGATTGGCTAGGAAAGTGTTTCTCAATGAAGGACTTAGGGGAAGCAGCCTATATACTCGGTATAAAAATCTATAGGGATAGATCTAAGAGGTTGCTAGGCCTAAGTCAAAGTACATATATTGACAAGGTGTTGAAACGGTTCAACATGCAAGATTCCAAGAAGGGATTCTTGCCCATGTCACATGGAATCACTCTTTCAAAGAGTGGTTGTCCTTCCAATGACATTGAGAAGGAACGCATGAGTAGAATCCCCTATGTCTCAGCCATAGGTTCTATCATGTACGCCATGCTATGTACTAGACCATATGTGTCATATACCTTGAATATGACAAGCAGGTACCAATCCAATCCGGGTGAGAGTCACTGGATTGCAGTCAAGAACATCCTAAAGTACTTAAGAAGAACTAAGGATGCTTTCTTCATATTTGGCGATGAGGAAGAGTTGCGTGTAAGGGGTTACACTGATGCAAGCTTCCAAACCGACAGAGATGAATTTAGATCACAATCGGGATATGTGTTTTGCCTGAATGGAGCAGCGGTGAGCTGGAAGAGTTCCAAGCAAGAGACGGTAGCTGATTCTACAACAGAGGCTGAGTACATTGCTGCGAATGGCGCAGCAAAGGAAGTTGTTTGGATCAGAAAGTTTGTTTCTGAACTTGGTGTGGTCCCTAGCATTGCGGATCCAGTTGAGTTGTTTTGTGACAACACTGGGGGGATCGCGCAATCAAAGGAACCCAGATCGCACCAGAAGTCCAAGCACGTGCTCAGGAAGTTTCATCTGATTCGAGATATTATCGATAGAGGAGACGTTCGGATATGCAAGATTCCTACAGATGATAATTTGTCAGACCCGCTTACAAAGCCTCTCACGCAGTGGAAGCATGAAGGGCACACTAGGAGTATGGGAATACGAGATGCGCCAGATTGGCTCTAGTGCAAGTGGGAGACAGACTGTTGGAATAGATGCCCTAGAGGCAATCTAGTTTAGTATGAATTATTTGTGGCTAGAAATTCATTTATTATTTATTGGATATTTAATATAATGAAGTCCTTAGATTTACAAGTGTGTTGTTTATCTTAAATATCCCTAGTCAAGTATAATGATTAATGGGACAATCATCTATAGACTAGTATGGGGTTGGATTGATATGGGGATATCACGATCCAACACATAGGTGTGCATTAGGGAATGTTGCACTGGATTGACCCATCTCCGAGAAGGCTACATACACGTTATGTTGAGTCACAAGCGCTTCTCGCGGTGCAATGGTATTGTCATCCTTAGACTTGAAGTCACTAGATATTCTAGTTGTGGATTATTGTGATCTTGGTAGCGTTAAACGCTACACCGTAACTGGGTAGTTATAAAGGCGTGTACTGGATACAATAAGAAGCAAGCTTAGAGATCGTAGTGGACGTAGATAGAATTTTTCCCTCCCACATAACGGGAGCAAATATCCTAGGCCACTCGAGGGATAGTGCTTATAGAATGTCTGGCCAGACTCAAATAAATCAATATGCGATATTGATGTTATTTGCACGAATAAGGCTAATCCCATGGATCGAGAAACTATGGATTGGATATACGAGTGTGACTTATATGTCTCGTGTCCAATCCGGATATAGAGACAAAGGAATGAGACAACTACTTGTACAAAGGTTGTCAAGATGACTATTCTATTAGTTGGCTAGAATGGATGTTTTGCTAGAGACCGCTCCATATTAGCAAATAGTTGCTACCAACTAGATAGAACCTATGGGGTCACACGCTAAATAGAGTTGAACTAAATTTGGGAATTAATTAATTGGATTAATTAATTAGAAGGATCACTTTGCAAACCCTTGCAAACTTAGTAGGGACTAATTTGCAAGGAAGGGACTAAATTGAATTCTAGTAGGACTAGAATAAGTCCTTTAGGTAGTTAACAAGGAGTTGTTGGACTATATAAAGGACCTTCCTTCCTTCCTTCCCACATAACTTATGCTCATTAGTGAACATAACAAAGAGTGGGAGAGAACAAAAGGAGAGACAGCAAGCAACAAGGGAGCCCGACCGCCCCCTTGCCGCCGCCCCGTCCCCGTCAGCCAAAGGAGGCCGAGACCCTCCTTTTTGGGTCTCGTTTTGCGTGATTCTTCTTCCTCTTCCTCTTCCGGGCTAGCACCAAGGACTTGGGAGATTCTAGGATCAACTCTAGGCATGGATCAACCATAGAGAACGTGACATAATTCGCGTTTGAAGTCATCAAGGAGAACCCTAAGGTGTGTTTATGATTTCTAACCCTTACCATCGTTATGTATCTTGACTTGTGATCCTTGGAGGGTTTTGCATGGTTTTATGTTTGTTTATGCTTCCGTTGCGCATCCATGAATCAAAACCCTACAATTATATCCCTTAGGAAGAGATTAGGTCTATTGGGACTGAACTCTGTAAATTGCTTTGTGTTCTTTACTTTTATGTTTGATTATTATCTGCTGCACACAACTCAAATCAAACTAGGGTTTAAAAGTTGTTTATTTTTGTTCACAGCTCAAGGCCTTGAAGCTTACAATTTTGCCTTAGTGAGTTTCAGACAGTTTACAAAATCTCAAGGCCTTGAGATTTGAGTTTCACACAAAGCTTTCCTGTTAAACTTTAAGATTTGCAAAAAGTTTCAATACTCTATTCAACCCCCCCCCCTTCTAGAGTATTTAGGTCCTGTATTTAGTCTACATTACACACTTTCAATCGGTATCAGAGCATGTGTCACTGTTTTTAGATCTAACAATCTGGTGACTATGAGTAATGTAGGAGATGGTGGATTCTCACATGGAAGGGCAGCCAACAGACCTCCATTGTTCTGTGGTGACAACTTCATGCATTGGAAGGCATTGATGAAGATGTTCATCATAGATCAAGACATGGAACTATGGTCAATAGTTCAGAATGGTCCTCATGAGTACTACACTACAATTGATGGAGTCAGAACTGTCAAGTCTGAGGAAAATCTCTCAGTTACTGAACTGGAAAAGGTATCCAAAAATTACAAGGCTATGAATTTGCTATACTGTGCTTTAAATGCAGATGAGTTCAACAGAGTGTCAAACTGCAAAAGTGCCAAAGAATTGTGGGATAAATTGGTGGTGACATATGAAGGAACCAGCCAGGTTAAGCAGACAAAAATCAACATACTTCTGAGGCAATATGAGTTATTCAAGATGAATTCAGATGAGACCATCAAGGAAATGTTCAAAAGATTCACTGATGTTGTGAACAACCTGGAGTCATTGGGAAAGAAGTTCTCAAATGAAGAGAAGGTCAGAAAGATTCTGAGAAGTTTTCCAAAAGCAAAGTGGGAGCCAAAGTCAACAGCCATTGAGGAAGCTCAGGACTTGAGTCTTCTTCAGCTAGATGATCTACAAGAAAAGCTGCTCACTCATGAAATGTCTATGAAGGATGTGGAAGGTGATCTGAGTGAAAATATCAGGAACGTAGCTCTTAAGGCAAAAGACAGTGAAAAGCCTCAAAGCCTTGAGACTGAGGAGGAACCTGATGATGAAGAGGCTTTAGCATTGATCTCCAAGGCCTTGGCCAGGATTCTCAAAAAGAAAAGAAACTCTGGTAACAGGGATTACAACAGAGAGAGATCAAGACCCTCAGGCAGCAAGGATTAAAAAGGTAAATCTTCATCACAGTCACATAAAACTAAAGTAATGAATTGTTTTGAGTGTGGTGATGCAGATCATTTAGTAAGGGACTGTCCACAAAAGAAGAAGAACATGAACTTTCAGAAGAAGGATGGTGACAACAGAAGGAAGAAATCCATGATGGCTTCTTGGAGTGATTCTGATTCATCAAGTGACTCAGACACAGAAGAAGAGCAAGCAAACTTATGCTTCATGGCAAAGCATAATGAGGAAAGTTCATCAGACAGACACATTGAAGACATGGTAAAAATTTACTTGCTAGTCCTTCTGATGTACTTCCTAAAATTCTTAAAAGTATGTTTTTAAATGAGGAAAGTTATAGAAATGAGATCAGGTAAAAGAAAAGCTGGACCTAGTATTTTCAAACAAAATTGTTGAAGTTTCTAAGACAAAGTTGGAAAAAGACTTCAAGGCCTTAGACAGCAGGTTCAAAGTCTTGAAGGCACAGATAAAAGAGGTTGTTAATCAAAACACTCTTTTAACTGAAAGATATGCTGATCTAAAGACTCATTCTGAGAATTTAGAACAACATATCTGCTCTTTGACTGAGAAACTTCAAGAGTCAAAGAAGGTCCTAGCTAATTTTACAGGATCAAAACATAATATGAATCTCATTCTTGCAGGAAGTCTGAAATCAATGCATAAAAGTGGGATTGGCTATAATCCAAATTTTCCAAAGAAAGGCCAAACTACTTTTGTCAAATCTGGTAGCAGACATTCTCCAAAATGTCATTACTGTGGAAAAGTTGGTCATGTCAGATTAACTTGTCCCTTCAGAAGATCAGAACCTCACATTATGAGGAATACATATCCTTATCAGCTTAAGGGACAGGTTAGGGAGATTCGGGTTCCAAAAGGAATTAGGCCACCAAATATGGCTAATTCTGAGTATGACTCAAAGTTCTGCACTTGGTCTAACAGCCTGTTGAGGCAATGATTTGTTTTTGCAGGATGTCACCGAGGCCTTGAAATATCAGAAATGGATATTAGACAGTGGATGTTCCAGACATATGAGTGGAAAGAGGTCTCTCTTTACTGAACTTACAGAAAAACCTTGAGGAACAATCACACTTGGTGACAAAGCAAAATGCAATATCATTGGTATAGGTAGTATTGGTAATGGTTCTACAAATTCTATATCTGATGTTTATCTGGTAGATGGACTTAAGTATAATTTGCTTAGTATCTCTCAGTTATGTGATAAAGGTTATAAAGCTGTATTTGACAAGGAGAAATGTGTGGTGCAAGATGACAAATCTGGTTATTGCATACTCACTGCTCCTAGATCATATAATCTATATGCTATGAATACTAACAGTGTTGCAGGTGACAAGCTAAAATGCCTCAAGGCCTTGAAGGAAGATTCAAAGATTTGGCACAGAAATCTTGGGCATATTAGTATACATACTTTGAATAACCTCATCTCAAAGGACTTGGTAAGAGGTTTACCATCACATAAATTTTCAGATGATGAAGTTTGCAAAGAATGTGTACAAGGTAAACAGACCAGAAGCTCTTTCAAGACAAAGAAAGTTGTAAGTACTTCTAGTCCCTTAGAGTTGCTGCATATGGACTTGTGTGGTCCTATGAGAGTTCAGACCCCAAAAGGTAAGAGGTATATGCTTGTTATGATTGATGATTATTCTAGATTTACCTGGGTGATGTTTATTAGAGACAAAAATGAAGCATTATCTGAGTTTTCTAGATTGTGGAAAGAGCTTCAAACTTTGAAAAACTTTCCTGTTGCATCCATTAGAAGTGATCATGGTAGATAGTTTGATCAACTTGACTTTGATTTGTTTTGTGCAAAGCATGGCATTTCACACAATTTTTCTGCACCTAGAACTCCACAGCAAAATGGAGTAGTTGAAAGGAAAAATAGGACACTAGAAGATATGTCCAGAACCATGCTGCTTGAAAGTGATTTGCCAAAGTTTTTATGGGCAGAAGCTGTTAACAGTGCCAATTATGTGCTGAATAGATGCTTGATCTGACCTATTTTGAAAAAGACTCCCTATGAACTGTTTAAAGGGAGAAAGCCTACTGTTTCTTATTTTAAGCCATTTGGTTGTATCTGTATTGTGCATAATAATGGTAGAGACAATCTTGGTAAGTTTGATTCTAGAAGTGATGAAGGTGTATTTCTTGGATATTCTCAAACTAGCAAAGCTTATAGAGTTTATAATAGAAAAACCATGATTGTGGAAGAGAGCATTCATGTAATTTTTTATGAAAGTACTAAGGATTCTCTGAGTGAAAGTTTTGTAGATCTAGATTTGAACAAGCATGAATCAGATGATGATGTTGAGAAAGAAGACAACGGCTAATGTACAAAATCAACCAGCAGAATCTCAAGGCCTTGAATCTCCCGCTGAACCAAAATCTTAAAGCCTTGAGACAGAAGCGGAAACTTTTTATGATGCTCCCTCTACTGTTTTAAGGACTCAAAGCCTTGAAGGAGAATACTCCTGGGTACCAAGAAAGAAGTTTAAGTATATTGCAGACCATCCAGCTGACAACATTATATCAGATCCATCAACTGGAACACAGACAAGAGGACAGTTAAAGAACTTGTGTGCTTTCAGTGCATTTGTATCTTTGATTGAGCCTAAGAATACCAAGGAAGCTCTGGAAGATGCAGAATGGATTATTGCAATGCAGAGTGAGCTGAATGAGTTTGAAAGGAACAAGGTTTGGAATCTGGTCCCCAGACCTAAAGAGAAATCAGTTATTGGAACCAGATGGGTATTCAGAAACAAGCTTGATGAGAATGGCAAAGTGGTAAGAAATAAAGCCAGACTGGTAGCTCAAGGATATAATGAGGAAGAAGGTATAGATTATGAGGAGACTTTTGCTCCTGTTGCCAGGTTAGAAGCTATTAGAATACTTCTTGCATTTGCATCTCAAAATCACATAAAGCTTTATCAAATGGATGTTAAATGTGCTTTTCTAAATGGATATTTACAAGAAGATGTTTTTGTAGCACTACCTCCTGGTTTTGAAGATGAAAATTTTCCTGATCATGTTTATAAACTTGATATAGCTCTTTATGGTTTAAAACAAGCTCCAAGGGCTTGGTATGACAGACTTTCAAAATTTCTACTTGAAAACAATTTCAGAAGAGGCTTAGTTGACAAAAATATTTTTATAAACACCAACAAAGTGATCTGTTAGTAGTTCAGATTTATGTAGATGATATATTGTTTGGTGCTACTAATGATGCTCTTTCAAAAGAGTTTTCTAGTCTGATGTGCAGGGAGTTTGAGATGAGCCTAATGGGTGAACTGAATTTCTTTCTTGGACTTCATATATTACAAATGAAGAAAGGAATTTTTGTGCATCAAGGAAAATATACCAAGGACTTATTGAATAAGTACAACATGTCATAGTCCAAGGTGCTTAAGACCCCTATGAGTTCATCACTCTCTTTAGACAAAGATTCAACTGGTAAGAGTGTGAATCAGAAGGAATACAGAGGTATGATTGGATCACTATTATATTTAACTGCTAGCAGACCTGATATTATGTTCAGTGTCTGCATGTGTGCTAGATTTCAAGCAGATCCTAAGGAAATTCATCTAACTGCAGTTAAGAGAATTTTAGATATTTGAATGGAACCAGAGACTTAGGGCTTTGGTATCCAAGAAGATCTAATTTTATGTTGAGTGGCTATTCAGATGCAGATTTTGCAGGTTATAAAGTAGACAGGAAAAGTACTTCTGGATGCTGTCAATTTCTTGGATCTTCACTGATCAGTTGGCACTCCAAAAAGCAAAATTCTGTAGCATTATCAACTGCAGAAGCTGAATATATTGCAGCTGGTGCTTGTTGTTCACAAGTGTTATGGATTGCTCAGCAACTTAGAGATCTTGGCTACAACTTCAGGAATGTGCCAATTAATTGTGACAGTACAAGTGCTATTTCAATCTTTAAGAATCTAGTTCAGAACTCAAGGACAAAGCACATAGATGTGAGACATCATTTTCTTAGAGATCATGCAGAACAAGGTGATGTTGTTTTAAATTTTATTTCTACTTCAATGCAGATTGCTGATATTTTTACTAAACCTTTGCCAGATGATAGGTTTTCATCTCTAAGCCTTGAATTGGGGATGTTAAACAAGGATGCATTGGTTTAGGGGGAGTAATAGTACCTATATGTGTATATGTGCTGGAATCTCAAAGCCTTGAGATTATACTTTCTGAAGCCTTAAAAGTATAGCTCAAATCTTTGAAGTTTCTCAAACTGCAGAAAATCTCAAGGCCTTGAGATTGTTCTCCAGGTCTTGATAATATCTGTATTTTAAAAAAAAAATGGATCAACAAATATTATATCTTATCTTTTTAGATAACTGTATAATATTTGAATTACTCAGAGATTTTCTAAAATATTCCAAAAAGATTTTTCAAGATTCTATTTTTGCATGTAGATATTGCAGAGTCCTTTTATGACTCATCCTTTTCAACCTACTTAAGATGAAAGTCAGGGCTTTTTCTTCTCATTCTCTTCCAATTTTCTGCGACTACTCTCTCTTTCTCTCAATTCCTCTCAATCACATTCTCTTATCAAAACCCTAAACCCTAAAATGGAGCGCAAATCAGCCAGAATTCAGCAACAGGGAAAGCCCTCTGGCATATCCAAGAAGAGAGAAAACAAGAAGGAGAAGATAGTGATTTCTGATTCAGATTCAGAAAATACTCAAAGTTTGCATGAGGATACCCCTCCTGGAAAGAAGTCAAGTACTGAGAAGGGAGATAAAGGCTCAAGTTGATCCACAACAGGAGACTCAGGGTGGTGATCAACCTAGGTAAGAGAAGAAGAAAGGGGGAGAAAAGAAAAAGGCTACTGAAGAAGAAAAAGGGAAATCAACTCAGGAAAGCCAGAAGAAACCAACTGAAGGAGGACAAGAAAAGACCAAACCCTCTGAGAAGAAGACTAGGGTTAAGCAAGTTGCTGCTGCAAATAAGAAAGGATATGAAGGTAAGAATGTTCTTCCAACTGAGCGGTTTGTTAGTTCTGAAGTTAGAACTGTTTGGATGCAAGGATATGCATCATCCAAGGTAGCTTTCTGTAGCATGATTTCTGATGAGTTATTGGATAAACTGGACATAGAATGCATGAGAAAATTGAGGGAAACTGTTGTTTGGAAGGTTCTAAATCCCAGTTCAAAGGCTTATCCTAGGTTAACTAGGTTATTTTATCTGAACTTGGTGTCTGAAGGTGATGATAGAATGGTATTAACTTCTAAAGTGGCTGGTGTGGATTTGAGGGTAGATCATAGGACTTTTACCAAAGTCTTGGGCATTCCTAGAAAGTACAATGTTGGAGACTATCCTGATAGGAAGGAGTGTCTGGATAAGGCAAAGGAGATGTTCTTTATTGAAGGTGTTCCCTCTCGTCCAAAGCAGTTGACACACTCTGTGCTCAACTGTGAAGCCAAAATTTTGTTTACTATTTTGATGAGGAGTGTAGTTCCCAGGGAGAACTCAAGAGAGTTGGTAACAGATAAAGTTCTGATTTTGATGTATCTCATATCTCAAGGGTTTGAGATAGATTTGCCAACAGTTGTTATGGAGCATATGATTTATTGTGCAACCAGGACTAGAAACCATCCTCTTCCATATGCCAACCTGTTACATCTTTGCTTTGAATATTTTGATGTGCCTGTGAAAGGATAAGAGAAGATTACTGGAGGTTTTGGGTTGATAGACGAAACTGCACTTCAGAGGATTGGGGTAGTTCAGACTGGGAAAGGGCATTGGAAATTTTATTCTGATTTGTCAAAGGAAGAACCTGCTGAGAAAGAGTTTGTGAAGCCTAAGGGGACTGCATCTGGGAAAGGACAAGCCAATGAGGATTACTCTCTGCTGGTTGAGAAGTTAGAAGATTAGCAGGTTGAGATTGAAGATCTCAGACAAAGGTTGTTTGACCTGTCAACTGAATTCAACCAGTTCAAGGGCTTGATGAATACTGTGAATGGGAACTTGGATGTTGTCATCAAGGGCTTGAATCTGGAGAAGATACCTTCTGCTACTATTCATGACACCAGTGTGGATTCAGAAGAGAAGCTAGGAGATTTTCTGAAGAAAAAGAAGAAGCCAATTCCAGTAGTGCTAGCTTTAAAAGATCTGTTTGAACAAACTGATGAAGAAGATGCTGGTGCAGACACAGGTGTTGATACAGCTACAGAGGTAGATTCAGTACAGGCTAAGAAGAAAGTGGATGAGATAATCCAAGAAGTGGTTGCTGAAGTTGAAGCTGAACAAGAAGGTAATCAGTCTGCAGAAGATGCTGCAAGTGATGAATAAATTGGGGAAGGCTCAGAGAAGGGCCAGACATCAAAGAAGAAGTGAAGATCAGAGACCGCCAAAGCCTTGACCCTCTATCTCATTCTCTTCTATCTTTTCTGTCTCAAGGCCTTGACTTTTTAGCTAGTTTTTCTGTTTGCAGTATTTTGGACTAGTAATAATAAGAATGCCTAGTTGTTTCTGGTGAATTTTTATTTCTGTGGTAATTTGTAATGTTTATTCTTACTGGTTATCTGTTTGGGTTCAGTATATATATATTGTATATGCAAATTGTGGTTGTTTAATTTTTGAATATGAGTGGCAGGAAGATCTATGCAAGACTGTAGGTTTTGTCTTTCATCAAGGGGGAGATTGTTGAGTCAAGATCCCTGAATGTGCTTTGGCTGATAATTGTTTTTAAGTGATGAAAGACAAAAGGCTAAGACATAAGCAGCAAAACATTTCAGTTATCTCAAGGCCTTGAGATTGACTGAACTTCAAAGCCTTGAGTTATCTTATTATGCTGTGTGTTCTAACATATTTGTGTTGCAGAATTGGATATCTGATTATGCAAATCAGTGGTTTACTGCATATACTTTTGGATTATACTATTTATATATCTAACACAATTGCATATGATCAGAATAGGAAGAATCTAAGTTATATGGGTTTAACTTTGAAATTCTGTGAAGTAGGTTCAGAGCTCCAAGGCCTTGAGATATGCCTTGAGCTGCTGACAGATCTTACAGAACTTAATTGATTCTTTCTTGCAGGTTATGATTCGTAGTATTGTGATTATTTACTCATTTCTAAGTGTCTTAAACTTGTTTTTCATGATTCATATATTTTAGAAGATATACAGGTTATTGTTCTAAGTTTGTTAAACAGTTTTATCACAAACTGTATAACCAAACAGTCATAGTACTGTTAGCTTTCTGGATTTTGTTGTTGCAGTGTTTCAATGCTGTTGCAGGATTGTTAAACGTGCAGGAGCAATCTCAACAAACTCCAACGGATATCCACTTGAAGTTTTTTGAATTTAAATTGAAAACAGAAGGAGGATTTGTAGGAACTGAGATCCTAAAATCTCTTAATCAGTTGCAGCTGTGGATAAAAGATACTGATTTGAATTTTGAAGGAGATAGAGGCTTGCAGAATACTTTGAGAGGTGTGAAAAATTCGTGGGAGATCATCCATTCAGACACACAATCATTCAAGCATCATTCCAGACTTCTGAAGATCAAATCAATCCTGTTTTCCAGAAGAACACTTCCAGGCTTCAACAGCTTATCTTTATACTGTGTTCTTCACTTGTACTTCTATCTGTGTATCTCTATATTATATTAAACCTCACTTTAACCTAGTGGTTGGTTGTTCAAGTGAACAACAAGAGGTTCTTGTTAGCTCAACAGTTAGTATCTGGAACTAGATAGGTTTGAAACCACAAGTTGTATAGGTGTAAGGGAAATCACTTAGGCTTGAAGATCTAGGGCTGTTTCTTTGTGAGTAATAAGAAGTGTTTGCCCAATCCTGGTGGGATTAGATCCCTCAGACAGAGATTAGGTCCAGTGGGATTGAACTCTGTAAATTGCTTTGTGTTCTTTACTTTTCTGTTTGATTATTATCTGCTGCACACAACTCAAATCAAACTAGGTTTTAAAAGTTGTTTAGTTTTGTTCACAGCTCAAGGCCTTGAAGCTTACAATTTTGCCTTAGTGAGTTTCAGACAGTTTACGAAATCTCAAGGCCTTGAGATTTGAGTTTCACACAAAGCTTTTCTGTTAAACTTTAAGTTTTGCAAAAAGTTTCAATACTCTATTCAACCCCCACCCCCCTTCTAGAGTATTTAGGTCCTGTATTTAGTCTACATTACACACTTTCAGTGACAACAGGTACAAAGCTTATATATGATACTAGAACTCTCATATTGAAGAATGTAAGGAAAGTTAACTTGACATAGTGCTAGGCTGCTAGCAATGAGAACATTATGTACAGTCAGACAGCGGGGTACCTCAGTAAGGGGTTGGTTATGTCATTTTAGTTGAAAATTTTGTCTGACTTAGTTTGAAGTAGGTTTGTTTGCTGGAATAGATACTGTAGAGGGAATCGTTTTAGTATGAACATTACTTTTGCCTAGAATATCCATTGTATTATTTGTGGAGATATTTAATATAATGAAGTCGTTAGATTACAAATGTGTTTGTTTATCTTAAATATCCCTAGTCAATTATAGTGATTAATTGGGCGATCAATTGTAGACTAGTATATGGTTGGATTGATATGGAGAAATCACGATCCAACACATGGGTATACATTAGTAGTAATAGCATAATGGATTGACCCGCAACGAGATGGCCACATACTAGTTATGTAAAGTCACAAGTGCTTCTCGTAGTGACAATGGTATTGTCATCCTTAGACTTGAAGTCACTAGATCCTTTAGTTGTGAAATATTGTGTTTTGACATCGTCAAATGCTACACCGCTCAAAGTAATGACTATTTCTATTAGTTGGGTGGCATGAATGTGTTGCTAGACATCGCTCCATGTTAGTAACAGTTATTACCAACTAAGTAGAAACCTATGGGGTCACATGCCATAAGGATAAAACTAGAGTTGGGAATTAATTAATATGATTAATTAATGGAAGGATCAATATGCAACTACTTGCAAACTTAGTAGGAGTAATTTGCAAGTTAAACTAATCTGTGTATGGACATGTATTAGGATATGGGCTTTTATACAGTTAACAATGAGTTGTTGGACTATATAAAGGACACTCCTAGCTTATTTCTTCTACTAATGCTCATAACATAGATTGAGTAGGAGAGAAAAAGCAAGGAGAGAGAGCAAGACAGGGGCCGAACCTGACCCTGTCCGCCCCCTCTACCCCGTCGGCCAAAGGGAGAGGCCAAGCCCCTCTTTTAGTCTCCGTTGTGTGATCTTCCTTCTTCCTTCCTCTACCGGTTGCTAGCAAAAATGTGTGGAGGAATCTAGTTCTTCATCCTAGGCGTGGACTAGCTATAGAGACGCAAACAATATTTTGCGTTTGAAGTCATCACAGGAGACAAACAATGTAATTTGTTACTACAACCTTCACTATCATTATGATGTCTCTTCCTGTGATCCTTGGTGGGTCTTGTGCTGATCTTATTTGTTTAATTCCGCTGCGTAATCCGTTACAAAATCCAACATTGTTAACCAAGTATCAAGACAATTTTTTAAGAAAGTACAGAGAGTTGATAAGAGCGCGCTCTATAATTTTGGGAGCGAGGATTATAGGCAAATTCGAGCGGAAAACTCCGGAACGAGGATTGGGAGCGAAGCCCCTCCTAAGAGTTTCATGTGATCTAGCCGAAAACACCAAATTTTACTATCAAATATAAAATTTGGTGCACTTTGAAAGATTCTCTAAAACAACATCAAATATGATTTTTTCAACTACAAAGAGATTTCCTGAACTTGTAAACCATAGTCTCATGAATTTGATAATTACAATTAAAGCAAAAGGTAAAAGTGAAGTTCTCATTAATTTAATAAATAGCGGGTATACATATCATTTACAGTGTTAAAATATAAGTTTTTTTTCTTATTAGTAAATAGTTTTGTAAAAGTTATTCTTTAATAATTAATTTTTCTTTTCAGCCTTAGTAGAAAATAGCTTATAATTATATGCCTTATTTATAATCATTCCCAAAATGAGCTATCATTCTAACTGGAGGACCTACTTGCACATAACAGGGTCCCGATATTTTATAACCGCCAAAGGTCTTGAGTGAGCAGCGTAGTTCTCTAAATGACAATGATGCCTCGACTTACATAAGACTAATTGGGAGGCTAATTTACTAATGCAACACTAGGCCTGCTTTGGAATTTTTCTTTTCACAAAATGAGTCTATTTGTTGCATCACCCAGTGATGTTCGCAGCCAATTGTAGATAGTGCTTTATAGACAGACAGATCTTAGCCATGTGGCAACCATCCAGCACGCCCAGCTGTGCTCCACACACACTCTATCACCACCTGCGCTGATCCACGTGGGGGCTGCGAGACAGGGCCCTCGCATACCACCACACGGGACTTGTAGGGACTTAGTGGTTTGGAGGCTAGAGTAAGTCCTGTCGCGCGCGAGCGACAACCAAGCCCACGCGAGACCTTTAGTAACTGCTTTGAGAGATTTATGGCACGAGCTCCATAAACCCGGTCAACCTCATAACGGTTCTGGTATACGCGAACGAAGTGCGTAACGGTTCCTATATACGCGGACGAACGTGCCGTTGTGGTCAAGCTAATTAAGCCGCCATTAATGGGTGCATTAACCCATTACAACGGTCACAATCTCCGTTATATATAGGATCGTTAACCCTTCCATACAAGGAGGAATCACCTGAGATACGCGGAAGCTCTGCCAAAATTCTGTCTCTCTCTCTCACAGTTACCATTGTCTTACTCTCTCCCTACACACACCCTACTCTTTCTGTGTTCTTTCTATCCCCTGCTCTTGGTGTATATTGAATCCTCCTCAAAGGATTCTCTCGTACACATTTGGTGAACCGACGTGAATCTTACCGCTGCAAGCAACCATGTCTCACGAAGACGACGTCAGAAACAGATCGCCCCCACGGAAACAACCTCGGGAGAGGAGACTCGTCACACCTTTGCGGCCGCCGGTGGGACTCCGACGTTGGAGGCTCTAAACGCCACTATCCAGAATCAGGGAAAGGCCCTCCAGGCTCAATCCGCACAGATGGATCGGATAATGGCCATCCTGGGAACCCTTGCTCCGAATCCTACATCGGCCACTGCTGTCTCTCAGGGAAGGGGAACCTCTACCACCCAGGGGACTGGAGTGGTACCTACACCACCTAACCCTAATTCCCAAACCCCACCAGCGATGGTGCAATTACCCTCTGTTTAGGGGAAAACGGCCCACATACCGCCCCTTACCACACATATTCCTCAACCACCAACTGTGGCACCCAAAATATCTTCACAATACCCCTTGCCTCCTCCGCCGGCACTGCTGGGAAACGTGACTTACACCCCTAGCCCGACCGCAGCATATGTGTCCCCGCCGGCTACTACCCTTCCTCCTGCTACTGGGGGGAGCGCACCAGAATGCATGACATCGCTGCAGCGGCGCATAGAGAACTTCTCGGCCAATCAGCCGTTTGCAGACACCATTATTCCAAAGGTCGACAACGATCCGCCTTACCCACGTGAGATCTATCTCATGCCTAACCCCGCAGGGTATAAGGCTCCCAAGTGGGACAAGTTCGAAGATGTCAACGGGAATGCCCACGAGCATGTCATGCATTTCATCGATGTAATGGGACCATATGGGGTGATCCCAAGTTGCTGATGCACGAATTCCTGTAATCTTTTGGAAATGTGGCCTACAAATGGTATAGAACGCTGGAGGCCGGATCTGTCAAAACTTGGGACGACATGGTTCAGAAGTTCTACATGAAATTCTTCCAGGTGGAGGAGAAGGTTATGATGATTCATCTCTCCCGTATGTATTAGGAGCGTGAGGAAGATGGATTCATCTTCATCAAGAAATTCAGGGCCAAATCCTTGGAATGCAGGGATGAAGTGCTTGAGGGCAGGCTCGTGGAGATATGTCTGCAAGGCATGCGAGATGAGTATAAAGGTATGCTGATCAACCTACAAACTCCTACCTTTTCAAAGTCGATTGAATGCACGAAAAACATAGAGCTTATAGTGGAAAGGCAAAAGAAGAATCACTCCCCTGAACGACCCTCAAGGGGAACCACTTTCAAGATTGGAAAGTTTAGTTATAAGAGGGGGCGCGAGGCTGAGGTTAATACAGCTTCGCCTCACAAGCAGCCTAGGGTTACAAACTCAGATGCGCCGCCTCTGCCATGATCGATAGAGGAAGTGATCGACTTATGCAAACAGTGGCGTAAAGATGGAGTCCTGCCTCCGCTCGAAAGGATACCCTCTAAGGAGATGATGAGGGATGCCGAAGTGGTGCGAGTGCCACGGAAAAATTATGCACCCCACAGCTGACTGCAAGAAACTCAGGCACATGGTGAGCCGAAAAATGAAGGAGGGCAAGTTGATTTTCAGCGATCAGAGGCAGGACGTGCGAAATAATCCGCTGCCAGCTCATGCGGAGCAAGAGCCGAAAGGCAAAGAGGTAGTCATGATTACGATTATGGACCT
The DNA here is from genome assembly GCA_023055425.1 of Linanthus parryae. Lineage (NCBI taxonomy): Eukaryota > Viridiplantae > Streptophyta > Magnoliopsida > Ericales > Polemoniaceae > Linanthus > Linanthus parryae. The sequence goes on from JALGPY010000009.1 coordinate 6,202,489, forward strand.
TGAAGAGATTGCGAAAAATGGCTTGCCTATCATTGCTGAAATTTGCAACGATGAGGATTACAGTATAGACACAGAGGATGAGCGTGCCGATCGAATGAAGGGGTCGCACGGGTTCAGCAAGTTCTTTGACGAAATGAAATTTTCAGATAAATGCCAGAAAGAAATGACAAAGGCGATTCTAAGGGTAGCAGAAACTTCAAGGAAGACATCGTGGTCTTCAACGGAAAGGTTGTAAGGGTGTCTTGCTCTACGGAAAAGGTTATGACTTTCTCCGCAAGTGACAAGAAGACGGACTCGAGTCACCAGAAGACCTTATACGTAACAGCGGTGGTTAACGATGTCGAGTTCAAGAGGGCATTTGTTTATGGAGGAGAAGTCGTTAATGTGGTGTCGCTCAACACTCTAAAGGTGGCAGGAATCCCGGAGAAGAAAATTGTCAGACGCCCGTCCCCACTGATGGGACTCGGGAGTGACTCCAGGATGACGATAGGATGGATTCGTCTAGGCATCCAGATAGGGAAAATCAAGTGTTCATCCAAATTCTACGTCATTGATGCGAATACTACGTATCACATGATCGTAGGGCGAGCTTGGATTCATCGTTTCGACGCGGTCCCTTCAACAGCTCACCAAGTGATGAAAGCCATCTGGAACGACAGAGTAGTGGAGATACCGGCTTCGGTAAACCCCTTCAATCTAAATGAGGCGCACCTCACTGAAGCGGTGTGGTTTATTGAAGTGACAGACGAGCAAACGCCAGGACCGTTTAACCCGACCCCTTTGCCTCGATGGGAAGACATCAAGGATCAGTCGCCAGCAGGAGTAATGGTGACGAGGGAGGATGCTAAGGAGAAGTTTTCCGTGCCCGAAGAGGCACCGCAGGTCGCCTACCAAAAGAAGAACGTGTACACTCTGAAAAGAGTGGTAAATCATGATCTCTCGGGCAAAGAGATAGAAAGCTTTTACTCCAATGGAAAGAAATGCTACCGCATATGAAGGTGTGCGGGGATACCCCCATTCGAGCATGGGGATATCCCTGGGCAAATCAATCAAATCGAGCGTGTCACGGAGGTAGACAAGCCAACATCAGAGGCTTTAGAGGATAAGCTGAAAGAAGCACCTGAATGCATGGAGGATAAGCTGAAACCTCAGAAGCAGGAGCTGAAGGAAGTGTTCCTGAGCCCAGGCGAAGAAAAGAAGAGGCCCGTCTTTCTGAGCGCAGACCTCACAAGGGATGAGGAAGCAAGACTGCTGCAGCTCCTGACTGAATACAAGGATGTGTTTGCCTGGGAATATGATGAGATGCCAGGTTTGGACACGAGCATCACTATGCACGGGTTAGATGTTATCCCGGGGTCTAAACCGGTAAAGCAAAGTACGAGAAGCTTCAGGCCAGAGATAAATGTGAAAATCAAGCAAGAAATCGTCAAGCTATTGACTGCCAGGTTTATCGAGCCGAATCATCATCCCACCTGGTCGGCTAACATCGTGCCTATGGTAAAGAAGAATGGGCAGCTTCACATTTGTGTTGATTTCAGAGACCTCAACCGCTTCTGTCCCAATGATGACTTCCCGCTGCCCAACATTGATCTGCTTATCGATTCTACTGCGGGGCACCGGATGTTCAGCTTCATGGATGGCTTCTAGTGAATATAATCAGATCAAAATGGACCCCGAAGATGCACGGAAAACCGCGTTCAATACGCCGGTGGGAGTCTTTAACTATACGGTTATGCCTTTTGGGATCAAAAACGCGGGCGCGACTTATCAGCGAGCAATGATGGCTCTATTTCATGATATGATGCACCAGGAAGTGGAGTTCTATGTTGACGATTTGGTTGTCAAGTCCAAAGAGGAAGCGAACCATTTGGGGGGACCTGCGGAAGGTATTTGAAAGATGCAAGAGTTTCCAGCTGAAGATGAATCCCATGAAGTGTGCGTTCGGAGTGACCTCGGGAAAGTTTTTGGTATGCGTTATACATCGCCAAGGCATTGAGCCCGATCCCGCGAAGGTATCGACCATCACTAGCATGACGGCACCACATAATCAAAGCGCTCTGAAGACGTTCCTGGGGAACTTATCTTACCTGCGGAGGTTCATTCCAGCGATCGCGGAAATAACCTTTTGCTTCAGCGATCTCCTCAAGAAGAATGCCGTATATAATTGGACAGAGGAACATGAGGCCGCATTTGGGAAGCTGAAGGACCTTCTGACATCGCCAAGGGTAATGATCCCGCCACAGCTTGGATCGCCACTTCTGTTGTATTTGACGTCGACGAAGATCTATAGGGGCGCTTTTGGCTCATGAATACGAGGGGCAAGAAAGGCCGATTTATTACATTTCTCGCATAGTACAACCAGCTGAATCAAGGTACACAGATATCGAACGCCATTCTCTTTCCTTGTTCTTTGTGATAGAATAGTTAAAACACTACTTCGCCTCGCACAAAGTTGTGGTGGTTACAAAGAGCGACCCCATACGGTATCTCTTGACTCACACCTCTCCCTACGGAAGGTTGGAAAAGTGGTATATGACTATTTCACAATATGATATCACGTGTGATCGACCACGAGCGATCAAATCGCAAGTAGTGGCAGATCTTCTGGCACAGTTTCCAGATAACAGCTATGAGCCCATGATCGAGGAGGAACTGGAGGGACCTGAGATTTATGCAGTCGAGTTACCATATTGAACGCTTCATTTTGATGGATCGTCAACAAGTAAAGGCGGAGGAATTGGAATTTTTTGACTAAACCAGATGGGGAAGCTATCCAAATGTCCACGAAACTCGATTTCCCGGTAACCAACAATGAAGCGGAGTATGAGGTTCTCATCACAGGACTCCGTGCAGCCAGGGCACTGGAAGTAAGCAATCTTACGGTTATGGGGATTCTAAGTTAATCGTCAAACAAGATTAAGGCGAGTACGGATTGAAAGAGGTAAATCTGTTACCCTGACAGAATTTGGTGCAGAAGCTGGTAGAAAAATTCTGCGATGTCAGGTATGAGCACACGCCTAGAGCTGATAATCGGCATGCTGATGCTTTAGCCACTCTGGGATCTAAAGTTAGTACGGAAAAATGCCCTGCGAGAATCTAGATCGAAGTCCGAATGTCACCGGCATTGACAGAGGACACATGCGAGGATGAGTCCATGGATGACGAAGACTGGAGAAAAACGATATTACATGCAATTGCCGAGGGAACGAGCAAAGAAAACTGGGCATCCACTAAGGGGTATTGCATACATGACAACGCCCTTTACTACAAAGGCCCAGGAGGAATACTCATGCGATGCGTCTCGCAACAGGAGGGACAAGCATTATTGGAAAATATTCACCATCACACTTGCGGGGAAGGTGAGGTTTCGATTTATTGAAAGGCCCAAAGGTATGGGATTCATTGGCCAGACATGTCCACGGCTGCTGGAATAATTCAAGGGAATTGTGAAAATTGTGCATTGATCAAGGACTCTTTAACAATCGCTTTGGTTGATGATGACGCGGACTGGAGAAAACCACTTTTTGATTTTCTCACAGAAGGAATCGCGCCTGAGCAAAGAAAGGAAGCCGAGAAACTGAAAAGAAAGGCAGCTCGATATGTGGTGCAGGAAAACATACTCTGGTGGAGGGGTCATGAGGGTAATCTACTCCGATGCCTAGATAGCCAAGAAGCGCAAGAGGTAGTGGATTTATCTGATCAAGTAGAACATCAAGGGGGTGCGAAGCTATGCAGACTGCTCCTCACAGTTGGTTATTTTTGGCCCACAATGGAGGCAGATTGCCGCACCAAAGTAAAGAGATGTGAGGAATGCCGATTTAAAGGCAACCTCGTACATGCCCCTACCGTAGATCTACACGCGTTGGGAACGCCATGGCCGTTCCACACTTGGGCTTTAGATTTTGTTGGCCCCATTCGACCGGCCTCACATGGGAACCAGTTTATCCTGACCGCGACTGAGTTGTTTACTAAGTGGGTGGAGGCAATACTGCTCAAGACAGCTAATGCGCTCGCGGTGGTCAATTTCGTTCAAGAAAACATCATATACAGGTTTGGAATCCCCAACACAATCCTTTCGGATAATGGCACCCCCTTTGTGAATCGTCAAGTGGCCGAAAAACTAGCGGAGTACAACATAAGGCAGGTCTGTTCCACTCCTTATTATCCAAAAGGGAATGGTCAAGCAGAAGCAACCAACAAGACACTGTTAAGAATTCTGAGCAAGATGGTCGCAGATGATCACAAAAAGTGGCCCAATTCTTTGAACATAGCATTATGGGCATATCGAACATCGCCAAGGACTCCCACGGGAGTCTCCCCGTTTCTTCTATGTTATGGAGTTGAAGCCGTCGTACCGGCGGAAGTAAAAGTCAACTCTGCGAGATTGGCCTTTCATGCATTATATGACAATCAACGTGATCATGATTTGATTCTATTGGAGGAAAAGCGAGAGCAAGCTAAGCGGGCTAAAAAGAGGTATAAGGAGAGGATCGCTCGCGCATACAACAAAACAGTCCAACATCGAGATTTTGCGGTCGGGGACTTGGTCTTGCGCGCTTCAGATCATTGCATGCGGGAGGCAGCCCATCCAAAGTTCGCAGCTAACTGGGAAGGACCGTTCGAGGTTAAAGAAGTCTTTGACAGTGGGTACTGCACAATACAGAGGCTTCATGGGACTGCCACAACCCCAAGTCCAATCAATATGCGCTGGATCAAAAAGTATTATCCTTAACCTCTCTCTCTTTACATACATTGGATTCAAATGTCTATTGGATTGTATGTCTAGTACTCTGATGAATTCGTGCGTTGTTCCCTCCCATACGAGGAACTTGTAATCATACCTCTCCCATACGAGAGTACTTTTAATAAAAGGATTCTCCCATATGAGAATAATTTTATTATCTCAACTGTCTTTTTTATCGTTTGATTTGTTTCTTTGCTTGCTTATAGCAAAAGCCTATCTGCCTAGATAGCAGCCGTACTATACGATCTCATGCGATCCAAAGCCTATCTGCCGAGATAGCAGCAATGTTGAAATACGATCTTAAGTGATCTAAAAGCCTATCTGCTTAGATAGCAGCCATAATGTACAATCCCATGCGATAAAAAGCCTATCTGCCGAGATAGCAGCAATGTTCAAATATGATCTTAAGTGATCTAAAAGCCTATCTGCCTAGATAGCAGCCATAATACACGATTCCATGCGATCCAAAAGCCCATCTTCCGAGATGGCAGAAATGTTGAAATATGATCTTAACTGATCTATAAGCCTATCTGCTTAGATAGCAAGCTACAGCAACAACGCCCTGTGCGACGCAAAACTTATCAGCTTGAGAAAAAGGATTATTCCGATGAATATCCGAATGCAAAACGCGAAAGAAACATAACTTTTTTTATAGCAAACACGCATGCGATATTACAATTTGTTGTATCAAACAAGAACAGCAAATGCTAAAGTACATTTCATTAACAGTCAAAATGACTTACAATTTATCTGTCTAGATAGCAGCTTACAAGCAAAAGTTTATACTAAGAAAATTCTTACTATAAAATGAACGGCTTAAAAATGCTAACGAAAGCTATGCGACGCTATATTCGAAGTCCTGGATCTGAACAAGGCTCTTGATTGGTCTTCTGCCCAAGAGATGTGCCAGATGAACCTCATGTCCTGGCGGATGCAGACGTGAAGAACAAATGGAGAACAGCTCCTGGGGCAGAAAGCTTATTGTGCATAGAGACGAGCGCCATGGCTCGTCACACCTTATTCAAAAACATGGAGGCAAATAGTTCTCCTCCAGGAAAGCTAGAGGAGAAACACTCCATTCATTACGATTCGGTAAAAAGGTCAGTATGGAACTGCGCCTCGCCGGAAGGCAGCTGGAGATACAACCTGCAAACATAATAGATGAAGAAGAATCTTCGCAGAAGCATGACGTATTATGTATATCTTCTTCAAAGTGGCCATAAAGATCAGTAGGCTTTATAAAGAAGATTTTGGGAGCTATTTCTCTGGCACAAGGTACAAACTCAGGTTTCACAACCTTAAGTTTCCATGAATCAACAAAAGACAAGCATTGAGGCCAGCAGTCGTAAGGACTCATGGCAAGCCACATGTTGGGATGAAGAACCCAAGCAGCAAGAGGCAGTGTTTATATAGACTCTATGGGGACTCTTCAGTTCCCTGGCTGAGTCAGCAAAGCTTGGAAAACGGGTAAGAATCAATTACTTACGCCTCAAAAGAGGTAAAATTCAAATCCCCTACTAAAGGCTATGACGATTCGGTGCCACGCCCTAATTAATGACGGAAGGTCATAATAAGGATGGGCTTCCCAAGGAAATCGTGCTTATCTAATAAATCATTAGCGCGAAAATCAAGGCAGATACGTCACCATGTGACGTCATAATTGATACGCATCAAGACATTAGTGCAAATCCTCAAAAGGGAAAAATGGGACATAGAGTTTCAAATAAAAAAAAGGGGAGAAGCACTAGCATTACAATGATATTTTTTTAAAAAAACAAATATTTCTATTTTTAAAACAAATCATTGATCAAAGGATCTTCTGGGGAGAACGAGAGTGATGCCTCTCTTGCTTGGTCCACTTCTCGCATTAGCTGTTCGTTCTTGGCATTCATCACATGAAAGAGGTTGACAGCTTCTTCAGCCTTCTGCCTTTGTTCTTGTACCTTCCGTCTTTCGGATGCGAGGTTGTGTTAGCCGCGTTTCAAACTCACAACAGCGATAATATGGGTGATCCTGTTGAGAGGATACCCGAAGCCTAGCTTGCCTTGAACTTTAGCCTGAAGCCCCTTGCATGTGCTATAAAGCAGCTGTGCACTATTAGGAGAAATGGTCGCAGGAGTAGCCACAGACAGTTGCTCCAGAATCCAGATGGCTTCGGTCAAGAAAAGCCTCCTGTCATACGGCTCTATCTCCAAAGATTTCACGAATGACCAGGGGTATGAGAGGCGCATCTGAATCAGCCAGTCCACATCAGCTTGCTTCATTCCTGACAAAGTTGATTCAAGTTTAGATCATGAAAGCTTTTAAACAAGGGTATAGAATGCGAAAAATGGTAACATACCAGTCCCTTCGAGGATCTCACGCAAAGAGGGAATACGCATTGCTGGAAAAGCCGAAGCATGCCCTCGCTGCATTTCTCGTCTGTCAGCCGCGAGCTCGAGCTCATCATAGTTGGCAGGGAGAGTATAGGCCGCAACAGGTGCGACGGCAGCTCCAACTTGTGAGCTCCAAAAATTCCATGCTGGGGGAACCTCTAAAAGTTCTACCTCTGTTGAAGGAATGGCAACAGTAGTAGCTGCTTCTCGACCAGGAACTTATTCAGATGCGAGGGGATCTTGTGGCTCCGGGGCATTCATTTGAACATGAACATTTGCATGCGATGCTATGTCTTCCATGACCTGTTCATTTTCATGAACTTCAGCTCCAGCACCATCTGTTTCCATTTCCTCAACTGCAGCATCAGCATCTTCTTCTCTTAGCACGGTGTCAGCTTCGATATCATCAGACACCTCGATGATATCCTCCAAAGGCTCTCCTGCATACTCAGTAGCTGCGACAGGCTTCTCAACGTGAGAGCTTCGCTCTGGAGCATAAGATGTAGGGAGCTGACCCCTTTGTTCCGACACATCCTCATCAGCATCACCTGCGATATAAGGCAGGTAAATATGAAGGTAACTTGCATTATACAATGTTTTGTTATTTTGATAGATCAAAATCGAGCACCTCCACACTTAGGTGGGATCGCAGCACCTTCATCATATGTTAAAGATGCGACACCGTATCCTACTAGAGTATCCTCATTAAGCACATCTTTAAGGTGAGCGTGACCTGGGCTGCGAAGAAACTCGTTACAATAAGAAGTGGGTCATCAAGCTGGGTTCACAAACATTGTTTGGATAGTTACCTGAGGGTTCGCCACACTTACTAACTAACCAGCGGAGAATGTCACTTTTTGATAGACCATGCTTTAACGCACCAATAATTACTTCTTGTTAAGTCACTGCAAGGTTAAAGATCTCACCTTCTTTGCCACCGGCGATCTCCTCAAATTCCTCTTGAGCTTGCTCCAAAGCAGTTGCATCCACATTATCAACATGCTGCTCTTCCAAACTTCTACTCTTTACGAGCTCGATCTCATATTCCTCGAGCTTCCTCCTTCTCTCTGCGGCTTCAGTAGACGTTCTCTCAGACTCAGCAAGGATATCTTCATCTATGGTTTGGCTGGAGACGCCAGAGCGAGAACCCTTGGTTTTCTTCTTTTCCTTGGCCAGGAGGCCGCTGATGGTTTCTGTGTCATCACCTGCGAAAGAACAAACTGTTCAACAACTATTGCAAAGAGCTAAAGTATGAAGAAGACAAGTTTGTTGAGATACCTTCCGAGTTTTCTTCTCGTATCTCACCTCTTTCTTCTTCTCTTTCGCTTTCATCTTTTTCTTCTTCATCATCTCTTTCTCTTACTTCTCTTTCCTCGACTTCCTCTTCCTCCTCTTCCTGACCAAAAGGAATGAAAGACTCAACTGCGAGCTCTTTCCGCACTTTGCTTGGCATGCGACCTTTGCCTTTGTCTTTAGAGGCAATAGACTTCGCAGGAGGCAGAGTTGGAGCACTCCTAGGAGGAGGGGAGATTGTAATGCCCTTCTGTTTTGTCTCTTGGCCCTCGGGGCAACATCTGCTGGAGGAGATGGAGCATCCCTAGGATGAGACAGAGCTGGAGTATTGTCTATCAGCGATCTAGCAAACGCACCCATTACCTCGCGAATCACAGTCTCTACTTGGGGAGCCATTTCCATTGTTAAAAGAATTTTCTCGCCCTGCCTTTTCGCGGTAACGATAGAGTTGATCAGTGATTTGGAGCGCTCTCCAGATGCGAACCTATTCAGATAGCACTAAAACAGAAAATGGGGTATAAGTTTCAATTCATCAAGCGAAAGGAGTTTAACACGCATAAAGGGAATTGTTTACCTTGGCAAAATCTTCGCTGTACTTGATGACATGCGAAGCTCCATCTCTAACAGCGGTCATCTTCTCCTCAAGAATGGTGCATGGGCGCAAGTGATTGTAAAAATCCAACAAGGAGTAGAAGCCATACTGGGAATCATCCAAGCTGCAGTTAGGACGGAATGGGAAGGAATTCCTTTTGATTGTAGGAGCTTTGCTGGGCTGAGGAGTCGCGTGCGTCTCGAATCTAGCTTGCTGAGTAGTCCAGTAAGAAATCCAATTCCTGGAGAGGCGACCCTCACGGCCACCTGAAGGTTGAACAAAGGGCAAGTTACTCCGAAAGATCGTTTGGCACTCGCCAGACAGCAGTCACTTGTAGCAGCCTCTTACGATCGACTTAGGCCAAATGGAAGGCGCCACTGCATCAAAACCAAACTGGGGAGAAACGCGAGTTGGATCAATGTCGACTGTGATCCTTTCATATCTGGGAGTAAGTTCAGGAATATACTCAGCAAGAGCAGGAAGGGAACCCCTTAGACACCAGCAGAAGAATTCACGATAGCGCTCATGACCTTCGAGAAGGAGTTCTTCTGAATAAGCAAGAGATTTGGCGGGATATAGCTTCGGGAACCATCGCACATTCTCAATACGCGTGGCATAAGGCCTAGCTGTAAAATTTCTCCATTCATCGCATATCAGGCTCCAGGTGCACTTGGGAAGATTGGTTCTAAACCATCGAGCAGCCCTCCCACTGGAAAGTTCAGTCTCCGCGCCTGGAACACACCACTTGCTGGGCCTAGAAGGAACAGGAGCATAAGAAGGCCATCTCTCAAAAACCCACATGGTAAGGAATGCGATGTTAACATAAGTCAACACATCAAGACGACCGAGAGAGTCTTGGATCGCCACTACCAGCTGATCCAATCTATGCAATATAAGGTGCCCAAGACCAGAGGCCCAAGTGCGACTTTCTGGCCGAGGGCCAACTTGACAGCAAGAGGGAGGACATGATAAAAAAACCCCATCATGAGGGTGACCATCAATCAGGTACCTTGACAACCAGGCACAGAGGAAGCCACACAAGGTTAGATGGTATCCTTTCCCATCTACATAATTCTTCGCCTTTGGATTCTTGTCCAGAAGTTCCTTGGTAATACTACCATTCGCATAGTCACGAAAGAATTATTGCACCCATTTGCCCCACGTGTTCTTCGCAGAAGCCTCAACAAACTGCCATTCGGGAAGAACTTTTGCAGATGTCCAACGAGTGGAGATTTTCTTCACCTCGTTTAAGCACTCTTCCATATGCGCATATAGAGCAAGCTCTGAAGAAGTCCTCAAAGGGCTCAGGGGATCCACTTAGCCAATGGGGGAAAGGTCATACAACATGTGCACATCTTCCAAATTAGGTGCAGCCTCGAACTCAGCAAAATGAAAGGTGTGAGTCGCAGGTGAATAGCGAGAAAGAAGGTTTAGAAGCATGGACGGATCCAGCTTCACGACAGCACCCTTCATAGCACGAACTGTGAAATAAATCCCAGCATTGTCTAATGCGATAGCATGGTGGGTCAATACATGGTCAATCTACTCATCCATTAAGTCCAACTTTTGAACAAAGGCCTGGGTAGAAATTGCAGTATGAGGGAAAACCCATTTTCAACTCCTAGCCTAACCACATCCTTGGATTCGATTAACTCTAGCATGGTTGCATTGGTAGGCGGGGTTAATGTCCGCAATTCTCCGGAGGGGGCAGGAGTCGGTAGATTCTTCACCTTAACCATAGCATGATAGAAATCCTTTCGACCCAAATAAGGGGCTTTTCTCCACAAGGTCTTTGGAAGGTCAGATATTTCTCCAGGTTCTTTAACGGGCTTAGATCCTTTTGTCTTAGCCATTCCTGCAGAAAAAGCAAGAAAAAAGGGGGGAGAAATATACTACTTTCAGTTAATATTTCAGTTCAGATTCAGGAAGCAATTATGATTTGTCAAGAGAAGATGAACAGTCCGGGGTCAATTCTGGGTTTAGAATCTCAGAATTTCAGAAGTTCTGCATTCGAAATCGTCACAATCTGGTGATTCAATCAGTTATGGGTTTAAGAAAGAGTCTCCTTTGCATTTATCAACAAACGGTATATCCCAAATAAATATTGGTTTACAGATCCAAGACACTTCAAAGGATATTTAAATGCATTAATGGAATTGAGCAAAGCCAACCTTGTTTTGGTAAAGCAAGTTGAAGGAGACGATTGACAAGGAAGAACTGATGGTTGATTACTTGAATCTGCTCTTGAAGGCTTCCGGGTATCATTCACTTTAGAGAGAGAAGTGATGCTTTGCAGCTGTGGAGGGCATAGAGTATTTATTCAAGAACAATGAGGAGTCGCGTCCTTTCAGTAGTCGAATTGCAACCGTCACCGTCGAATCACAGGATATTTACTCCCATTATGTGGGATGGACAAATACTCTCTACATCACTACGATCTCTAACCTTGCTTCCTATCATGCCCGATAGCTACCTTTATGATTACCCAGTTACGGTGTAACGTTTGATAACATCAAAGCACGATATTTCACAACTAGAGTATCTAGTGACTTCAAGTCTAAGGATTCCAATTATATTAGCACTACGAGAAGCGAATGTGACTTTAACATAATCTAATGTATCCTTCTCGTTGTGGGTCAATAATGCATACCCATGTGTTAGAATTGATATCTCCATATCAATCTACACACATACTAGTCTATATTTGATTGTCCTATTAATCAATATAATGGACTAGGCATATTTAAGATAAAGAACACATTGTATCTGAGGACTTCTTTATATTAAATATCACAATATATAATAAATGAATATTCTAGCCAATAACAATGTTCATACTAAATAATAGATTGCCCCTAGGGAACCTATTCCAACACCACCACCATCCCGGCCATGTCAGTCCCAATCATTAGCTACCATTTCAAAATACCACCACCATTAAGCAAACATTTTTTGTTGCAACAACAACGCGTCTGAATCGTTTCTCACTAACACCGCTACTTGCTTCTTAGTTCCTACTGCGTCGCCACACGTAAGGTGGTGGATGGTTTTTGGTGGAAGATTATGGTAATTAGACAGGATAATCACATGGGCCAAATGATAGTTTCAATATAAACTCAGATAATCATGTAAAGTTAAGCCCAAATAATTTTACTTTTTCTTAGCCCAAATATCTCATACCATTTAAGATCCACGTCATTTTAAAAACCCAAGACATTTAAAAATTATTTACCCAAGCACACCATAAATGATTTAGTAATTGGTTATTCTAAAAAAAAGTTAATTGGTTTACATACACCAATTAACTGTCTAAGGAACTTGTCCAGCTTGGATGCGGCGTATGCCAGCTTGGACACATAAGCGGTATTTTTAATTAAGGATACCAATTTCATAAGTCCCGCATCTTTACAACCCCCCCTCAAGATGGAGTTGTATGTCAGTGCACAACCATATTTGACTTAATAAAATGAAACGATAGAGTTGGGTGGGGTTTAGTCAAGATGTATGCAACCTAATGTTTAGATGAAACATGTTGTAACTTCAGCTTATCACCTTTGACCTCTTTTCTCGCAAAATTGCAATCCAGCTCTATAAGTTTTTTTAATCTCTTTCAACATTGAATTTTCAAAAAAAAATAAAAAAATAGCAAAATTGGTGTGTACGAGAGAATCCTTTGAGGAGGATTCAATATACACCAAGAGCAGGGGATAGAAAGAACACAGAAAGAGTAGGGTGTGTGTAGGGAGAGAGTAAGACAATGGTAACTGTGAGAGAGAGAGAGACAGAATTTTGGCAGAGCTTACGCGTATCTCAGGTGATTCCTCCTTGTATGGAAGGGTTAACGATCCTATATATAACGGAGATTGTGACCGTTGTAGTGGGTTAATGCGCCCATTAATGGCGGCTTAATTAGCTTAACCACAACGGCACGTTCTTCCACGTATATAGGAACCGTTACGCACTTCGTTCGCGTATACCGGAACCTTTATGAGGTTGACCGGGTTTATGGAGCCCGTGCCATAAATCTCTCGAAGCAGTTACTAAAGGTCGCGCGCGGGATTGGTTGTCGCTCGCGCGCGACATGACTTACTCTAGCCTCCAAACTACTAAGTCCCTACAAGTACTATGTGGTGGTATGCGATGGCCCTGTCTCGCAGCCCCCACGTGGATCAGCGCGGGTGGTGATCCAGTGTGTGTGGAGCACAGCTGGGTGTGCTGGATGGTCGCCACGTGGCTAAGATATGTCTGTCTAGAAAGCACTATCTACATTAGCCCTCTTTTCTGCGCGTGAAGACACCTAGCCGGATAGGGTTCAATGCGCAGGAACCAATGCACGCGTCGCTGCCACGCACCAATTCAAATACACGCAAAATCAGCCCCCGTGCGTGCCATTATGACCTAGAATCCCTAGAATCATATGAGACATGTGAATCTTGTTTATTAGGAAAAATGACAAAGTCCCCTTTCAATAAGAAATGTGAGAGGACTAGTGAGTTATTGGCACTCATACATACTTATGTGTGTGGACCATTCCCCCACGCCTTCAGAGGTGGTTACACCTACTTCATCACGTTTACTGATGATTTCAGTAGATATGGATTTGTATACCTTATGAAGGCCAAATTCGAATCCTTTGAATTGTTCAAAGAATTCAAGAATGAAGTAGATTAGCAACTTGGTAAAAGTATTAAGGCTCTACGATCGGATCGTGGAGGAGAATACTTAAGCCAAGAGTTTGATGAGTATCTTAGAGAGTGCAGGATAGTATCCCACCTCACCCCACCCGGAACGCCACAAAGGAATGGCGTGTCCGAGAGGAGGAATCGCACATTATTAGATATGGTGCGATCTATGATGTCTCAAACAGATTTCCGATATCATTTTGGGGACATGCTCTAATGACGGCAGCTTTTACCATTAACCGTGTTCCATCCAAATCAGTCATGAAGACACCATATTATGGACTGGGAAGCTTCCCATAGTGTTTTTTATGAGGATTTGGGGCTGCGATGTCTATGTAAAGCGTTTACAAACAGACAAGCTCGGTCCCAAATCGGATATTTGTAAATTTGTGGGATATCCTAAGGAAACTAAAGGATATTATTTCTACAATCCCACCGAGAACAAAGTGTTTGTTGCTCGGACCAGCGTGTTTCTAGAAAGAGAGTTTTCTCTAAAGAAGCAAGTGGGAGGGCTGTAGAACTTGAAGAGATTCAAGAACCACAAATCACCGAACCAATGATGGAACATGAACAGGAACCGCAAGCTGTTGTGGAGGAACCTGTTCAGGTAACACAGGAACTCCGTAGATCAGGAAGAGTCTGTCATGAGCCAGAGAGGTACAGACTTCTCGTGACTGATCCCAATGACGTACCACTCATGGATGATGAGCCTGCATCCTACGGGGAAGCCATGAAAGGCCCAGACTCCAAGAAGTGGCTGGAAGCCATGAGATCCGAAATGGATTCCATGTACACCAACAAAGTATGGACATTGGTGGAACCACCTGAAGGGGCTCGACCCATAGGGTGCAAGTGGGTCTTCAAGAAGAAGACCAACATGGATGGCAAGGTAGTTGCCTATAAGGGGCGATTGGTAGCCAAAGGGTATAGACAGATTCATGGTATTGAATATGATGAGACCTTTTCACCAGTCGCCATGACTAAATCCATTCGAATCCTACTTGCTACCGCAGAGTACTATGACTATGAGATTTGGCAAATGGATGTCAAAACAGCGTTCCTTTATGGGAACCTCCTCGAGGATGTGTACATGACACAACCGCAAGGTTTTGAGGATCCAGAGAATGCCAATAAAGTCTGTATGTTGCAAAGATCCATTTATGGATTAAAGGAAGCTTCTAGGAGCTGGAATCGACGTTTTGATGACGCAGTCAAAGAGTTTGGCTTCATGAAGAACGAAGATGAGCCTTGTGTTTACAAGAAGGTTAGTGGGAGTTCTATAGTATTTCTGGTCTTTTATGTGGATGACATACTAATCATTGGAAACAATATTCCTACTTTGCAATCTGTTAAAGATTGGATAGGAAAGTGTTTTGCAATGAAGCACTTAGGAGATGCAGCCTATATACTTGGTATAAAGATCTATAGGGATAGATCTAGAAAGCTGCTCGGCCTAAGTCAAAGTACATACATAGACAAGGTGTTGAAGAGGTTCAACATGCAAGATTCCAAGAAGGGATTCTTGCCCATGTCGCATGGAGTCACTCTCTTGAAGAATGAATGTCCCTCCAATGAGATTGAGAAGGACCGCATGAGTAGGATATCCTATGCTTCGGCCATAGGATCCATCATGTACGCCATGTTGTGTACTAGACCAGACATATCATACGCGATGAGTATGGTGAGCAGATATCAGTCCAACCTGGGTGAGAGTCACTGGATTGCTGTCAAGAACATCCTAAAGTGCTTGAGAAGAACTAAGGATGCGTTCTTGATATTTGGAGGTAAGGAAGAGCTAAGTGTAATTGGTTACAATGATGCAAGCTTCCAAACCGACAAAGATGACTATAGATCACAGTCTGGATACGTGTTTTACCTGAATGGAGGAGCTGGAGCTGGAAGAGTTCCAAGAAAGGGACACTTGCTGATACTACAACGGAAGCTGAGTACATTGCTGCTACGGAAGCAGCAAAAGAGGCAGTTTGGATAAAGAAGTTTATCACTGAGCTCGGGGTGGTCCCTAGCATCGTGGATCCCATAGAGTTGTATTGTGACAACTCCGGGACGATCGCACAAGCCAAGGAACCAAGATCACACCAGAAATCAAATCATGTACTTAGGAGATTCCATCTTATTCGTGATATGATCAATCGAGGATATGTGAAGATGTGCAAGATTCCAACGGATGACAATCTTTCAGATCCGCTCACAAAACCTCTTGCGCAGCGAAAGCATGAAGGGCATGCCAGATCTATAGGCATACGAGATGCACCAGATTGGCTCTAGTGCAAGTGGGAGACTGTTGGATTAGGTGCCCTAGAGGGCAATCTATTATTTAGTATGAACATTGTTATTGGCTTGAATATTCATTTATTATATATTGTGATATTTAATATAATGAAGTCCTTAGATACAGTGTGTTGTTTATCTTAAATATCCCTAGTCCATTATATTGATTAATAGGACGATAAAATATAGACTAGTATGTGTGTAGATTGATATGGAGATATCAAGTCTAACACATGGGTATGCATAAGGAGTAATGGCATACTGGATTGACCCACAACGAGAAGGATACATTAGATTATGTTAAAGTCACAATCGCTTCTCGTAGTGCTAATATAATTGCAATCCTTAGACTTGAAGTCACTAGATACTGTAGTTGTGAAATATCGTGCTTTGATGTTATCAAATATTACACCGTAACTGGGTAATCATAAAGGTAGCTATCGGTCATGATAGGAAGAAAGCTTAGAGATCGTAGTGATGTAGAGAGGATTTGTCCCTCCCACATAATGGGAGTATATATCCACGGCCACTCGAGGGATGAGGTTTATTGAATGTCTGGCCAGACTCAGATAAATCAATATGGAGATATTGATGTTATCTGCTTGCATAAGCATATTCCTAGGATCGAGGAACTATGGATTGGATATACGAGTGTGACTATTTATGTCTCGTGTCCAATCCGGATATGGAGACAAATGGATAGTGCAATATGAGATATTGGGCACAAAGGTTTATCGGGATCACTAACTTATTTCTATTAGTTGGGTGCATGGATGTGTTGCTAGACACCGCTCCATGTTAGTAAAAGTTACTACCAACTAAGTAGAAACCTATGGGGTCACACTTCAAATAGAGTGGAACTAGATTTGGAATTAATTAATATGATTAATTAATAAGAAGGATCAATTTGCAACACCTTACAAACTTAGTAGGACTAATATGCAAGGAAGGGACTATTCCAAGTTCATGTAGAACTAGAATGGACATTTATGTAGTAAACAAGGAGATGTTGGACTATATAAAGGAGGCTCTAGCTTCCTTCCCACTAATGTTATTAGACATAACACAAGTGAGTGGGAGAGAGCAAAAGATAGAGCAAGAACACAAGGGGCCGAACCCCCTGCGTCCTCCCCCCCCCCCCCCCCTTCTCGTCGGCTCAAAGAGAGGGCCGAACCCTCCCTTTGCTTCCTTTAATTGCTTGATTCCTTCTTCCCTCTTCCTCCGGTACAAGCTAGCAGTTGAGAAGGAAGAATATAGATCTCACATCTAGACGTGGATCAACCGTAGAGACGAGGCCAATATTCTTCGTGTGATCTCTCAAACCAAAAGATACACAAAATACTATGTCCCTTATCATGTTATGATGTCTCTTCCTGTGATCCTTGGCGGGCTTTGAGTAGGAATCAAATTTTGTTATTTCGCTGTGTTACCTACGTCGAAACCCAACATGTGGCCACGTGGTTAATGTGGTGGTGGTTGGTGGTGGTCGAAGTCGAGGAGATCACAACAGCTGAAGCGGTGGCAGAGGTACGTACGAGTGCAGTAGTGGCAGATTAGTGGTAATGGGGGGGGGGGGGTAGCTGATGGTTTCACTATTTAAAATATTTGTTCAAAGTACATGACAGCATGAAGCACAATCTAGAACTTTGGAAATGACACCTACTTTGGTGTCATTTAGAATTGGAATTTGGAGAGTTGACATTCCAATTTCAAATGACGACAATTCTTTTTTAAGAACAACTTCTATTAATACAAAAGTGTGGGATTAAGCATCCTCGTTACATCGCTGTGAAGAAGCTGAAGGGCTCAATCGGGGTACCTAGTCATACATGTTGTTTGGAATTGAAAGTCCGAACTTTGCAAATACGCGAGCAACGATGTTCGAAGAGCGATGTCTAAAAGTAAAGGAGATTTTCTCAAAACACTGCGAAAGTGCTTTAATGGAGCGAATAACGTTGTCGTTCTTTGATCTTATCTGTCTGACTCCTGTTGTTGATCGCATCAACAACCTTTTTGGCATCTGATTCCACTATATCCTTGCGCTATCCACACTCTAACGCCAAAATAAGTCCATCGCGGATGGCTAAAGTCTCAGCCTCAAGTGCCGAAGAAGCGACTGGATATGGGGAGGACACGGCTTCCAGCGCGCGCCCCTGGTGATCTTGCAGGATAGACGCACATGATGCTCTATCGTCGATGGCGAACGAAGATCCAGCTGAATTCACTTTCACTGACCCTTGTTCCGGCTATCTCCAACAGTTGGGCGGCAATATGGAGGAACTGGCCTTCACCCGAGCAGCAGGTTGCTGGGCAGTGCGCTGGGGCAGCGAGCTCCTGACATTCGCGCGCGCACAATTCCTACTTCTGACTGAAGATCATTATGGAAGACCCTTGCGATCCGATAGCTCCCCAGCCTAGTACAAAAGATTTCTCGGTTGGAAGGAGACAAAGTGGGGAAGAACGTCGGAATCCAAATATGAGAAATTATCTCCAAGAAAACGTTCCCATATCGAAGTTGAGAAAGAGCACTCTCTAAAGAGATGTGTGGCCGTTTCCGAAGCGTTGTTACATGAAGGACATTTAACCGAAATGTCCTTGCGGAACTTGAAAATATTCACTCTTGCAGGTAGAGAGTCTTGCGTCGCTTTCCAAACTGTGTAATGATTTTGGGTTGTACTTTCTTTTTCCATAATAATTTCAACCACTATTGCGAAGTATTTGAAACGGAAGCAACTCTACACTCCTCCTTCTCATGACTTCTAATCATAGCATATCCCGACGAGATAGAGTATTCCCCATCCTCCGAATAATGCCAACGCCTCATGTCAAGAACATGATTGTGCGGAATAGGAATCTTGACAATTTCGGCCAAGTCAACCCCAGACCCGTGAGAAACAAGCTTTTCCACATCCCACTCACGAGTTGGGGTGATGAACTCCGAGACTTTCATATGCTCTGCTGCGAGAGGTTTCAAAATCGGGCTGAAGCTCGGAGGCCACGAGGATTTTGAAAATTCCTTCTAATAATTTATCCAGACAAAAAATTCATAGGATGGAATTTTATATTCCAAATTTGTGAAATTCCGACTTTTGCATAAATGAAGAGTCATTTTTCATCTTCTGTGCCTATTTCTTGCTCTTGGGTGAAATTCAAACATCCAACAAAATCTCAATTAACACGTGAATATTTTAGTTAAAATCATTGAGTGTGCACCTTATACTCTCATAGTCTCAAGAAAACTCAGGTGATTTAGAAAAAAAGTACAAAAGTTAGTTTATCTTCATTGAGAAACAACCCCTGCATTTGATTCGAAACAGTAGGTGACAAACAGACAAGTCTTAAAAAAAAAAGATATAACCTCATTGATTCCTTTCAAGACATTCAGAAAAAACAACAAAACAAAAAAACCATGTTGGTGTGCTCAGCTTAAGTTTGAATTGGTTTAATTTGTACTTTCAACAAACCAAACTCAAACTGATATTCCATTCCGTCCGGTTCA
The DNA here is from genome assembly GCA_023055425.1 of Linanthus parryae. Taxonomy (NCBI): domain Eukaryota; kingdom Viridiplantae; phylum Streptophyta; class Magnoliopsida; order Ericales; family Polemoniaceae; genus Linanthus; species Linanthus parryae. Next base: position 6,221,963 of record JALGPY010000009.1, read on the forward strand.
TTTGGGCCCATAGGCAAAACCCAAGGTGATTGGGTCAACTGGTAAGCTGTCTAAGGCCAAGAGGTCGCGGTGCCTTCGATTCCTACTGGAACATCACCCAGAGAGCCCTTCTCTTTGCACCATCCAATGCAGTATTGCACTATTTACCAAAAAAAAAAAAAAAAAAAAAAAAAAGAAAAAACGTGGAAAGAAGACGTGGTTGGATTAATAGAACACCTCAACGAACAATCCACACAAGAAATTGGCAAAACCTAGAAAGAGGGTTGTTCGAGTCCCCGTGAAGTTGGTTGTCAAAACTGACAAGTTACAAGGTGACAAAAGCATATCAAGAATTTTTACTCAAAACAAATCAGCAAGAATTCAACGCCGTGCCTGTTACCAGTAACAATCAACCTCCTCCGCCTCTTTCTCTTGCTTTAGCTTGGCCGAGTTCCACAAGCATAGTCAACAGAGCCTCACACATCTGACAGGCATCGGGATCACTCGAGTCTTTCTTCCATGATGAGTAAACCATCCAAGCATGGTCAAGTTTTCTGTCAGGCCTCACCACTATAGAACCTGGAACTTCAGCATCACGACACGTCACCAACCCGTCACTCTTCTCCCCATACCTTAGCTTCAGGTGGAGTGCAGTCACAGCCATAGCAGCAGATATGGGAGCTATCACAGGAACTCTTCGTCCTGTCTGGCCATGGCCATCGTCCTCATGGTCATTACTGCCAAAGCTTGGTATTGGAAGCCATGGGAGTTCAGCGTGTGCAATGTGGGACATTGTGGCAAGCACTCCTGGCCCTATGTTGGCTTCAGAGTGGAAGGAAATGAGAGGAATGTTTTCTGGGAGCTTGTTTTTCATTATAAACTCCTTCCTTTTCTCATAGGTCAAATCTTCCAAAGATCTCATGTCACCCTGTGGTTGGAAAACATGTCTGTCAGATAATCACAAATGGAACAGACGGGGATATATTGGTAATAGAAGGAAACTATATATATTTTAATTGAATGGTTCATGCTGCTCTCTCAAAACTAAATGCAATTCTTTAGACTTCACAAAATCACAAGAAACTAAATTGGCACATGGCAATCAGTGACAAAGCAATGGACGTGTTTCAGATGATATGAAATTCAGGACATAGGAGGAAAAATTAACTGCACAGAAAATACTCTCAAAGCTCATGAAATCACATACCATATAAGAGGACCATTAAAAGCTAACAAATATGAAGTTCTAAACATCTGGTTAAAAGGTCATTTGAGGTTCCGGGAAAAGTTTGGAGGGGGATAAATTAAACAGTTGCTTGTTTTCATTTGTTAGCAAGAACATGGAGGAACATTGTGGCATATAGAATATAAATCATTAAAAAGTCACTTCCCGTATTAGGTTCTTCATCCTTCTAAAATTTGCTTCATTAATACTTCCAGGCCTACAAGAAAGCATTTTCTACTCTTTCATCAACGTTTCCAACTCATGTGAGAAGATGGTAAATTCTCATCATATTTTCTTTCCATGTGGCATCCCAAAGCAAATGACAGTAGTCAAACACAGCATGTGCACGTATTATTGACTGGCCTGAGTATTTGAGGCCATGTTCATTTCTGTTTGAGCATCTGAAATGGACTGCAGATTTCAAGCCAATGTCATTTCTCCTGGCACCTCGTCTTTATAAGATGCCTTGTTTCAAGATTTAGCATCGCTAATGAACACTGGACTTGGAGCTCTCTCTCTCTCTCTCTCTCTCTCTCTCTCTCTCTCTCTCTCTCTCTCTCTCTCTCTCTCTCTCTCTCTCTCTCTCTATATATATATATATATATATATATATATATATATATATTGTTTACACACAGCTCTTCCTCCACTATTCTGATAGTTAACCCTAGTACACGTCTTATACTCCAACGATATCACCGCTGAACCTCCTCATATTCACTTCTACTATTTAATAATGTGGACTTAATATATGTGCATAGATATGATGGAGCTCCCAGAACTTTTAGAGGCATAGCTACTAGCTAGTAAACTATCTCTTAGATTGCTTCGTCCATTACATCAAACAAAGCAGTCGCTTTTAAGCTTGTTTGGCGTCGCCTCATCCAGTGATAACTTGTCCTGTGCTAGTACGAGAACTAATGAAGACAACATACACTTGATGCACATGATTTTTGAAGCAGTATTGGTTGATAGGCTTCACCACTGGTAAAATTGCCTTCTTCACCACATTAGCAAGAACAGACTATTGATGACGAATTTATGGTTCTCTATGCCCTGAGTATTGTTGACCTGGGATAGGCCTTAGGTCGTACTTGTTAGTATTCTTAATAGCATTGATTTCTTTGAATATATATTCTTGATGATTTCATTTCAGACCATAAATGTCTAAAGAAACAACAAGAGTGGAATTTTTATTGATTAGAGCAATTACATTCAACCATACGGAATGGAAATTGACAAATGGAAATTGAAACAAAAATAAATTTTAACTACCATATCTCATAGGGAGTGGCCTAGATAGTGTAGTGCTTTTCCTAGTCACTTTGGATTGGTTAATTTGATCTCGTCATCTCGTGTCCATGGCAGCTAAATCTACAAAGATTAAGAAGCAATAAACAGTGGCAACATCATGCAGGGATTATTCAGCAGGTAAAAGACTCTAGGGAAAAGAGCCAAGGCAAATGTAAGTTGAGCCGAATCTACCGGGCATAAACCCTTTAGATCGTACTCTTTGGCTTCAGTGATTGAGGTTTTTAGGCCAGGATAATTTAACAGTTGGTGACTCTGATCCAAGAAAATTGTGGATCTCCTTTGATTGAGGGACTAGAATAAGGGACAAAGGTTCAGGAATTCATCTTCTAGGTTTACATTAATATATTGTAGGCTCCTGATTTGTTGCAACAATCATATTGATATATCATGTATAATAGTTCGGTTTTGCAGAAGCTTTCACGGAAGTTCTCCTGAAAGACCTGCAGGGTTCCTATCCGCCGAATTGTTGTGTTTGAGTGGTTTATTATTCTTGCTTAATATCATTTACTTCTCGATTAATATGTTGTTATGATTTTGTATAGACGTCGTAATCAAAGCTCACGCTTCTACGTGATTGATTGCATGAGGATGACGTGACTTCATGATCAAGGATTAAATGACTGGAACACGCAATTTAGAAGCATGCTTCACAGAAACAAAAATAAATCAAAGATCTTGATTAGGGAAAGATGACTGCCGGATACAATGTTGATTATTAACTGTTAAAGCAAAAGAATGAAATCATTGAAGTAGCAGCATCACAGCATATAAGAATTGTCAATCATGGACTCTCGACATCAACTGAATCTAAATTAATGGAATACCAAGGATGTGTTGTGTAACATTCTAATACATCATACTATTCAGATCTCTGCAGTGAAGTCATTCAAATGTTTTACCATATAATTGTATATGCTTTTGCTTCAGGTTTCGGTTTAGCAAACAGGGACAGTCATACGTTCCCCTTGAGGCAGAAATAGATGGAGAATTCTGTTTAATTTTCCTATGAACCAGAAGCATGTCTTCAGTTCACTCGAGATGATGTGGTTACACGGTAAGATAGAAGCAAATTTTAGCAGCTTGGTCAAAAGGCTAGGCCACCTACATAATGTCATGACTTACAAATTACAACCATGAGTTGGATCAACATGAACCATGGGGAGGAGCCTCATATATATTCTCCGTCTAAAGTGGGAGTCATGAGGTCGTCGCGGTGATGTTTCTAAGTTAAGAGTCAATAGTATGCTCATTCTGATACATAGGATAAAGGGGCTACCGGGCTAACCTGCAAGCTAACCTCTTTTCCTTTCCAAAGTTAATGCCTGATGCATATACTTGGAATATTCGAAGGAAATTGATGAATAAATGTCCTCTAATTGTACAACCTAATAGATTATTATCTGGATAACATTCACATGATTCCCAAATATATTTGAAGTTGTCAGCGAAAAAGCTTAACAAATTGACATCAAGAACTCAATCGTTTTGCCCCTGGAAATGTTGGAGCTGTTATGCAACTACCCTCGAAGCTAGAAAAGAAGATAAAAGCAGCAAAACCAAGATGAATTCTACAGATAAAGAGGGCGTACCTTGATTATCTTGCAAACTATAAGCTCCATAATTCTTCTTGTCTCCTTGTCAGCAACTTGTCCATCACGAAGTATATCAGAAGCAATGGGTGTCCCACCATATGGGCTCTGCACGAATGCTAAGCCAGCAACTTTATCCTCTAAATCCCCCCAATACATTGACAATGCAGCAGCAGCATCAACTCCACCCTTGCTGTGTCCAAGCAGCATTACACGTTTTCCAGAGCCCCAGTACAGTTCTTCTATGTATTGCTTAAGTTCCCACGCATTGTGCTCCACAGATGCCTTCACACAAATTACTAATGTTCATAGAAGAAAACACGAGATTTTTAAAATGGAAAAATTGACTACGGCGAATTATCCAATTGATATATATAAAACAAAAAATGTAATGAGTAAAACTACCATGGGCGACTGCATTATGTAGTTTACGCCAAACTATTGGTCTACAGAAGAAGACCAAAGAAAAGAATGAGCACACGAAAATTTACTATATATATAGATGTTGTACCTCACTGTGGATTTTCGCTATATGGCAAGCAAGACCCATCTTTGAAAAAAACTTCTTGGTGCTAACAAAGTACAAGGGACCGTGATTGCTAAAGAGCCCTAACATATCAAAAGGTAACAATCTGTAGGCATGAGATGGTGGAGAGTAGAAGGTGAATTTGACTTGAAATCGTGACAAATTATTTACCTGGAATCAGAAGATAGACAAATGAATCGGGTAGGTTATGCTCCCCATTCCTGACAAGGAAAATAAATCGTAATTGGTGCTATTTTCTATGCAAACCCAATATGGAGTGTGAAAAAAAAAAAGAAGCTACTCTGAAAACCATATTTCACAAAGATGCTCAGAAAGACCAAAACGCAGTAGGCCATCACAAGTCTCGACAAGTACAGAATTGATGGATTATAGTTCAATACACATTGGTCAATTCATATCAGAAAATTGCAATTACGGGATGTAAAACAAAGATTCAGTAAGGCACGTAAACATCAGCAGCAATATTAACTTTAAAAAAATGGCATCTTCCCAACATGCATCCATCTTTTAAGTGGTTTTCTCTGAATATTAATTCAGGATTGTGATTCTAGTCAAAGGGATCCAGATGGGATTGATAGGGTTGCCAGATGACAGAATACGGAATCATAGAATGATCCAAACGGACAGTTTGAATTAAAGGAAATAAGATTTACCCACCAGTCGCAACTCAACTACCACTTAACTAAAAAATATTATACACTCATTCCTGCATACCAGTTTAGATGTCGCCCTGGACTTGCATGCATTAGGCAGGCAGTTTAACCTCTTATCATTTCTTGATAGCCTCATTGGCAAGATAATTGCAAGAATTTGGATTTGAAGCGCGATAACAGTGTAAATGAATTATAGCATTTTTTTTTGGCGAAAGAGGAAGAAGGAAAAGAAAACACATGAAACATGACAAAAAGAGGTCGAATTCATGTATCACTTGTACATCAATACATAACGTGCTAGGTATATTTATTCCTATGTCAAGGAACCTACTTTCTTGCCATACTTCTTAAATCTCTAAAATTATTGAATCACAAGTTTGCTATTTTTGTGCTGAATATTCAATTAGGTAAACTCTGAACGCGCTTTGCAAGAGAATAATCACCATTCCTTTCGATTGCCAAAAGAATTACTGTGTTGGCATAAAACTCAAGGAGCGGCGAAAGAAAAGAACCTAAGACTAACTGAAACTAGCTATTACAAGTTCGAATTATAATTCAAGAAATTATGTTGATGTAAGGGTTAAACATATGTTTGTTTATCAATGTTAATGAGTCCAACTGAATTCAGCTAAACCTAATCTGGTCGAAGATGCTTAATAATTGGCCGCATGAACCTCTTTGGAGTCTTTAGCTGACACAAAAACCACCAATTTCCATCTTCATACTGATATTTCTCGGGAATATAGTTATTAACACTATTTCCATACTTAAAATACTGTCAGGAGATTTCTGGTAAACGTATAATTTTGATGATATGCAAATCTGCAAACCAGTGTTTGTCTGTCGAGTCAGTATAGAACAAATATTTTTATTTCTTTAATTTGTTTTCCCTATGCCATGATTAGTACCAATTTGGGAAATATGAAATAAAAAGCCTGTAATGGATTACGCAGATCCCAAACAGTCAAATAGGTGTCGGTGACGAGACTGCATATTCAGCACAGTAGGACATTTGATGCATAGCAGCCAATGGATGACGCAGATTACAAACAGTTTTCATAATCAACACACTTTCAGCTGATATATAGTAAGTTCAATTTCATACCTTACTTGCTGTAGAAGTTGTAGAAATCTATCCGAACCATCTTTTGGAGGAGACATTCCAGGAGTCTTTTGCAGCCATCCAATATCATCAGAAGAACCCTTTAACGTCTTCTGAACTCGAGATATGACTCTGAAAATTGAATAATGTTTATGAAATGCTCTCTACAAAGAGTACAGCAAAGTATGCTCGTGAGAGGATATCTAATCCTCTTAACAGAATCAAGAAACCAATAAATTTTCCATTATCCGGGTATAACTATAAATATTTTAGCACAAGACCTTACCTGCAAACTTTAGCTCGAGTACATCTGATGAAACAGAAAGGGACTTTCAAAGAGGCCAGCGCTAACCTCCACGTAAATCTCAAACTATATAATGGAAGCATCAACCTACAGCCATATAAAGGTAGCAAGAAGAAACAAGAAATGACTGTCAACAATTAGGAACATGTACAGAAAAAGTACATGAAATACAGAAACAACTCTACAGAATCATAAGTAAAAATGACGCTCTTCACCGACATCAGTCAATGAACCCATGAGTTAGTTACCATTCTCTATAAAAGAAAGAAGTCTAACATACCCAGCTGTAACTTCTTCTCACACCAGTTTCTTCAACACCAACTCTTCCCTCTTTAGTTTTAGAGGTTAGAAAACTGGCCCGGCGGCACCTTTCACTAAGATCAAGCAATGTACTGCACGAGTTACATAACTTTCTCGATCAAAGAAAGGTGTCTAACCACCCACACTGTCATTGTAGCTTCAACATCTATTCTATAAAACAGCATGGTTTAACTAATTTGTGATTTTTCAGCTTTTAGATTAAATAAATAAACTCCAACCCTCAGATCTCACCTACCACGCACTTAACTACTCACTACTTAACTACCCACTACTCAAAAATTACCCTCTCTCTCTCGGATTACTTTACGTAATGATCAAAAGTGTGTAAGAACATGACTTGATGTATATCATATAAAATTACTGAGGACGCCATTTTCATCTTCTCCTCCAGCAAAATCGATTATGAAACGTGTTTTTTGGGTAGTGCCCTCTGGCACGGGCAATCCACTAGTCACAATATGAAACACTAATCTCACTCTCTCTTCTCAGTCTATTTCATTCTCTAAACACCATTGCTCATCATTACAGCTCACTCCCACATCTAACTGAATGCATACACTCTCACTTCTCACTCTCTACCTTTTCAAACACCATTGCCCATCGTTAAAGCTCACTCACACAACTAACTCAATGCATGCAGCTCTTTCCATCGCTCTCAAAGACAATCTCATCGTTTTGGTAATGTGGTTTGCAACTATATCCCACTCCAGCCACAATCACCCTCATCAAAGCCCCCACCATCAGACTCGACTCCTCTCAAAGCTGCTAATCATTATTCCACCCTCATTATCCTCATTGAAGGAAACCCACGGCGGCCTCTAGTAGCGAAGATCCAAGACAGAAAAAGCTTTTGGGATACTAGCTTATGTTATCCAAGAACCCAGAAACAGAATGTAATACCTAAAGTTCAACCACTTCTCGACTCTTGTACATGTCAATATCAAAGGGTTATCTCATAAGAACTAGCCAGATGGTTAGAAGTTAGAACATATGATCATTGAAGCAGTTCTAACAACTAAAAATGGTGTGGCCGGAAACCAAAATGCTTGCAAGTTAATTGCTGGATATCTTTCTCTTAATGCAAGAACTAAATGAAATTTTGAGCTTTTTGAAGTGTATCAACCTGAAAGTGCGAAATACAGTTTGTCAAATATGCATTGAAAGATCTTTATACAAACTACAAAACCTATCCACACTGCTTTAGTATTCACCAGGATGGTTTTCATTTCTTGCGAGGAAAATACATTTTTTAGGGATAATTAATTGGCCAAAGCGTAAATGCAACTAAAAACCTAAAAAAGAAATTGAAGATGTTAATTAGAACCAGAAACTATTATGTAGGATGCATTGCGACATTTCTTTACCAAATGAAGACCGGTTAGGAAGGCCTTCATATATTACCCTCGTGCCATAATCATTCAGTGAGAAAAGGAAAAGCTACAGTAAGGTCAAATATTAACACTTAATCATAAGAAATGCTGAAAAAGGAGTACTGACAGTTACATACCCCTGAAAAACGATGGGGGTGCCTCGAACACTGCTATTTCTTTCTACAATTGCGGACCTTGAATGTACAGGTAAACTTCGGTTTAAATCTGATGCTATATTTTCTTTCACTCCAGTGCTTGTACTAGCAGTGTAATCATGAGAAACATTTCTACAACTGCTGCAACTTGGAGATAACAAATGCTTACTGGATGGCATGTTCAACAGATCTCCCGAAAACATCATGATGTCTCCATATACAAGTTCTTCTGCAGTGACATTGAGTAGCATGTAACCAACGTATTCACAGTATCATGTAATAAACATGAAGATTAGTTAAATACTGCAGAACAAGAAACTTACCGATAAAACGAATGAATCGGCCACTCAGATAAGAAGTAATGGTAAGCAGATGGGAAAAGATCTCTTCCATTAAGGAGCACAGCTCAAGATGACTGGAAAGAAGATTCCAGTTTTTCTCGCCACTAAAGCATACCTAATAAACACAAATTCAGGTTTGGAGATAGAAACTTCGAAAATTCAACAGGATTAAGTTAAAATAGAATGACCGAAAGAACTAGGTAGTCTATCCCCCCACAAACGGCTCATGGTCATAGTACTAGTATAATGAGTTAAAGAGTGGAAAGGTCTTATGCACACAGTTAGAAGCACCTCTTAAACGTCACACACCTAAACTATGAAAGTAACATATTTGAGCATTGTAAAAGATGATCTATGCCCCCAAAAAGTCATCAGAGAGTTTTGAAACTCATTACTACCATCGGATAAGACGTTGACAAATGAAATTTAAGACCATAACTTCTAAGATCTATTGGATAAGAATATAAAAAACCCAATTCCTGAATTCTAATGAAACTATACGATTTTTAATACTCACAGCGGCAACATTATTAGAAGTTTCGCCAATTGTGTATGAGTCCGACATTAGTCCTTCCGGTCCTGAAAGATGTAAAAACTACAATTAAAAATAGAAAGGAAAGTGACAGACCATAAGGATTACAAAGGAGCGGATTATAGCAGATTGGTAAAAGAATCTCACCCTATGGTGAGATTTAAGAGGGTTATTCTGATGGTAATGCTTAAGAAAACTACCTTCAACGTTGCTACTGTACGAATGGCAATCCAGAAGTTCGAAGTGCTAAAAAAGCAAAAGAAACCGAGTATTTTCTTTCATTACGTAAATATGTTATCAGAAACAAAAAAGGTAGAATAGGTTTTGAAAAGCTTGAACTCTGAAATTTGAACTTTTAGTCTCTATGTTATATTGGAAGAAAAAAAAAGTTAATGGAGCGTCGCGTACCCTACATTAGATAGGCATTGTATGATATAAGTAAAAATAACCTAGGTAACATTAACTGTGCTAAATGCTTATGATACCCTTGTCTCTTCTAGTAACCCTTAGTAGTAATTTATACTTTGCTAAAAGAAAGGGCAAGAGCGTATAAGAGTGAATATGGAAAATGATGACAAATACATGGGAACAGGAAATTTCTTATCGCTAATTAGTCATGTAAAATGATGGCCTTCACTGGTTATTTTCCATATTATGTCCACTTCAAACCACTAAAGCCACAGATTTTCTTTTCCCTCCAACAAGCTCTAACAACAAAAAGTCTCTGGGATTGCCATGGATCTCAGAGTTCCATTTCACAACTTAACAGTTACGTTTCTTAGAATTTCCCACTCAAATGAGCCTATTTGGACACGAAAATACGAGATTGGTCCCCTCCACAATAAAAACACCAAAATAGGCCTGTTTCGAAACCGATGGATCAAATCTCAGTATCTGAACATAAAAACGAGACACCAAGAGATTTCTCTTGGCAGTATCCCTTTTGATCCTTTGATATTGAATGAGGGGGCCTAAGTCTCAGCTTCAACATGTGCATGAGAGAGTCCGTGTACCGGGTTCAAACTAATTGAAGAAAATGAGAGATGATGTTTTGAATTTTATACTCGCTTGGGTTCCTTCACTGAGTAATTAAAATGCAACTCAAAACCTAGGTCCATTTATTTGAAGAGAGGGAGAGAGAGAGAGAGAGAGAGAGAAAGGCATTGGCTTGTGGCGAAGATAGCGGTGGTAGCATCAGTGTTAGAGACAAAGTGGAGGAGGGAGAGAGAGAGTGTGTGTTGTCTCTATGATGGACTCTCAGTAGGCGTACCTTCTTTCCACTTGGAGTTTGATTGAAAAAGATCACTTAGCCTATACTGGAAGCGAAATCGAAACTCTATCACTCACTTTCTGAACTTAGTAAAGAAACCGAGTTTTGACCTCTCAGTTTCTTCACTGAATTTATTTTTTCACTAATTTCAGAAACCGAGTGATGGACCCTTGGTTGCCCTTTGTTCTTGAAATGTAAAACCGAGATTCATCCCTCGGTTTCATGATTCGAAACTTAGATTTGGTCCCTTGGTGGCTTATGTTGGTGTTTTGATTCGGAAAGGACCAATCTCATAGTTGGTATCCAATTCCAAATAGGCTTATATGGACGGAAAATTAATGTTTCTGATACATCAGAAATCCCCAAATGTGCGAGCAAGCTGCAGTAGCACTGTACCGAACTCGCGGAGTTTCCAAGAAAAATCCCATCCGTCAAGGACACAAGACGAAACACTCCCACTCAGCAGAAACAGAACTAGGAGCACCTCTTCATTATCCCTGTAAACAGAAAGTCACTAGGGAGAAAAGAAACCACTTGCACCATCAAACTAACACAATCTCACCCTAACCACCCTTCCTGTTTCTAGCTAGTCTTGTGGAACAACAAATACTAGGGGGATAGATAACCTCTTCAAGTTGAAGTAAACCATGAATGCCATTGAGTCATCAAATAGTTGGCAAGTTGAGCTGCTGAACCTGTGAAGAAAAATAAGTGGTGAAGTTTTTCCTCGTCTATCAGCTCATTCTAATTCCATATAACTTTGAGGCATATTCATACTGGAAATTTCAGGTCTAAAAACCATACCTCCTGAATTACATCAGCAGTCCCCAAATAACTCGAACATCTAAAATGTTCCACATGAGCACAAATCTTTAAACTCTACAAGACTTCTTTTACCTTTGTTAACTTTGATATAGAGAACGGGAAAATAACCTGAATGTAATGAATAGTTTCCATAGCCACCCTTCCATCACAAATCTAAACCTAGTACACAACCTTTGTTCTCTACCCTACCAGCAACTCCTTCTCTCACTCTAATAACCATTTACTAACGCTTTCAGCTGAAGAAAACATGTCAATCTCATCAAAATGAGCTTGTTTGGTCATTACTTCTGGGTAAGTTAACAAAAACTATTAAAGGGACACAAATAATTCATATCCATCGCCCATTATTCCAAGAATGTAGCCAACAGTCAACCCCGACCCACATCTCTCTTTTTTTTCTCTTCGTTGATGAGATCCATTCCAAATTATGGAATGGGAAATGACTAATCCATCTGCAAAGGATTGCTACTCATACGGCCAGTGAGAAATAACTGCCGTGACATATGTTGCTCACTTTTGCGAATAAAGAGTATAGATGCTTCTTTCTTTAGCCCCCAACCCCGACCCGCATCTCTCTTTTTTCTCTTCGTTGATGAGATCCATTCCACAAAAATTATGGAATGAGAGATGACTAATCCATCTGCAAAGGATTGCTACTCATATGGCCAATGAGAAATAATTGCCGTGACATATGTTGCTCACTCTTTAATAAAGAGTATAGATGCTTCTTTCTTTAGCATATTGGGAGCTGGGCTTTGCCCGACAGCTGATTTAGAGTTCTCATAACCACCTATGTTTACCAACATTAGTAATGAAGTTAACCTATTCGCACCTCTTCTGGATCATAATAACCACACGAGGAACCAGGGATCTATGTTGTCATGTAAGGAGAGTCCCTAGTGTTGAAGAATTAAATCGCATTGTCTTTATTTAAATACCATATGAAATCAATTCAATGAAAAATCATATTTTTTGTCCATTTTAACAAGAAAATGAGAAGATGGGTACACTTGGAACGTGTTTGGGCAGCTCAATGAAGACATGGAAACCAAAAACCCAAGTCAAAAGAAAAAACTAGTGAGGAAGCTATTGAGGTACTGAACAGCAAGTCAACGGAGCTGGAAAAAAAAATGTAACATCGCTCTCAAGCACTAAAAAATAATCAGTACAAATCATTCCTTGTGTAAACTAAAGGTATCAAATTTCAGCTATGCCCATCAGCTGAAACATTAATTCTAGGTCATCATATCATTTTCCCACAATTTAGGCTTCGCATTAGCAATCCGTAGAACATAGTAATTGATTCATGTACATGGAACCCATAATAATACTGTCTACAGGATACACCAGCAATTGTCTGACAAATTTTGTCTTTAAATTGATTTCTGGACATAAATGAGCAAACACTGAATAGGCAACGATAGAACATACTTAGCAGACTTACAAAAAGGGTGGAAGATATGGGACTTCAGCAGCAGAGGCTCGAATCTGAAAAAAGACGGATACAGAATGCTTCTCAGAGTCAATACAATACCAAATCTATGCGAGAAGAAGAAGAACCAGGAAAATCTACTTAAGCCCATTCCCGATAACGCACAGACTTCAGAAAAAACAATAAACAAACAGTGCATTAATGGCGTCATGGAGATCATACAGCTATTGCGTAATGGAGATTATACAGCTATTTTACCCTTTTCAAAATATGGACCGAACGGAGAGAAGGATGGAGATCGAATGGGAATGGAGCAATATACACAGGTGACTGGGACAGAGCAAGTGATCGTTATCCAATAGATGTTGCCTTTATGGCCCACGTCTCAGATCATCATCATCATTCTAATCTCAGTGACGACGACTAGAGAACACACCACAAATCACAAATTGAAGAACAGGGTTTCTTCAAAATCACTCTTGTCTGAAAAGGGCTATCAAGAATCGGATTCATTGGTGTCTTGTAAGATTCTGAGACTGACTGCGAAAGTTAAAAGTGAAAAGGGGAAAAAAGAATGCCCTAAAAGCAGCGACAGTGTTGGGTGAAGTTGAGACCCATTGATGTGTTTGCAACGTACGTGTCAGGCTCTGCTTTCGCTACTCAACAAGTATCATGGTCGGTGCGAGACCCAACAAACCGCCAAGTCGCCAAGTAACTGGGTCCCGTGGAATGTGGATTCAAAATTCGAAACCGAATGGGAATTTCTCCCTGCGGACCGAGCCAATATTGTATTGTTTGGGGGTAATTTACAGTTTCCACCCCTATGATATGGTAAATAGGCAAAATATGCCCTTACTGTTCATGAATTGACACAACACACCCCTATTTTGTGTCAAAATATCTACACAATGTACCCTTCCGTCACTGGCCGTTAAATGGCTGTGAGTTGAGGGTGGGGTACACATCTTGGTGTGTTTTTCATCCCCCTTTTGCCCTCCAATAGCCTATGTTTTCGCTTTTAACCTTTGGTAATGCTAAATATTATGACTTGTGCCACTGAACATAACTACTCTTTTATCCTGTTTTTAATTCTTACCCTTACATAACTACTATTTTATCCTGTTTTTAATTCTTACCCTTAGTCCTTCTGATCAACTACCATTACCATCTTCCATCTGTTTATGTTATTCTCTACCATCACATTTATAAGAAATTACATAAATTTGAACCGGAAGTACAAAAAAAGCAAGATCGTGAGATATCATTCAGCTCAATCTGATTCAAATAATCAAACAATTTCATAATAGAGTAGCAATAATTCAGAACTTGAATTTGACTTTAGACCTCAAAATGAGAAGCTTAAATGAGATGCAGATCACCTCAAATTGAGAAAACCCAGATTTTAGACTTTGAACCTCAAAATTCAAATCATTAAATTAAACCCACCATACCACTATCTTCACAACAAACCATACCCAACATTGTCCCTTGCCCCTTAAGCTTGGATTTGGGTTCGTATAGTTCTCTCACTCCTCTCTCTGGGTATGTGTGTGTGTGTTCTCACCAATGAACAACAACATCCACTATCAGCCATTCGTTAGACACACCACCACAGTTGACCCATCTATCCCTCGCTCAACCTAATCGAGCAACATGTTACCCCAATTAGAGTTAGGTACAGATATTTAATGCGACACCTGAGGCAACCAAAGTAGCATCGCTCCTTCGCCAACAATATTGGGGGAATCGGACGGTTGGTGGTCCGAAACGGAATATCGGGAACCATATGTTGGGTTTCACTTTTCTCTCTAGGTTTCGATTGTGGATAAAATCTGGGTTGGGTTAGAGTTGTCATCAGGAACCCATATGTCATCAAGAGAACGATGTGGGGGGTCTCTTCTCTGTCTTCTTTAAAGATTTTGATTTACAAAGAGGGAGAAGCGTTGGCGGTGGAGGAGGTTGAAAAACAACTAGGGTTCATTGTCTAAAGGATGAGAGAGAATAGAGGTTGAACAGATGGATTTGGTCATTAGCTGGTATCAGCAAGTGGGGAGATAAATGTAGAATAAAGTATGATGGGCAAAAGAGTCATTTCGGGTTTTCCGTCAACTTCTGTTACATCCCATCCAAAATAGGGGTGTTTAATGTCAATTCATGAACAGTGAGGGTAGAGTTTGCCTATTTACCATAACACAGGGGTAGAAAGCGTATATTACCCATTGTTTGGACTTTGGATGGGATTTGGATCATATCCAGCCCCTAATTCCTTCGACCCTCCAGCCTTACAATCCACATGGTCCAAATTAAATGAGTGACTCAAATCCACTGTTTTTGACCCAAAATATATATATATATATCCGCATTTGATAGAGAGAGAAAAAAATCTCGATTCCACACTAAAAGACTCCTCAATAGTGTCACCTTTTTTTGCCTGCAACTTTTTCTTCTTCTCTCATTCATCGCTTATGGCCTTTGAAATTCTAATAACAAGCGTCATGTGGTCTTTCAGAAAAATTACAAAATGTTCTCTCAATGCGCCAAACTCAACCACTTCCCGTGATTTGAACTAAATCGCCGTACAAAAAATCGTCGGTGGCCTCTCTCATGACCTGATACTGATTGAATTGTGCTGAACATGACTAGGATTTATGGATTTCTAGATTAATCTGTTGATATGTGGATCCAATTACTGAATCACTATGTAGGTCTATAACCATGAAAACATGACTCTTGGGTTTGAAACTCTCCCTCTTGTGATTAAAGCAATTGGTCTTCTTTTATATCTTTTATGAAACATTGTTTCCTCCAATCTACTTTTAGCCGGGTTTAATAGTTTGTTTGCGATTTGTTGTGGAGAAATGATATTGCATAGTCCAGAGTTGCAGGGATGAGAAGATAGTGATTTGACGTGAGGAAGTGGATGATCAAATGATGATGTGCCACAATCTAAATCACTCATTAATTTGGACGGTGTTGATTGTTAGGCTGGAGGGCTGGAGCGGATCCAAATCCGGATGGAATTTGAGGATCATCTCCATCCCCTAATTCCTCCAGCCCTACAATCCACACCGTCCAAGTTAAATGAGTGACTCAGATCTAGAGATGATAAAGCGAGAAAAAAAATCTCCATTTCACAGTAGAAGACTCCTCAACAGTCTCTTACCTTTTCTCTGCCTGCAACTTTTTCTACTTCCCTTATTCATCGCCTATGGCCTCTGGAATTCCATCAACGAGCTTCATGTGGCCTTCTAGAAAAATCGAAAATTTTATCGTGATGTGCCAAACCCAACCACTTCCGGTCATTTGAACTAAACCGCCGTACAGAAAATCGTCGGTGGCCTCTCTCATAAACCGATACTTATCGAATTGTGATGCACATGACTATGATTTTATGGATTTCTAGATTAATCTGTTGGTATGTGGGTCTAATTATTGAATCACTATGTAGGTCTACAGCTGACACGTCTCAACCGCAAGTGCACGGGTGTCGCGTGTAGTAATATCGGAAAGTCCGGATTTGTCGAACCCAATGGACTTGTTGTGAATCAATTAGGACTATAAAATCTATTTGTCAAATAGTTGGAATTGTTTACTAAGTTAAGAATTGAAAGTAAGCAAATTAAAATGTGAAGATTACGATAATGGGCGAGTATCGGGATTTTTATCTTGGATCACTACGTTGTCACCGCTAACGAATTATGTTTATGAAACACATATGATGATTCTAATTTCCAAACCATCATTAATTTTCACTGATTCCTCTATCAAAACATATGTCTATGATCAAAAAAATCGATTCCTCTAATTTATGTTATCTACGACATGCATTACGCTCATCTAATCTACTCACTTTCCTAGTTAAGTCGGTAGATTCCTATAACCTACTTTGCAACTAGGTGCTAGATTAACATTTTCGGGAAACAATTGTTAATTCCTCTAACAAATATTACCTAATATCTTCTAATCGAAACGTCTCGCAATGAAAAGATAGCATAAACACATGAATCAAGCATAGCAACAATTGAAGGTATGAAAACATAAATATAATCCAAAATTAGCCAAAACGGCTTCAAAACCTAGAAACCATGGAGAAATCCCTAATATAGTACTTAGCTAGACATACTCGTGATCAGAATAGCAAGAGTTTGTGTGATCATGAGCAAAAACAAAGAAAATAAGAGAAAGAGAGATCAAACGCGTAATCTTCAATCTCCAAGCAAGCTCCCAAGCCTTATCTCCAATGTGTTCCTCCACTCAAAACTACGTTCCCATGTCGTTCTAATAGTTTTAGGATCACTCCTCATCGTATGATCACATGCCAATATGAGGGTGATCATACTATCCCCGTAAGATTAGGCACAAAGCATTCCTACGATCACATCTGAAAATTTTCTAAGTAAAATTGATGTGATCGTACGATCACCTCCTGGGCAGATTCTTCTTTTCTTCAGTTTCGACGAACTATATATTTACAATCCGATTTTCGTTTTAGCTCAGTGACCTACCGTTGGAAAGCTCTTCGAGTCTACTTTCATTTGCCACTATTTTCACTCCAAACTTCATTGTAGAACTCATGAGATCCTGGAAATAGTAGAGGTTGGTCACTTTTTCGCTTTCCATTTTCTTCTTTGTATCCACTTCCTCAGCATTCCTTTGAGTCCACAATCGTTGTGAAGTTCGTTCTTGCTCCAATACACTCCTCCGAGTTCTCGGTTCCTGAAATCACAACACGAGAAATACTGGAAGATCACAAGTGACAAAATAGCTCAAAATCCTCGTAAAGAGCACCCCAGATTACACATTTACGTCCAAACACTCAACATGCTCTCTTTTCATCATTTTAGCCATAAAATCATCTCAACTCATATGAAATCACGCAAAACGATAGTGTATTAACTAAGAAATATAACTCCAACTAAAAAGTTATCAACAACCATGAAAACACGACTCTTGGGTTTGAATCTTGTGATTAAATCAACTGGTCTTCTTTGATATTTAGTATGAAACATCGTTTCTTCGAATCTACTTTTTGTCGGGTTTAAGAGTTTGTTTGCAGTTTTTTGTGGAGAAATGATATTGCAGAGTTTAGAGTTGCAGGTTGAAGGAAGGGGATGAGAAGAGAGTGACTCAGTGTGAGGAAGTACACCATCAAATGATGGTGATTTTGTACGGTTTTCGTGCAGGTTACGCAGCAAAAAATACAAAAAAAAAAAAAAAAAAAAAAAAAAAAAAAAAAACTTTCCCAAAACTCTCCACGGATCAGAAGTGAAGCATCATAACATGATGAAGGAGAGAGGGTTACCTTGTTAATCTGACTTATCAGTGCGCAGAAGTAATGTCCATGCCTCTGTTGGTATCCATACCGTAGGATCAACAACTGGAACCTCCTCTACTGTTCGTGCTAGCAGTGTAGGAAAGGAACAATCAGGAAGCTTGATCTAATCAAGCAGCAACAACAGTGGAGTAGGACAAGCGGTTAAGCTTCTTCTTGTCGTCGGTTAGGGGGGCGGCCTCTCTCTATCTGTTTTGTATCATGCTCTTATTTTTTGTCTAATGAAATAATTAGAAATGAACTGTTCTTTTATAATTAAGAACTCTTTTTTAATTACAAAATTGCCCTGCTACAGATTAGATCAACAGTTTGGATAAATTTACATTTCTGTCCAATTTGCTATTTAGTCCAAATAAATATGCAATTTTTTGCTATTTTATCCCTGATTCTCTATTGTTAATCAGTCTAACTAATTAACATCAATATCAAGTCTAATCCTTTGGTGTATGACCCCACAGGTTCCTGTTACGTTCGCAGTAACAATTACAAACATTGAGCGCTGTCTAGCAACACATCAATGCTACCCCGAGCAATAGGAATAGTCAGTGATCTTGCAAGCCTCTATGACCAATGTTACCGTGCTGTATAGTCCCTTTATCTCAATATCTAGATTAGACACAAGAAACAGATGTCACACTCGTATATCCAATCCATAGTTTCTCGATCCAGGGAGTAGACTTATCTGAATAGATAACATCAATAACGTATATTGATTCACCTGAGCCTGGCCATGCATTTGTTAAGTCCTACTCATCGAGTGGCCATGGATACATACTCCCGTTATGTGGGAGGAAAAAATCCTCTCTACATCACTACCAACTCTCATCTTGTTTCATATCATGTCCGATTATTGCCTTTATAGTTACCCAGTTACAGTGTAACATTTGACGATATCAAAACATGATAATTCACAACTGAGTATCTAGTGACTTCAAGTCAAAGGACCACAAGAACATTGTCAGTAAAAGAAGAACTTGTGACATTCCATAACTCCCATGTAGCCTTCTCGTGGTGGGTCAATCCAGTATGGCATTAATCCTAATGCATACCCATGTGTTAGACTTGATATCTCCATATCAATCTACCCACATACTACTCTCTACGCATATTGATCGTCCTAATAACCAATATATTTGACTAGGGAGAATTTAAGATAACAACAATTGAAATCTAAGGACTTCATTATATTAATATCTCCATATCTAATGAATTGAATAGTCTAGCCAAAGCAACATTCACACTAAAAGAGATTGCCTCTAGGGCATACACCAACAGTCTCCAACTTGTACTAGAGCCAATCTAGTGCATCTCATATGCCTATCGATCTAGTGTGGACCTTATGATTACGCTGAGCAAGGGGTTTAGTGAGTGGATCTGAAAGAATATCATCTGTTGGTATCTTGCATATCATCACATCTCATCTATCAACGATTCTCGAATGAGATGGAATCACCTGAGTATATGTTTGGAATTTTGGTGTGAATTGGGTTCCTTAGCTTGTGCAATCGCCCCGGTGTTATCAAAATACAATGCAATGGGATTCACTATGCTACGAACCACACCCAGTTCATTGATGAACTTCTTGATCCAAACAGCTTCCTTTGCGGCATTCGATGCAGCAATGTACTCAGCCTCTGTTGTAGAATCAGCAACTATCTCTTGCTTAGAACTCGTCCAACTCACAGCTCCTCCGTTTAGGTAAACACATCACCCGAATGCAATCTGAAACCATCCTTATCGGTTTGAAAGCTTGCATCAGTATAACCCTTCATACTGAGTTCTTCCTCACCTCCATATATCAAGAATGTATCCTTAGTCCTTCTCAAGTACTTAAGGATATTCTTGACATCAATCCAGTGACTCTCACCCGAATTGGATTGGTATCTACTCGTCATACTCAAAGCATATGACCCATATTGTCTAGTACATAACATGGCGTACATGATATATCCAATAGCTGACGCATATGGAATCTTACTCATACATTCCTTCTCAATGTGAATGGTAGGACAGTCAGCCTTTGTAAAGCTAACTCCATGTGACATGGGCAAGAATCCTTTCTTCGATTCTTGCATGTTGAACCGCTTCAACACCTTGTCAATATATGTACTTTGACTTAGCACGAGCAACTTCCATGATCTATCCCTATCGATCTTTATAAAAAGTATATAAGTTGCATCCCCTAAGTCTTTCATTGAGAAGCAATTCCCTAGCCAATCTTTAAACAGATTTCAAGGTAGGGACATAGTTTCCAATGAGTATTATGTCATTCTTACACAAGACCAGAAATACTACAGAGCTCCCACTAACCTTCTTGTTGACACAATGTTCATATTCGTTTTTGATGAAGCCAAACTCTTTGACTGCATCATCAAACCAAAGATTCCAACTCCGAGAAGCTTGCTTCAACCCATAAATAGACCACTGCAACTTACACACCTTATTGGCGTGCTTTGGATCCTTAAAACCCTCTGACTGTGTCATGTACACATCCTCAAGGAGGTTTCCATACAGAAACATTGTTTTGACATCCATCTCCGAAATCTCATATCGTTATAAGCTGCAATAGCAAGCAAGATGCAAACGGATTTAAGCATAGCAACTGGGGAAAAGGTTTCGTCATAGTCAGTACCATGAATCTCTCTGAAGCCTTTTGCCACCAATCGCCCATTAAATGCAATCACATTGCCATTCATGTTGTTTTCTTCTTGAAAACCACTTGCACCCTATGGGCCTTGCTCCATCAAGTGGTTCGACTAAAGTGCATACTCTATTGGTATACATGGAATCCATTTCAAATCTCATGTCTTCAAGCCGATTCTGAGAGCCCGGCCCCTTCACGGCCTCCTCATAGGTTGTAGGATCATTCTCATCCATGAGCAATACGTCACTGGGTTCAGTCACGAGAAGTCCGTACCTCTCTGACCCATGACGTATCCTACCAGACCTACGAAGCTCTTGTGTTACTTGAGCAGGTTGCTCCACAAAATCTTGGGGTTCCTGCTCATACTCCCAACATAGGATCAATGCCAAAGGTATGTGAGATTCAAATCGTTAGATTTAATCCTCTAATTATTTATGTTATTGACGGAATTATCTAGATCAAGGATATATAATCCATTAGAAAAAAGTGCATTACAATAATGCATGCTATTATGATAAACGGAGCAACACTTGTCCTTTAAAATGACAGAAAAACATTTCTTGTCCAAACAAGAAAAAAAAAAATGTTCATACTCAGAGCGCGCACATAAAAACAATTGTATAATTCTATAATAAGTCCAGAAGGTAAAGATAACTCATAACTTCCTACCGCTAATGCAGCAACTCTTGCTCCATTCCCAACTCGTAGGTCAATCTCCCCTTTAGCCAATCATCTGCTTCTCTTTAATCCCTGCACATTTCGAAAAATGAGAGATCCACATCCGGTATCCAATACCCAAGAATAATAGGTAGACAAATTGACATCTATAAAAAAAATACCTGGTGTTGTAATCACTATTCCAAGCTTCTTGTCTTTCAGATACTTTGGGCAGTTCCTCTTCTCATGGCCAATCTGACTACAATAGTGACGTGGGCCCTTAGCAATTCCACCAGTATGCTTCAAGGGAACTTCCTTGGGCTTTGAAACTACCTTGCTCTTCCCTCTAGGGTTCTGAGGAACCTTCTTGCTATTCCCCTTATTCACCATCATTATGGCCTTGCCTTTACCTTTATTAATACTATGAAAGTCTGGAAGAGTTTTGTTGATCTCATTCATGTTGGAAACCCCAACATGTCGAGATTCTCAATGTATTCGATCGTACGGAGTACATGAGGTCCCATTGGGTTTCCCTCTGGAAGACTACACTTGAAAAGTGCTTTTGATACTTTATACTTCCCATGAGCTGTCTCAAATGTATGGTTATATCATACGCCTCCATGCTCTCATGTTGCTTATGAAGCTCAAATTTCATGGTGTAGGGTTTTTTATCATGGATACGCAGCGGAATAAACAATAATTTATCCATTCAATACCCTACAAGGATCACAGGAAGAGAATTCATAACGATAGTAAAGGAATCAAACAAGTACCTTGTGGTTCTTCTTTGATGACTTCAAACGGGGATAGTGTCACATCTCTACGGTTGATCAACGCCTAGCATTGAGATCTAGATCGTCAAACTCCTTGTGCTAGATAGGAAGAATGGAAGAGGAAGAAGAAATCACGCAACGGAGGACTAAAGGAGGCTCGGCCTCCTTTGTTGTGGCCGAGTAGAGGGGGCGACAAGGGGTGGACGGCTCCTTGCTTGCTCTCTCTCCTTGCTTCTCTCCTACTCAACTTATGTTATTCGCATTAGTTATGAGGGAAGGAAGCTATGAGCATCCTTTATATAGTCCAACAAATCCTTGTTACTACATGAAGACCCTCTCCTAATCCTACTCAAGTTCGGATTAGTCCAACTTGCATATTAGTCATACTAAGTTAGCAAGTTGTTGCGATTTGATCCTTCTAATTAATTAATCATTAATTAATTCCCAGGCCTAGTTCAATCCATATGGCGTGTGACCCCATAGGTTTCTACTTAGTTGGTAGTAACTATTTACTAATATGGAGCGGTCTCTAGAAAGACATCCATACTTCCCAACTCATAGAAATAGTCATCCGAAAAACCTTGTGCAAGTATTATCTCATCCATTTGTCTCAATATCTGGATTGGACACGAGACATACAAGTCACACTCGTATATCCAATCCGTAGTTCCTTGATCCTGGGAATAGCCTTATTTGTGCAAATAACATCAATATCCCATATGCAATTATTTGAGTCTGGCCAGACATTATATAAGTACTATCCCTTGAGTGGCCGTGGATATTTGCTCCAGGGAATCTGGGAGGGATAAATTCTATCTACATCACTTAGATATCTAAGCTTGCTTCCTATTGTGTTTGATACGCGCCTTTATGACTACCCAGCCACGGTGTAGCGTTTGACGCTACCAAAACACAATATTCCACAACCAGATGATCTAGTGACTTCAAGTTTAAGGATGACAATACCGTTGTCCCCTCGAGAAGAACTTGTGACTTTACATAACATGTATGTAGCCTTCTCGGAGATGGGTCAATCCAGTATGCCATTACACTAATGCATACCCATGTGTGGGATCGTGATATCTCCATATCAATCCAACCCCATACTAGTCTATAGATGATTGTCCTGTTAATCAGTAAAATTGACTAGGGATATTTAAGATAAACAAACACAATTGTAAATCCAAGGACTTCATTATATTAAATATCTCAATAAATAATACAATGAATGTTCTAGCCAATTATTGTTCATACTAAACTAGATTGCCTCTAGGGCACCTATTCCATCACATGGTGCGAAACATTAGGCAAGTCACATCAGTAGAATCATCAACAATCTTCTGATGTGCCTTCCTTACAGCAGCAGTAGCATTAGCAGGTGGTGCTTCTGGAATCGGTTTTCTAGAATGTACAGCTTCTTTTCTTACTTGAGAACAATTCTCAAGTTTCTATACCAGTCTAGGAAATTCATTTTAGACATTTTCTCCTTCTCAAGGACCGAACACAATAAAAGTATCGATGTTTGTTGTAGGGATGAAAACGGTTCGGTTCGGTCCGGTTTTGGCACCCATCCGAACCAAACCGCATGTAACGGTTTGGGAAAAACCCAAACCTAATCTGGATCGTTCATGGCTCCAAACCAAACCGAACCGTAAATGACGGGTATGGTTTATATTATTTCATTTAAAATTTCTTAATAGTTTATTCAACAATCAAATGATTGCTAATTTCTATGTCAAGCAATTAAAAAATAAAGTATAAAATATTACATAATTTTTAGAACCATTTAATGGGTTCGGTTTTTGAGGTACATACTGTATATGATATATGTGTAGAAGTTATCAAGTTTGGTATTTCTATAGCCTAATATTCTACATAAACGGTCCAGTTTGGTTTTTACGTTTTTGTGGTATCTCAAACCTAAACCAAACCCTATTATACGGTTTTTGATATTTGCAAACCTGGACCGAACCGTAATAGCTTCCAAATCGAACCGAACCAAACCGCCCGGTTCGGCTCGGATTGCGGTTTTTCCGGTTTGAATTTGCATCCCTAGTTTGTTTATTGTTTTCCATTGGAAATCTTCAAAGAATGACGAAATATACAATTTTAGTATTGTGAACAATTATACTATACTTAACAATGACTAGATTATTAAATATACCTCCCACTATTTTTCTCGAATTAACATTTCTCACTATTAATGCGAAAAATATCATATATTTTCTAGTGGGCGAAGATCCATATATCACCTCCTCTTGAACATGCTTTGTCAAGTTACCCAAAATTCGGTTATTGATGCAGGAAGAATTTTGCCAGTTTCAGAAAAGCTGTTTCGGTCCATACGCAGAATCAGGGGCAAAATTGAAGGATTGATGAGCTGGGGCAAACCATACATGAATCTGACAAGAAACGACGTTCTAAAGATAACACGTGACTTTAGTCACGAGCACCATGCTGATTTGGCCAAATTCGGCTGTTTAAGGCACGAAATTGTCAAATTTGCTATTTTTAGTAATAATCTTTTTGCTAATTAGGAGGTCAATTTAAACCCGATTTGGGTCAATCTTTTTCCAGCATGCTTTTCTTTAGTAGGACTTTAATTCAGAATAATTATTGAGATTTTGCTATTTTAGGTAAATTTTAGGATTTTTGGCTATTTAAGTCCGGCTTGTTGACTTATTTCATTAGATTATTGAATATTGAGTTTATTTCAGAAAACGTTGTGTTTTCTATGAACCCTATGGAGGTTCTTTCATGATTTCCTTTCTTTTCGTTGCTTCTTGCTGCTCCCATAAAACGCCTTGATTCAATTTGGCGTCAGTTGGTATCAGAGCTCAGTTCGAGGTGGGAAGAAGATCGTCATAACCATGGTGCGTGGACGACCTGGCGGCTGCGGGCAGGTTCCGGCTGAGGAAGCCCCCCAACGGGAAATTAACCTCCAAGGGGTTATGATGATGGTGGTGGAAGGTCAAGCCTTGGATCATGACTTGGAGCCCGCGTTCGAGATTCCATTCAATCGCGAGCGTTATGGATGACCAAGTTCCATGATCGACGAGCTAGATTCTTCGGGTATGTTACAAATCGAACATATTTTTCGTGATGCAATCTTTTACAGGCGTATTTCCAAATCATGTGAATCTGAGGTGGATTGGACAATCCCTCCGGTTTATGATGACTATGGAGATGGCAATGAAGTTGCATATGACGACGAAGAGACGAAATTTGAATTAAACGAGTCAGTAGTTTTTCCGTTCGAATTTCCATCCTTCTATTGTGATCCTTTCTTGGTGGAGTGGATCATTCAAGTTCCTAAATCGAACTCGAGGACGAGTTCTTTTGAAGAAGGGGTGACTGATGCAGGAAGAATTTTGCCAGTTTCAGAAAAGCTGTTTCGGTCCATACGCAGAATCAGGGGCAGAATTGAAGGATTGATGAACTGGGGCAAACCATACATGAATCTGACCAGAAACGACGTTCTAAAGATAACTCGTGACTTTAGTCACGAGCACTATGCTGATTTGGCCAAATTCGGCTGTTTAAGGCACGAAATTGTCAAATTTGCTATTTTTAGTAATAATCTTTTTGCTAATTAGGAGGTCAATTTAAACCCGATTTGGGTCAATCTTTTTCCAGCATGCTTTTCTTTAGTAGGACTTTAATTCAGAATAATTATTGAGATTTTGCTATTTTAGGTAAATTTTAGGTTTTTTGGCTATTTAAGTCCGGCTTGTTGACTTATTTCATTAGATTATTGAATATTGAGTTTATTTCAGAAAACGTTTTGTTTTCTATGAACCCTATGGAGGTTCTTTCATGATTTTCCTTTCTTTTCGTTGCTTCTTGCTGCTCCCATAAAACGCCTTGATTCAATTCGGCGTCTGTTATTTAGGTAGGAACAGATTCCAATTGCAACCCATGCAACTCTTGGTTCAATTGGTCTAATAAATCATTATTCATTATCCTTATTATACATAACTCCTAGTTGCCTTGCCTCTAAGCTTTAAATCCGATTTAAATAGCCTAGTTGTGTTTGACGTCTTACTTCAGCAGTCACACATTACTTGGTTGTGTCGTCACGTCACATCATGATGAATCAAGTTGCCCTGCTTTGGCAAGCCCGAACTCAACACATCTTGATCATGACCAGTGCTAAGCAAGAGAAGGCAAAACAGAATATTTCCGTTCAGAGATTTTTCTTGTCATTTTATTAGTTGATCATATCAACTGATCTACTCATTTGGATTGGGCAATCGCAAATGAAAGATCTAAACATTTTTATAATTATCTTATTATCGTTTTGCATGCATCAACCATAAAACAAGATAGATCAATAAATAAACGTGGTGTGGATGCGACCCCTATAACTAAGATATTTCCAAGCCAATGAGAATATCTATAAGTCCTAAAACAGCAAACTCATCTCCATGTGCTTCCGTCTTTAGTCCATGTGTCCTAGCTTATGTGTCTTCATCGTCTTGTGGTCTCTTTGGTCTTTGATCTTCTCTGCATGCCGCTAGCTATTTTCTATCTATCTAATTTTAAATAATATCTATAAACTAAATAGAGGAACCTCACAGGCAGGAAGATGACGACACGCATGCCGTAAAATTAATCTAATTAATTACATCAAAACGAAAACCAAACCACACAAAAGTAAAACAACCACACAACTAAGGCAACATTTAGCCACCATGCGATAAAATACATAAAACAGTTAAAATTCAGTTTTATCGCGCTGAGTCAAATTTAATTAATTGTGATAACTGGGTCAAACGATCAAACCGGTCAAAACGGTCAGACCAGCCAAATTGGCCGAACCGGTTAGACCGGTCAGACCTGGCCGAACAGTCAAACCGTTTAGGCCTTGGCCGGCGCACCAAGGGGGATCGGCGACCACCATAGCCGAACCCCTTGGGGTAGAAAAAATTTAAATTATTTAACTCCCCCCTTGTGCTGGCCGATCTCTCTGTGGGGACAGAAAACTCATTTCTTCACCAATTTTGCCTTATCCATAGTTCATCACCAATTACTTTGGATATCAATTATACACTTGAAAATTCATTATCTTCTTACCATATAGAAAATTAATGAATCTCCACATGAATCTTATTCATGACGCTTCAAAATACACATATCATTTTTATTATCGTTTACGGTCAAACTGACATATACAGTCAAAGCTGATAAAACATATAACAACATAAATCATATTAAGCGCTATCAACGTGTGGCTATGATACCACTGTAGGGTTTTGGTGCAGGTTACGCAGCATAAATACAAAAAAATTCCTGCCCAAAACGCTCCATGGATCACAAGTGAAACATCATAACATGATGAAGGAGAAGGGTTACCTTGTTAATCTGACTCATCACTGCGCAAAAGTAATGTCCATGCTTCTGTTGGTATCCACACCATAGGATCAACAATGGAAATTCTTGTACTTTTCGTGCTAGAGGTATAGGGAAGGAATAATAAGGAAGCTTGCTCCAATCAAGCAACAACAACAATGGAGGAGGAGAAGGGGTTCGACCTCTTCTTGTCGTCGGGTAGGGGGGTGGGATCTCTCTGTTTTCTCTCTTGCTATATTTTTTCATATAATGAAATAATTAGGGATGAATTGTTCTTTTATAATTAAAAACTCTTTATTAATTACAAAATTGCCCTACTACTAATTAGATCCAACAGTTTGGATCAATTTTCGTTTCAGTCTAATTTGCTATTTAGTCCAACTAAATATGCATGTTGTTGCACTTTGATCCCTGATTCTGTATGGTTAATCAGTCCAACTAATTAACATCTATATTAAGTCTAATCCTTTGGTGTATGACCCTGTAGACTCCAATTATGTTGGTAGTAACAATTACAAACATTGAGCGGTGTCTAGCAACACATAAATGCTACCCTAGAAAGAGGAATAGTTAGTGATCTCTGTGACCATTGTTATCGTGTTGTATAGTCCCTTTGTCTCAATATCTAGATTGAACACAATACACAGATGTCATACTCGTATATCCAATCCATGGGATTTCGATCCTAGGAGTAGACTTATCTGAACAGATAACATCAATAACGTATATTGATTCACCTAAGCTTGGTCGGACATTTGTTAACTCCTACTCATCGAATGGCCATGGATACATACTCCCGTTATGTCGAGGTTCAAATCCTTTCTACATCACTACCATCTCTCAGCTTGTTTCATATCATGTCGGGTTATTGCCTTTATAGTTGCCCAGTTACGGTGTAACATGTGAGGATATCAAAACACGATAATTCACATACAGAGTATCTAGTGACTTTAAGTCAAAGGAACACAACACCATTGTCACTACGAGAAGCACTTGTAATATGCACATAACTCCCATGTAGCCTTCTCGTGGCGGGTCAATCCAGTATGTCATTACTCCTAATGCATACCGATGTGTTAAACTTCATATCTCCATATCAATCTACCCACACACGAGTCTCTATGTATAGTGATCGTCCTAATAACCATTATACTTGACTAGGGAGAATTTAAGATAACAACAATTTCAATCTAAGGACTTCATTATATTAATATCTCCATATCTAATATGAATAGTCTAGCCAAAACAATGTTCACACTAAAATAGATTGCCTCTACGGCATACACCAACATATTTAATTTGGACGATGTTGATTGTTGGGCTGGAGGAATTAGGGGCTGGAGCAGATCAAAATTCGGATGGGATTTGGATCATCTCTTGCTCTTGATTCATCCAGTCCTCTAGCACTACAATCCACACCGTCCAAATTAAATGAGTGACTCAGATCTAGAGTTGATAGAGAGAGAAAAAATCTCAATTCCACATTAGAAGACTCCTCAACAGGCTCCTACATTTTCTGTGCCTGCAACTTTTTCTTCTTCTTTCATTCATCGCCTATGGCCTCTGAAATTCCATCAACGAGCTTCATGTGGTCTTCTAGAAAATATGCAAATGTTCTCTCGATGCGCCAAACCCAACCACTTCCCGTGATCTGAACTAAATCTTCGTGCAGAAAATTTCCCGTGGCCTCTCTCATGAACCGATACTGATCGAATTGTGCTGCAGATGACTACAATTTGATTATTTTTAGATTACTCTGTTGGTATGTTAATTCAATCATTGAATCACTATGCATGTCTATAGGAATCAAAACATGAATCTTGGGTTAGAAACTCTCCCTCTTAAGATTAAATTAACTGGTATTCTTTAATATCATGTATGAAACATCGTTTATTCCAAACTACTTTTTGGCGGACTTAAGAGTTAGTTTGCGGTTTGCTATTGAGAAATGATATTGCAGAGTCTAGAGTTGCAGGTCAAATGAAGGGGATGAGAAGAGAGGGATTCGACGTGAAGATATGCATGATCAAATGATGGTGTGCCACAATCTAAATCACTCATTAATTTGGACGGTGTTAATTGTTGGGCTTGAGGGGCTAGAGCGGATCTAAATCCCTTTGGATGATACACATTTGTCTTACATTTAGTGTTTTATTGTTTTGTTATTTCAATCATTTTGAGAAAATGATTTGAACATTAAAACAATATCACAATTTAGAGAGGTCATTGCGAAGTAAAATTAATCCTTTAGCCAATATTACATATGCAATGGCAGTTTTAATGCCTAGTTATCAACCATTTTTCATTAAATTAGAGATTTATGTTTGTAAGCTTTTTTTGTAATGTTTAAAAAAAACATTACAAAAATTTTGTAACAGTTTGTTATGTTTGTACCACTGTGTTTCTATAGACTTGTGTCACTCCCTTTTTTGTAATATTTCTTTTCCACCATACTTTTCTTCATTCACACATCTATAAATTATATTAGAGAAGTTATGAAGCCTAGCGGTCAATACACGAGTTAATGAGTAAAAACACGCACCATAATAATCGAATCATAGGTGAAACTTAGTTTCACAATGAGATTAATGTTCTTATGTAAAAATCACGTGACAGTCTCGAAATGAAACCTTAAAAATTCCTTGTAAAACAGTAAATATATTGAATTCACATCATCTTTTAATGTTACACATTTTAATTTAGAAGATTATAATCATTGTAAAGTACATTAATTGATATGACTAAGTTGTTATGAACTCAAGTAAGAGAAGAGAAAGACGAAGTTTGGAGAAATATCAAGTGTGTATTATTGCCACCAAACCACCCTTTATATAGGGTGTGGGGGGTCAATCAGTATCTACCGAATATGGTAATACAATATGTTATGAATATTCACATTATCAATAATATATTTCATAACACTCCCCATTGAATATTCACTAACACTAACATGATGTCTCGTTGAAAACTTGTCGAGCAAATCCCGTTGGGACAAAAGCTCCGACGAAGGAAAAAGAGTACATCTTATGAGCGGGAGCTTGGTTCAATCTTGAACTCATCCATGGCTGCATGTCTCGTTAAAACCTTGCTTGGAAAAATCATGTGGGATAAAAACCTTAGCTAAGGAAAAAAAATACAGCGTCTTGTAATTTAGTCTCCCCCTCTTTGCATCATCGTGACATCACACTTCATACCTGAAATGTGAACTTATGAGAAATACATAATGTGTAACATAATACGATGCTTCATGATCATTCGAAATAGTAATAAGAATATCAATATGTCATGTTATATACTCATGATATTTTTCATACTAAATGATATGCATATGCACCTAAACTACTCGCGAGTGTGTATCTTCGATTTGCTTTAGCAAAGTATATCTCATGGACAATAGCCTCCATGGATTTCACATATAGTGATTCGTACAATCATTTTGTGTAACTAGTTACTATCGTAATCACTCTTATGAAATAGAGGATTTGTTGGTTATAATTATAACCATGAGAAACATTTGGGCATTGCTTGCACTATTTCCTATTACTCTTTCAATAGTCTCACGCATTCAACCATAAGGCGAAGACATTTTAATATATTGTTTTATATGAACATGGATGATAGAGGCATCTCAAGTACTTTAAAGTACTTCACATCTATGCTCGATGCATTCTTAACTGCAGAGCTCGTGTATATTTGTACACACAAGTGTTGACTTTGATTTTGGCCAATATGTAGTCGAACACGGTTCCACTTGTAGTGGTTTAAGAAAATCATATGATTTCAAGCGCTTTTCAAAGTAAATATCATTAATGATCACATATAGACTAAAATTTAGGTAGCTCTTCTTCTACATGAGTTGTTGCCTCCTCAAAGACATTGGTTTCATCATTTATTGATGATTCTCTTGTGTTCTCAATTTCGTAGAATTGGAACTAACAAGATGATGATCCTTATAGAGAATATTTGTAGTTGCATAAGCAACCTCTACATGCTTCATAAATCTCATAATTTATAAGATCGTTTGGATCAAGTTTGAATGAGACATTTAAATTAAAATTCATGTATTGTAATAGGGTATTTTCTCCCCCTCATGACAGGAACCATATGATCAATGTCACAAAAATATATTTTAGGCATATTTAGATACTCGAGCCAAAAAAATAAGGCGAGTATGCATCTACTTAGGAGATACAATTCGTCATAATTCAAACTTGTAGTTCTCATGAACTCAAGAATACTATCCTCTTTGGGATAGGAGTTTCACTTATGAGAATACACTAATCTCATGCTCATTTTTTTAAAAAGGGTTCTAATGAGATAGATAATGAGCATAGAGAATTTAGATGTATAAAAAAACTCATATAAAAATTCATTCGGATGGATAATATTGCGCAATTCCTAAGAAGTGCATATATAGTCAATCTAAAATAATTATGAAGACTATTTGAAGTCTTATATCAATTATTCAAGATAAAAATCACTTAGTGATGCCAACAGTGACAAACTTAATCTTCAAATTTCTAGACGAGTTTATATCCAAAATCATTGATCTCTTCAAGAGAAGATATGTGTTCTAGGTGCTCGAAATAAGATATGTACATTTTTCAAATGTGAGATTGACAACATCCAAGCCGCTTTAGGGGCGGAATAATAATTTTTGGATGTTCTATGGGATTTGATAAAGAATCACAACGCATAAATTAGGCATCACTTGGGCGATGCAATGCATCAAGCAATTTTTATGACAAAATTCTCTACGTGGGGTAGGCGATGTAATGAATCAAGCCATTTTATGATGAACTTGTCTACGGTGAATGAAATTTATTTGTAATTATAAAAAACCACTTGGCATGTCCATAAACGCAAGTATAAAACTTAAAAAGTTTCATTACTTTGAATCTCAATATTCAAGGGGATCAATTTTATTTCATGAAACATGCGGTGCTAAAAAGTTACCGTTGTGAGCCTTAAAAGGTCTTGTGTACAACTCTGAATAGATTTTTTTTCTTTTTTTTTAATTGTCGAAACTTTTAGTTTGACAAAGTAGGTTACCTCTTGTAGGGTACCTTTTCATAAATTCAAATATTTCATAAATTTGGATATGAAATATGATACTAATAAGCACACCAGGGACTTCACATTTTCTGCTATTGTCTCTCTCTCTCTTTTTTTTCTCTCTTGTGCGAGCCATAAAGAAATAGGGTCTTCAGAACAATCAAGAAAAAAAATCAAGATCTAGAGACAATGTAAATAGAAGAAGCTAACCTTGATACTAATGAGCCACATATTCTGTATGATTTCTCTAGAATTAATAAACAAGAGAAATAAACATTTCTTCAAAAAAATAAAATACAAATTCACAGTATTATATAACTTAAAATTATATGTAATAGATCTATGAAAAAAAAATATTCAATTCAGTGATCTTTCTCTTATAACTTCTTTTTAGAATTCTTAATTTGAGAAATTAATAATATTTAATCTAAATTGTATTGCCAAAAAATGGCATGATAAGTTCAATGTGAATCTTGTAATTGCCAAGGTGGTTGGAGGATCTTGAATCCCTCAACCAATAAAAAATACATAGATATTGGGAGAATTTTGAATCACTCAACTAGAAAAATAAAAATTGCATAGATATTGGGAGGATTGTGAGTCACTCAACCAGACATTTTCATAGATATTGGGAGGATATTGAAGCTCTCAACCAACAATTCTCATAGAGGTCAACAACAAGATGTGGCTTATTACAAGTATGCAACCATGCGTACCCACTAGAGGGCATTATTTGCAAAAATTGGTGCATTTTTTTCGCTCTCCCCCTGTTTTTATGTCATCTTAGGAGATCGGTCTTGGATCCTTATAATACCATGACAATATAAATATTGCAACCAAGTCTAAGACGTGCAAAATATTTTGACCAGATAAATTTATGAGATTTACTTCAAGGGATGCATCCATATTCACATAACGGAATATAATAAAACATCCTTTCCTGGAATCTGCTACCATTCACGCTTGGGAATGGGTCAAACTAGGTCAGATATTTGACGAAGTAACATGGCATGTATTTTTTTATTCTTCTTCTTCCATAACACCATATTTTGGGCAAAACTATATTGTCCATCAATCAAAAATAATAATTTCTTTCATGTCCATATCCGTCAGTGATAACATTTTGAGGATTTTTTTTTTCAAAGTCCTATAAAAATAGCAATACAAGAGGAGAAGAGTTAAAATAAATCAAAACATATAAATAGCTTAGGAGCATTTTATGACTCTAGATATATATATATATATATATATATATATATATATATATATATATATATATATATATATATATATATATATATATATATATATATATATATATATATATATATATATATATATCAAAAATACTATAACTCTCAGTTATAGATAGTCGTTATTTGCTCTATAACTTCATGTATAAGAATATGGTTTAACTAAGCATATAAATATCTTAGGAGCATTTTCTGACAAGGGGATTGAACTTCCAATGGAGTTCCCTCTTTTCCCGCAATAGGTTTCTATACTATCTGAAACAGCGAAATATAATTTGAGAAAAAGTCATAAGAGAAATAATGACAGAGAAAACTCCATCACGAATAATCTGCGGAGCTAGGCCGAAGCCTTTGCATTTATTTTCTTCTTCTTTCTCTACGCAGATGTAGAAGAAATATATAACCATGGAGCTTAACAATCTGAACAACATTGTGTTCTTTTTTTTTTCTTTTCACCTCAAATGTTCACGAGTTGAATTCGAACTCTAGCGACTCTTTCTTATTTTTATAGAATAGAAGTAAATTTGAGGTATGTATGTTGCTGCAGATTAGGCAACGATTTTGCTTATAATGTGTGTGCTCGATTGTACGGGTTTAAATCTCATAAATATTTTATTTGTTTTAAACACAACACAATAACAGTATAATCTTATTAAGCTGTAATCATCGATAAAATCCGCATTCTTTTATTTATGGGTGTTGTTTTATTCGGGCTAGCACCACGAGGGCACGAGTTCAAAACTCTAGTGACATTCTTTGCAAATAAAAAAAATAGTAAAATTGCTCAGTCACCAGTTTGAAACTCAAGTGACAATTTTTCCAAGATTTTTTTTCCATATGTAGAGTATAAATTTAAAAAAATGTTTATCAAGAAACTCGCTAGAGTCTATCGATATTGTCACGAGTTTGAAAATCTAGTGAATTTTTATTTTTATATCTCTTTTTTCACACAAGAAGATTGAATAAATAACATTAAGAAACTCGCTAGAGTTAGTGCTCAGCGGTATGGTCACGAGTATGAAACTCTAGTGACTTTTTATTTATTTAACTTTCACGCGTCCTTGAGTCATGAGTCAAGAACTCTAGTGACACGTTTAATCAATAAGATCGTTTGTGTAATTGCGTCAATTGCGCGTCATCAACGTCACGAGTTTAAAACACTCTAGGGACTTATGTTTTTTTTTTCACTTCTTGAGGTCACGAGTACATAACTCTAGTGACATAATCTTAATTCATTTCTTTTTCTTTGAAAGAATGATAAGAACGGACAAAATTAAAATACATGCGATTTGTAATGAAGAAAATATTAGATTTGTCATTCTTAATTGACTAACAAAAAAAAAAAAATTGAAAAACCAAATAGATAGAGTTGGTCTAGTGGTATAGCTCCACATTTCGGCTCACGGGATCAATACATCAGACTCCCCATATTTTTCTTTATTTCACATATTGTAATCTAACTTAAGGAATAAAAAAACGTTTAACAAACAATTACGATGGCCAAACTAGTTGGCACTTACACAGGGATTTGTGTGCTCTGCCGCTTTAAGTCTAGACCCCAGGTCACGGATTGAATCTTTGCAAGCAAACCACTTTTTTTTTTCTCTGTTTTTCTTCTTCTTAAAAACAGAAACTTCCATCAAATAATAAAAGAGTCAAAATGGCAATGAAGTTTTTATCATGCTAGTTGGTCGCGCACAACAACAAAGAGGGATGTGGCCCGCCTGTACGGCTTAGGTTCAAATCCGGCTTCTGAGAGCGGATACTTGTTTTTCTTCTTATTTTCAAGAATACAATAACAGTTCAGCATGGTAGTACTTGCCATCGCAGATGGTTTCGCACAGCATTCAGGTTCGATTCACGCCAGCAACCAAGCAACTATTTTTTTTCTCTTAATGGCTGTGAATTATTAGTCCAAATCATGCCATAAAGCAATGTTTTTTTAAGATGGACCTTGGTAGCAGCCGTAGACGGATTAATATCGTTGATGCCTAAAATTTTCAATTAAAGACTGCTTGCTAAATGGCAGCAGCGCATATTTTGAAGTTCATGCTCAATGTGGTTAGAGCTGCAGGGGTTCAATCCCTCTCTGCAACACAAATTTTTAATGTTTTTTTTCGCATAAAAATAAAAAGTCGTAAAAAATGCATAAAGCGAAGCATGTAATTGTTCTAAATCATATGCTCATCTCTAGATCTAAATAGACTGAGGTCTTCAAAAACTCACAAGGCGAAGCACATAATTGCTCTAGATCATATGGTCCTCTCTGGATCTAAATAGATCGAGGTCTAGGATTCAATTTTTTTTCCCGATGAACCCATAGCATAGACCAATTTTTTTCTTTCGACATAAATAAGAAATCGTAAAGAAAAATTACATATGATGTGCCGTTGATTTGAATTAACTTTGAATCAAACAGGAGATGAGACAATCAAGATCGAAAATTGTGTTCTTTCGTTTGATCGTCTTGTCCTCGACAACATTCATAAATAATCGTACATTTTCTTGATGATTGATCTTCTCTTCCAGTAGAAAGTGCTGATAACATGTTATGAGCTCAAGTTAGAGAAGAGAAAGATGAAGTATGGAGGAATATCAAGTGTGTATTATTCTCCACCAAACCACCTTTTATATAGGGTGTGGGGGTCAACATGTATATACCAGATATAGTAATACAATATGTTAGGGATATTCACAATCTCAATAATATATTTCATAACATAAGTTAGCTTTTCTAGAAGTAATATCATGCCATTTTTTAATGTCACATATTTTAATATAGAAAATTTTATTATGGTAATGATCATTCACGTTTAATATATTTTTAGTCTCTTTTGGTCGGAAGTTTTCATTAAGTTCATTCTACATTTTTTCCTTTTGTGAATGCAGAATGCATTAAATGCAAATATATTGAGATTTTGTAAAGCATAATTTTTTTTTGAATTTAAATCCATTGGATTAGGAAACGGCTTGGGCTGTAGACATTATTTTCGCTACTGTAAAGCATAATTATGTGATAATTGCTTACCTTTTAAGTTAGGGAAAAGACAAAAACCACCCCTTGAGTATGGGGTATATACAAAAACACCCCTCATGTTCGGGGATATACAAAAACCACCCCTGTCAGAGTTATCATCTAACGGCGCAGTAACGGTGGTGTGAAAAGAAAAAAATACCCTTAAGATCAAAGCAAATTACACAACATAAATACCCATTATTCTCCTACTCCTCCCATTTCTAACCCTAAATCTCTCTCTCTCTCTATTTCCCTTCACATTCAGCCTCCCTCTCTCTCACCTTCACCACCGACCCCTCTCTAGCTCTCCTTCTCTACAGTCTACACAACTCTCTCCCCCTCCACCTCCGATCCTCACTCCAACAATCCCAGACCCGACCAAACCCAGCCTTCTCAGAGATAATCGACGACGACCAACACCCTCCAGTTCCCGCAATTCCAGCCAACGGCGAACCACCCAATAGAGTCCATCCCTCCATCGTTCAGTAGCCAGAACAACCATTTTTCTTATGGATGAGGAATCGAAGATGGAGAGAGAGAGAAAAAAGATTGAATCGAAGATGGAGGAGTCGCCAGCATTCCTTCATATCCGGGACTCGCGATGAGGAGGTTGTGAAGCGGCGGTCGAAGCAGTGGTGAGGCATTCCGTTGAAACCGACGAAGTAGAAGACTTTCAAGTTACTCTCTGTCGTTGATTGGTTCTTCCTCTCCTTCCGCTACCCCTTTGACATCGTCGGCGATGGAGGTTAGATATGTCTGTGTTGGGTTTGCATAAGTGGTGGGTGAAGATGAGGGCTGGGTTACGGCGATTTTCAGTCTGGGTGTTGTATTCGACTTTTTGAAGGTTGGGTTCTTGTTCGGGGTTGCATTGGAGATAGGATTGGGCTTATTAGGACGCCCATTTAGGGTTTTGAATGTTTCTCTTCTCGATCGGGTTCCATTGCTGGTTGGGTGTAAGTTTTTCGAGGCTACTGGAATTCATGGTTGTTTGGGAGGGTCTACAATGGTCGAAAGGGAGTTTTGGATTGAAGATTACTTTGTCAGGGGAATTATGACTTGTTGGATTTGGGAAGTAACCATTTTTTAGATTTAGTCAACTCCCTTGAGTATATATCTATCAGGTATTCTGAATCTAAGTGTAGAATGACTTCTCAGTTTCTGATCTAATGATTCAAATGTGACCTCTAAATTATACCCAGATATCACATTTCAAGGCATATTTGAAGATTTTTTTAGCCAATTTAATTATGGGTTGGTATTGGTTGTGAAGAACACCAAGAACACACCAAGAACAAGAACACACAGTTTAATTAAACTGTGAGCTTTTCATTGTTTTGTGATGATTATTGGATTAAGAGGTTGGGTTTGGTTTTGGATCTGTGACTAGTTTAGGTTTGATTGGTGTTGTTGGTTATTTGTGTTGGTGGTGGGGAAGGTGGCGGTGAATCAGTGGTGTTGGTGTTGTTGGCGGTGAATCGGTGGCGTTGGCGGTGGAGGTGGTGGCCAAAAACACCTAGAACACTAAGAACAAGAACAAATAAACACTAAAAACACAAATAAGGGCAAAATGGTCATTAAAAGGTCATATTTCACCCCCCTAGAAACGGACATTAATAGAAGGGTGGTAGTTGTCTAACGTACA
The DNA here is from genome assembly GCA_023055425.1 of Linanthus parryae. Lineage (NCBI taxonomy): Eukaryota > Viridiplantae > Streptophyta > Magnoliopsida > Ericales > Polemoniaceae > Linanthus > Linanthus parryae. The sequence goes on from JALGPY010000009.1 coordinate 6,260,646, forward strand.
TCCACTGACAGGGGTGGTTTTTGTCCTTACAGGGGTGGTTTTTGTATATCCCCGAACACGAGGGGTGTTTTTGTATATACCCCATACTCAAGGGGTGGTTTTTGTCTTTTACCCTTTAAGTTAGTATATGAAATTAGTTATTATACGGTGCTACATGAAACTCTCTAAAAGCAGTGTTCTAGAAAGAAAAAGCTAATCCAAACGGGCTCTAAAAGTGTCATGATTAGTTTCAATCATATTTGTATTTTACATAATATTAAGTATCTTTTTAATTTTCTAATGTCATTATTTAAAATAATTATAAAATAAATTTGGCCAACGGGCTGGGTTTTGGGTTTAGTGTTTTTTCAAATGGGTCGGGCTTCGGTTCGAGTGTCGGCCCGGACAATGGGTTCGCTTGGGCCTGTGTTCATGTTTTCAAATCTCTGGCCCAGCTCGACCTGACCCCGCCCAGCCCAGCCCATGGTCAGGAGAAAGTATTCATTGGATCTTGACCCACCATGTCATACACATGAGATGGTGGGCCAACCCAATTATAACTTGACATCTCAGCAAGTAGTCATCAAATGAATCCAACTCTGTAACGTCGATGTAACGGAGCTATGTTCCTTGGTAAACTGGTCCCACAATTCTCTCAATTAATTAATTCTCTCTCTCTCTCCTCCTTTACTTATCTCTCCGGTCAACAATTCCAATCAAAACTCTTACTAAATCCTCCTTTACTTATCTCACATTAGCTGGAGGGTTTCACACCACCATCGTCGTCAGTATCAACTCCCACTTTGCTATCGATTATTAAGCTATCCAACAAACATGGTATGTTATCCATTTTTATTTTCTTGTTCGATCATGAGGTTTTATGGGAGAAGAATGGTGGAGTGAGGAAATTTTATGTACCAATTTTTACAAATTGTGCATTTTCTTGTAGCGCTTTGTACACGACAATTAGTTTGATAATGTGATTTGTCAAACTTCTTAGTCCTGGAAAAAAATTTAAAAATAGGTAGTGCAACGTACAAGCTACTCTATAGTGGATCTTAAAGTACTACCTCTGTTTCTTTGCTTTAAGCCCACTTCAATTTTTGTCACTATTCACTGGGTCACTTTGACCGGTGATTTGATTAACAACAGTATACAAGAAGTTGGTAATCTTTGCATGGCCTTGTAGAGTAAACTTTATTCTACAACTCCATGGGAAGAAATTCAGAAAAAATATACAATTTTCTATCTGCATCATGAATCAAAGTGACCAAGTTACGGGTTTAAAAGTCAAAGTAAGACAATCCAGAAGAAAAGGAGAAAGTACTAAACAACAAAATTGTATGTTACCCATCTTTCAAGAACAACTATGTCTCCATCTACGAATAAAACTACAAAGTTTCCATGTAATCTGCTAATTTGGCAAGACAAAGCCAAAATGGCCCAAGTAAATTTTAGAAGGTCACAAATTGAAAATACTATCACCCGCTAAGGTCCCCTCAAAATACTATCCCCTCCCAGTTCAGCAAAAAATTTACATAGACATACAAAATCAAATACTTTTCAAGAAGCACCAAAGAACCATCCGGCCCAAACAAAAATGCATGTCCAGTTGGTATACTCTCCTAGTAGTACTTCACTTGATATACTGTTGGAGCATAGATCACATTTTCATACTGGGATTACATGACTCTTGAAAAAAAAAATGCAGGTTTCATAAGTATAAATTAAAAGGTCTAAAAAACTTCAACCGCTACCAAGACTCTAACTTTGTATCATACCTCTCAAACATGGGGCATGTGAGACATAATTTGTAACTCTCGTGGTTGTGTAGCTAGATACATTTGATGAAGGTTTAGGCTGATCTAAACATGCATATATCTAAACACATAATAAAGCATAAAATTTATGTGTTACATCTTCGTCTAAGCTCCTTGCGCAACGGAAGATGATCTTTGTGATTGTTTGATTTCACGTGTTTCCACCTACGTCTTGCTCCCACCAATCTAGTGCGAATCTTGAGGACGAACACTATGATTCACCCCACGTTCTACCTCCTTGGATGAAGTTGGAGAGAGAGTAGGGTTCTCTACAACTGAGAATGAATCTAGATAGAATGTCTCTACTGACTAGCACTAGCATTAAAATATGTAGGAGGCTGCCTCCTTATATAGGCAAAACTTCTCCTAGATTTGCAATTAACCCCGTAGGGTTTATGCCTTTGCTACTAACCCCTTAGGGTTTGTCCCTTGTTGCAGATAACCCCATAAGGTTTGTAGTACTTACATGTGCACCCCCACATGGGTGCACCATATAATACTAACATCTCTCACTCGCATAGTGGGGCTGCACATATTTCATCTAGACCGGTGAGAGTACCTGCATTTTGGGAGATCCGTACAACAAAGCCTGCGCATGAAGGCACCCTTAAAAGAATAACATTAATAATGCACTAAGTAACTCTCGTATCCCCCAGATCCCTCGAACTTTCATCTTGTGGATCATGAGCACCTACCTTGTCCCGTAGGCCATGCTCGAATGAGTCCACATCTCCTTTATTATTTTCACATCTTGCATAATCCCGATGGATCTCGTAGGTGGCCCAAATGAAGATAACATAGAGCGATTCAATGAGAATCTTTCCTTTCATGCATGTGTCACTTAGATTCGGCTCAAATGCTTTCCCAGCAGTGTCCAGAAGGCCGAATCATCCATAGGCGTAATCTGTCACGCCAAAGTAGCACCACCAACCCGTCTCCTCATGACACAGATGAAAGTAAGAAGGATATACAGTGTCAATCATATTTGTATGATCGACCAGGCTCACACAATGAGGAATCCCAGGGACTAATTCTACTCAGCACCTCATGGTCACTCATAAGCATGCTTATTTTGGGAAAATATGCGCCATAGTGTTTGAATTCCGATCAGAGCGCATGTCTTATCTTGTAAGGACCACTATGCAGATTTTAGTCCAGTAGCCCTTATGGCCACCAACCCGAGTACTGAAATGTCGTACACTTGTGCACGAAGATCAGTTCTCACATCTGGCTTTCTCTACGCAGACTATACATGGCTTGGGTGATTAACCATGTTCTATTGTCCATAACAAGTCCCACCGTGAAACTTGTTTCCAATGCGACAATTGAGTTCGTTTGACAGACTACTGGCTTAAGTGATAGATGTCTAGCTCTATCTTAGGCCTTATGCCTCACATGATAGGAATCTCATATAATATCACAGGCTTCTAGCACTTATCGGGATTCTGTTTCATCTTCTGCCTCACCCAGACTTATCCAGGATATTGCAAAGGCGGTCGCTCGTGTGAGGGAGCCAACCTAGTGTCCCCGTGACATGCTCTAAGCTACTACGGGAAATGTAACATTTCATATATGTATCAAACAACACACATCATAAAAAAAAATCCATTCCTAAAATCCAATCAATCAATGTCTCAATCGTTTAATTCAGTCTGAAACCTAGTTCCGCTTGCCTAACCCTATATTCCTAGTATGACCAACAAAAGTAACTTTCAGAAGAGGCTTGGTCATAGGATCAGCTAACATCTGACTCGTGGGAATATGTTCTAGGGTAACATCTCCTTTAGCTACTACTTCCCTAATGAAGTGGTACTTTATCTCAATGTGCTTGGCCTTGCTGTGGTATTTCAGATCCTTAGCATAGACTATGGCCCACATACTATCACGGAGAAGCGTTACTGGTCTTGGTTCGTCAACCACTCCTAAGCTGACCAGCAATCTCTTCAGCCAAACACTCTCCTGCGGCGCATAGAACAGGCAACATATTCTTCTTCCATGCTTGATAAGGCAGTGCAAGTTTGCTTGCTAGTGTGCCACGTGATGGCTCCTCCACCCATCATGTAGACGTAGCCCGAGGTTGATTTGTGTGCATCTAGGTCCCCACCCCAGTCAGCTGTAGGGTTTTGATACAGATTACGCAGCAGAATAAACAAAATAAATATTCATTCTAGACCCTCCAAGGATCACATGACTAGACATCACAACGATTGTAAGGGATGGTATCATGAACCTTGTTTGTCTCCTTTAATGTCTTCCCATGTGAAATGGTATTCACGTCTCTATAAATAGTCCACGCCTAGGATCAGAGCTAGAGTCCTTCCAATCTCTTGGTGCAAGAAATTGATTGAAGGAGGAAGAAGAAGAATCATGCAGACAAAACCACCCAAGGTCGCGCCTCTAGGTGCCGACGGTAAGAGGGGCGGACGGGGGGGGGGGGGGGGAGAGGTGAGGGGTCGGGTACGGCCTCCCTTTGTTGGCTCTCTCCTTGATTTGTTTTCTCTCCATATTGTGTGATAACAATTATGAAACTTATGAGAAAAGAAGCTAGGAGTGTTA